>ML663030.1:1435189-1855702 GCA_007570785.1 Antilocapra americana
GTGTGTGTGTGTGTGTGTGTGTGTGTGTGTGTGTGTGTGTGAGAGAGAGAGAGAGAGAGAGAGAGAGAGAGAAAGATACTCAGTCGTGTCTGACTTTTTGTGACCCCATGGACTGTAGCCTGCCAGGTTCCTCTGTCCATGGAATTCTCCAGCAAAAATACTTGAATGAGTTGCCATTTCCTTCTTCAAGATACATGTAGATTTTGGTAAATAACTGACTTTCTCTCAATCTCGCATTTTTCATCTGCAAAATGAAGTTGATAGTATCTACACCGGCAGACAGCTGTAAAGATTAGATACTTTAAAAAATCTAGTTTCTTTCCCTCATGCCTTTCTATTTTCCCACCATGCAAAAAAGTTACTTACACATGGCTGGTACTCAATAACTTTGATTAACTATCCTTCCCTTTCCCAAGAGGCCTGACAATGAACTCTGCTTTGGGATGGTGATGGTGCCTATGCCAGCTTTCTCCCTCTCTGCCCAGTGGGTTTAAAAGGTAACATGATTCTCCCTCAGGTAGCATTTAAGCTCGACTGTCTACTGGCTCACCTACCACTCTATTTGCAGTGCCTCAAGCGGCACCTGGCACTCGGTAAACCCTGCATAAGTCTTTGTTGAAAGAATGAGTAAACGAACAGCATACTGTCACTGTTTTCTGGAGAAGAGCCCATATCCAGCCACTGGCCATAGAGATAAGTACCTCCAGTACATGCTTCACCACTGCATCCGTAGTTCCAAACAGATCAACCCCAGTTATTCCTCTCACATCCGACTCCACTGCACCAGGGGACAAGTTTTTTTTCCTTAGACCTTTGAAGGGGCAAGGAGTGGGATGAAAGATGTAAACAGAATGTTACCAAAAAGAGCACAGTAATTGAAGCACCCAAAGGTACCGTGATACACCAAAATTAAGGAAAAAGAAGGGAAAAGGAAATTCAAAGAGACTAAAGAAAGATGCAAGAGCTCTTACGTATCTCAAATATAAAACAGTTTTTTTGGTAGATAATATTGTAAAACTACAAACTACACAAAAAGTGTACTCTAATTTCCTTCCTGACTTTTGGGCAGTGGACAAAATGATTAAAACTCTCATTATTCCTTTAAATACTTGCTCAAGAAACAGGTTATAGGTCTGAACATATGTATTTTTGTCTTTAAAATTTTCAGAGGCTACAGGGAGAAATCAGCCTGTAATTCGAAAACAACAGAAAAAAGACACCAGGATAAGGTCTTATTTGTATAGGACCAGCACTTATGGCTCAACCACAATCTGTCTCTAGAATCTGAATTATATAGTCAGAACCCAAAGTACAGTAACACTACTACCTTACAGGTAAAAGCATCTTGTAGTTTTCAAAGTTGATCTGATTAACAACCCTTTGAGGTAGACAAGCAGATATAAAAATACCAGTTTATAGATGAGAAAATGCAATTGGGACTAAAACCCGATCTTCGGGAGTATTTGGAAGGTGGGGAGAAGAAAATGAAACTACTTGGCATTTACAAAATTAAAAAGCCAAATATCTGTAATAGAGGGGGAGAAAAAGCTATCATTGAAAACAGAACCTAAGTAGTTTTAAGTGTAAATGTGGCACCTGTAAGGAAATACAAAAAATTAAGTTCAATGACTGTATTTATCTTCACTGTTTTAAAATTACAATGTGACTTTTCTATTATAATGGCATATCAACATCAGCATTAGAGAAGCAAGTGCTTAAAAGGGCACAGCAGTTTTACTTATCTTACACCCTGTCCACAGCAAGCATTTAGTCAACTGGTAGACAGAAATAAAGCCAGTGCTTAAAAAAATAAAATAAGCATTCTTCCAAGGCTTCATAAATGCATTATCACAGGGATGCCTCCTTTCACTTATTTCACATTATCCCTTTAATGGCATCTGTCAACTTTTTCTAATGAGTCTGATGCATGAAACAGATTCATAGGGAAATGCAGAGACAGACAGCTGTGAGGAACTTCACCTCCAATGAACTCCGACAAACACATTAAAAGGAAAGCTGTGCGACAGAATGGAAGCCTTTGTCGTAATTGCTTGTAACGACCCAGGAAAAGGAGAAGAGCAAAAGCAGACAGATGAATGGTGACAGGCAGTGCAAAGATACTTTGAGAAGAAATACTTGAGCCTTCAACAAGCTACTCACTAGGACTGAACGACAGATGGAAAATTTCTACAGCAGCTACTCAAATCCAGAGGGAGGGAGGACACTCTCAGAATGGACCAGTTTGATGCACACTTCCCAATGGGAACCAGGGGAAGTAGTAAAAAGAGAGGCGTGAGCACAGGATTTGGCAGCAAATTAATACTTTTTTAGTAGTCATTTCAAAGATTAAGCCTGAATTACATGGGCTTGACATGCAAAAGTATAAGCACATCAAAATAATTTCACTGTCAGTTTACTTGGAAGCTCAAGCTAAAAAAATAACTTATTTTTAAAATCTAGGTTGTAAATATATTCCCTTTTAAACAAATATTTTTTTCCAGGCTAACACAAAGGATCAGGTTATGCTAAGCCCCCTGGCTTAATCCTCATGGGAGAGGTATCTAGAACACAGGTTTTCCTTAAAGATCTCTGTTTTCTTATTATTTACTTAGTGCAGAGAGTGTCCCTCTTCAAAGAGAGGTACTCAGAAAGATTAGAATTTTCACGAGTCCTCTAGATTTGACGGTTTTTGTCTTCTGACTCAGAACTAATTTTTCCCTCTTGGAAATACTGTCAATATTAGCTCTAGTTCCTAACAGAGCTGACTACTAATTTCTCTTCCTGTGTTCAGATTTATTTGAACCAAGGCAAAAAGAACCCTGCTAAAAAGAATATGCTGACTTCTAGAGGAGGAAGAATGCATAAGTCTATCCCCAAAGCTCCTTCTATTTGGTTAAATACCAACGCATCTCCTTCCAATCTGGTTAAAGGCTTACTGGAAATCAAGAGAGTTGTGAGCACAGAAAAACACTTAGAAATGGTAGAGAGAGCATTAACATTAGTAACATTAGTACAAAATTTTCAGTACCACACATACTAAGTATAGCAATTGTAATGTTATTATTATATAGTAATCCATGCACTTTACACATTCAAGAGCAAGCATAAACCCCAACTGGGGTCATACTTTCTCCCTCTCTTCTCTGATTTAGGGCCTTTGATTCTGATGCAAATATGTTTTCCTATGAAAGTGAAGAAAATGATTTCTTGCCCTGGGCATTTCATGATGACCAAGGAGAATTCATTTACCTAAGGACTCCAAATTGCTCTAGCTAGGTTACAGGGAAACTGCTCCGCCAGCTTCAGGTGGCATAAACACTACCCTTAAGAGTGGAGCAGTAGAAGGTCCTTCTCAACCCCATGCTCTAGGAAAGATTTAAGCCCCAATGGTCAAAGGATCGGTTTATGCATATAACAAACTCACTTCTCTGTGATCTAGAATGGCGGTACTTGAACACCATTCTTAGACCTGAGAAAACAGTCACTAAAAAGTGTCTTAGTAGCAGGTAACTCTCTCACGGATCCCCAGTTGAGAAAGGCTATTCTAAGTAACTGCCCCTGTCAGCTGAAACAGCATAAACTGGGAACCAGCCCCATTTGGCTCCTAAATGCTGAGACAGAGAGGGTGCTTTGAAAGTGTGCACAGTTAAAAACCACTGGAAGTCAAAGCTTGGTTACTGGAGGAGTGAATAATAAGCTCCCTGGTAATGGCAGCGAGGAAAGGGCACAGGACCCACAGTGCCTGGCCTCACTCCTCCTGCTGGCACGACTGGTCATATCTGGGTGTACTTCAAAAACCTAGCTAGTCTGACGAAAAACTGCAATGGCAGAAGCCCTAGCAGAACAGAGTTCGACTGCCCCATCTCCAATACAATCTTGTTTATACCACTTTCTCCTTAATTCTGAACCTTTCAAAACTGCAGAGCACGATACAGAGCTTTTACTTTCCAACTGTCCTCACCTTCCCCTTGAATTGTTTCCCTACTACATGAATCTTAAATAACTGCTATTACAACATTCCACATATTGTGCCCAGGAATCCAAATTTTCAACCTGCTGTTTATTAATGGTTTGTTAGAACAGCAAGTATTAATATACTGCTCCAGCCCACCACCACAGAAGGAGTTGGGAAAAGCTTTCAACTTTTTTGTTACCACAAAGAACCACGTAAAGACCTACGAGGAGTCCTTCTTTTCACAGAATGAAAACAGTGCTCTGTGGACTAGCCATGGACTTTTCAGAGAGTCCAATCTCTAAGAATTTCTAAAGCAACAAACAACTAGAAACAACAACTGCTAAATAAATTTAACTGGGCAGAGAACTATAGCATTTAGTTTCATTCCCCTACTGTGTTTCACTTCCATTTTTCTAGTATGTCAATCTCACAGGTACAGCCCTTTCTCTGCATTTAAATTCTCAGTTCTCTTCTATACAGTCCTAAAAATTTAAATTCTTATCCCCAAATTAAGATACTGTATATAAACTGTGAAAGGAGGAATTATCCCAACTACTCAAAATCTACAAGTTATTTAATTTTTCATTTAGAAATCTGCCTGTTAAAAGGTTTTCTGGACATGAAAATCCTTCCTCCAACCCTCATGCTCTTTACAGTAGACGGTATATAATAGAAGGATTTTCCTATTTTTAAATGAAGCCACAGGATCTAAAAGCCCTGTTTCTCTGTACTAATCTATTTCCAAAATTCATTTCTGTCAAAGATTTTTCTTATTTTAGTGGAAAGCTTGATTCTTAAATACTCCCAACAGTACAAAGACCGATCTAACTAAAATGTGGAATTTTCTTAGAATTAAATTTTCTAGAGCAACCACTTTTCTTAGAATACTTCTAACATGAACCATCAAAGCATATTTAATATTCTCAGAAACAAAGACATTATTACATGAAAACAGAATACTCTAAATTTTTCTGTTCCAAGTCAACTACCCTCCCTGTTGTAAGCAATTGCAGTTTTGCGCCAGACACAACTAGGGTGTCCCCTGAACTTGGGCAGCTCACCAGAAATATCCCAAACGCGCACAGTCTGGTCCAGGCTGGCTGACACGACCAGGTCTTCTGAAGGATGGAACTGAGCACACATCACGTAATGATTGTGCCCTGTTAGCACACTGCAAGAGGGAGAGAGAAAGACAACGCCAGATTAGAGGTAGGAGTCAACAGACGCCCACACGTTCAATGCCGTATTCCATACTGAACAGGCGCAGGCCCAACCGCACTCTTCTGGAGGCCAATGCAAGTCACCCTAACAATCTTGAGCTAATAATCAGCAGAGTCGGCTGTTTCAAAGTTGGCTCTCTTCTTGCTTGTAATGTTTCAGTGTTTATTACTAGTTTCAAAAGAACTGAGACTGCACAGCATTCCTCTCATTAGAGATGCATTAAAATATCAAAATAAACGAAATCTTACTCATACTAAAACTATCTGTTAGATTTTAAGGGGGTATCCCGTTTAAAGGACATCACTTTAAATGGTCCTTACATACTTATAAAAAGCTCTATAACCAAACACGAGGCAGGACAGAGGTCTAGATACTGACTCAGGTTTCTTGGAAACAGAACTGAAAACCAGCTAAAAATATTGTCCCAAAAGCCTAGCTATATGACTTCTTTCCCCTGGAAAGAAATGATCAGAAAATCGGTTCACATATTACTAATGAGACTGCTTCTGTATTTATCTTTTTATATACAGGAGTGTCTTACAAATACAATCAGTAATTAATCAGCAGACATAGCCCATTAGGGACAGGAGATGATTGTTCTAAAAAGAAGTTGACTATGAAAAAACTAAAGATGAAGGTTTTTTTTTTAGCTCTCTGTCTCCTGCTTTACCAGACACAGGTTCTAGACTGCCAGTTCCACACTCGGATGGTCTGATCATCTGAGGCACTCAGAATCCAAGGATACTCCTGAAAAATATTCCAGACAAAGGGTTTGAACATTAACAGACGCGTTCTTCCAGGTTCCACTTCTCTCTTTGGAGGAAATACTTCATTGTCTAACATCTCAGCTAGTCTCTAAATGATTGAGTTGTCAGGCTAGCTGTCTATTCCTCCTTACCATTCTACCAGCTCTTCACAACTTTGGTACTTTCAACTTTAAGGTTTAAGAGTAGAAGCCAGACCATAATAGATTCTCAGAGACAAATAATATAATATTTACATTTACTTTTACATATGTGCATATATATATGTGATTTATATTTATAAACAGTTAATCTTGTAAATCAAGATCCTGTGAAAGGATCTCTACTTAACTCTAAGATTGGAATATTGTTTTAAAGTCTGACTTCTCCCTGCCAGACCATTCAGTCTCAAAATTTCAGTCTCAGAAAAGAAAGCAGAAAGTAACATGTAAAAACAATTCAGCCCTTTTACAGTCCTTAAACTTTCTAAGAGAAAGAAGTTATTTCTTAGTCACAACTGTCTCTCCGTTGTTTAGCAAAGAACTTAATGAGCACAAGGTACACACATACTTACTAAACTGAAAAGAATGAAAGGAAATAAACTTTAAGTTTTCAGCTGAATGGTAAGCTGTTCTAGGCAAGAGTCTTCAGCAAGTCGTTCAAGGCAATGACAGTTCCTTCTGAATAGATTAACTACTGAATGGTTATCATTCTCAACTATTTCGGCTATAATTTTCACATTCCTCTTTTCCTATTCCACCCTAATTCTTTTTTAATTTTAAAAAAGGAAATAAGAGTATAATTAGCCTGGAATTTATTGTTTGTTACACTCTTTCTTACTTAATTCAAGAGACTTAAGTTTACTAAGAGTCAAGGAATAGTACAAGTTAATTCTAATAGCATATATTAATAATTATAGAGAAATCCAGTCAGAACGGGATGAGATTAAGAGGCTAGGAGTCTTAATCTTTAACTCAGTATCTACTATGAAACCTAACAAATCAAAAAAGGTAGTAAGCCTGGCTAAGGGAACAGCCTCTACCAGACCCTAAAATCCTAGGATAAAAGCACATGATTGTCAACGCTTCAAAACAATTGTTAGCATCAAGATGGCATCCCATCTTGACATTCCTCCAAGAAACACCTACTTAGTAACACCCCACATGTGATTAGCCTGCAAACTTCTATTTGTCAGTTCAGCAAATTTAAAATCAAATCTCTACTTTTCCCTACAGAGAATCAACGCCTTCCTCATAAAGCCCACTGAATTCAATTAAATTCAAATATAACCGAGTGCTTCCTCCTACAGAAGGAAACAAAGCAGAGAGGCCAACACTCCACAGATCCTAAAAGAGTTAATAATGTGATTCTGTTATCAAAAGCATGGATTCTTCAGGAGCGTGAAGACTCCTACCGGGAAACTGAAGAATGCTCTAAAACTAGAGCCCCAACAGCTACTCACGTGATGGAAAAACGTAGTGCGGATGTAGTCTAAGTGCCCAAGCAATGTGAACAGACAGCGCCGCAGCTTGTAGTTCCAGACCTGCAAAGAGAGGAATGCAGCTAGAGGAGTAAGGACACGGAGTTGGGAGCCTCTGTGAGGCCCGGGTCTCTCAATAATCAAGCTGGGGTTTATATTTTGGCAATTCTAAATAGGCAGAGATCTTAACAAGGAATCTTGTTTAAGGCTGAAGGGGAAAAGACTATAAATGAAAATGTAAGTCAGCTACACCACATGTGAGGAGAGGAAAAAGCAAGAATAGGGAAACCTAAGAGAAAAAATTATGGAAAGGTTTTTCTTTTTTCTGGGAAGAAATCATGTCTAGTCAATATGACAAAATGTTTATCTAAGGCTCAGCTTGAACCTCTTCTACTGAGTAATTGTGTTCTTAGCTTGAATACAGACCCCTTACTTGGTGCTTACCTATCACCTGAATTATGGGTAAAGAAAAGTAGGACGGATATGACTTCAAAGGAAACAATAATGTAACATATAGCATCATCTTTTGTTAGGCTTGTGGCAAACAATGCCCATAGATTCATAGTATATACTTATCTATCATGCAAATATACTTTAACTAAACACTATGGAAAATACAACATTGCTCAGATAGGCTGAGCTAAGCAGAAAAATATCATATTTAGTTAAGAAGTTAAGCCAGCTACCAAAGCATCAGGCAATGATGGACACAACTGAGAAAGACGCTGAAACCAAGACCATAAATGTAAGCTCACGCTTCCCATCCAGAAATACTCCCAAAAGTATAAAAAGAAGTCAGACGCCTTTATTTCCTCCTATAAATTTTCAGTTCAGTTCAGTCGCTCAGTCGTGTCCGACTCTTTGCGACCCCATGAATCGCAGCACACCAGGCCTCCCTGTCCATCACCAACTCCCAGAGTCCACCCAAAGCCACGGCCATCGAGTCGGTGATGGCATCCAACCATCTCATCCTCTGTCTTCCCCTTCTCCTCCTGCCCTAATCCTTCCCAGCATCAAGGTCTTTTCCAATGAGTCAACTCTTTGCATGAGGTGGCCAAAGTATTGGAGTTTCAGCTTCAACATCAGTCCTTCCAATGAACACCCAGGGCTGATCTCCTTTAGGATGGATTGGTTGGATCTCCTTGCAGTCCAAGGGACTCTCAAGAGTCTTCTCCAACACCACAGTTCAGAAGTATCAATTCTTCGGCGCTCAGCTTTCTTCACCATCCAACTCTCACATCCATACATGACTACTCGAAAAACCATAGCCTTGACTAGACGGACCTTTGTTGACAAAGTAATGTCTCTGCTTTTAAATATGCTACCTAGGTTGGTCATAACTTTCCTTCCAAGGTGTAAGTGTCTTTTAATTTCATGGCTGCAATCACCATCTGCAGTGATTTTAGAGCCCAGAAAAATAAAGTCTGACACTGTTTCCACTGTTTCCCCATCTATCTGCCATGAAGTGATGGGACCAGATGCCATGATCTTGGTTTTCTGAATGTTGAGCTTTAAGCCAACTTTTTCACTCTCCTCTTTCACTTTCAGCAAGAGGGTCTTTAGCTCCTCTTCACTTTCTGCCATAAAGGTGGTGTCATCTGCATATCTGAGGTTATTGATATTTCTCCTGGCAATCTTGATTCCAGCTTGTGCTTCTTCCAGCCCAGCGTTTCTCATGATGTACTCTGCATATAAGTTATATAAGCAAGGTGACAATATATAGCCTTGACGTGCTCCTTTTCCTATTTGGAACCAGTTTGTTGTTCCATGTCCAGTTCTAACTGTTGCTTCCTGACCTGCATACAGGTTTCTCAAGAGGTAGGTCAGATGGTCTGGTATGCCCATCTGTTTCAGAAGTTTCCAGAGTTTGTTGTGATCCACACAGTCAAAGGCTTTGACATAGTCAATAAAGCAGAAATAGATGTTTTCTTTTCTGGAACGCTCTTGCTTTTTCGATGATCCAGCGAATGCTGGCAATTTGATCTCTGGTTCCTCTGCCTTTTCTAAAACCAGCTTACACATCTAATTACAGTTTCTCAAGTGTACTCAGCTATGTCATGCTTTTGTTCTTGCACCTAGACTGTCCTTACCCATTCCACTTTGTTTATCTACAGTATAAACACTAATTTATACATGCTATTATTAGGGTATATATTTGAAACTCCTCCATTAGAATAAAAGCTTCTTGAGAACAGAAATCATTTCTTATTTACTTTTGAATTCTAAAAATAAAAAACAGCATCTACAACATAGTAAGCATTCAATAAATATTCACTGGATAAGTGCTCTGGATAATGTCAAAAGCCTGAGCTCTGTACGAATGAGACGTCTGGCTTTTTAGTCCCTGTGATCCCCAGACTTCACACTGCCTGTTCTTTACTCCCAGTCACGACAGACCCACTATACCTTGATCTTATAGTCATCTCCTCCAGAGACAAACAGTGGCTGCTGCTTATGGAAGTCAATGCCTCGTACTGGACCTAGGAAAGAGAGCAGGCAACACATGTTAAAAAGACAGTTATGCTCTGAGTCTCCAAGCTGATTCTTATTCAGGATTTTCCAGTTCTATCCCTCTCATGTTCTTTAATTCTAAAGAAAACTTAAACTACTCCAGAAGACAATGCTTATATTTCTTTTAGCTTCTTTCTAAAAACTGTTATCTTACCATCATGTTCATCAAACTTGTCAATGAGGGTACACATCCGATAGTCCCATAACTGGATGACCCCATTGTGTAAACTGGTCAGGATCCAGGGTCTTTTGGGGTGAAAGCTGAGTCCTAGATTAAAAAAAAAAAAGACAATGATCCAATGAGTAAAGTAAGCCCCACAATGTCTCCTCCTGCCAACTGTGATAAGAAAACGGGTCAGTTAGGTAAAAACCGGGTTCATCTATTCATTCACTGGATGCCACACACTGTGACTTTTATGGTATCATGTGTTGGATTTTTTTTGTTATATTTCCTTAAATACTGCTGGGCTCTGGTTTAGGATGCAGTTACTTGGAATTAGTTGATCCTTTTGAGGCTTGCTTTTTAAGTTTTGGATGGGCCTAGGTCTAATCTGGCATCACTATTAAAGCAATACTCGTTTGAGATCTCTGTATGATGCCCTATAGTATTAGGAGGTCTATACTGGGCAGTGGGAACACAAATTATTCCCAGCTCTGTGTGAGCTCCATGGATTGTTCTGCCTTCTCCTCTCCAGTGGTTCTTTTCCAGGCCTTGGTTTACTTCCTCATATGCATTAGTACTCGGACAAAGGCCCGACAGGATCCCCTGCAGAACTTCAAGTTTCTCTGTGCAGCTGCCTCTTCTCTAGTATTTTGTCCAGCAAATTCTAGCTATCTTGGCTTCCCCGAACTCTAAACTTTGTCTTCTCAGTGAGACCACAGGGCTCTTCTCCCCATTCCTGTACTTCAGCCTGGAAACTCTCCAGGTAACAAGCTAACACAATCATAGGACTCATCTTGATTTTTTTTTTCAGTAATTTTACTTATTTATGGCTGTGCTGGGTCTTTGCTGCTGTGCAGGTTCTTCTCGAGTTGCGGTGAGCAAGGGCTGCTCTTCATTGCAGTGGCTTCTCCTGCTGTGGAGCACAGGCTCTCAGGCACTCGAGCTTCAGCACTGAGGCACATGGGCCTCAGCTGTGGCTCCCAGGTCCTAGAGCACAGGCTCAACAGCTGTTGAGCTTAGCTGAGCTGTTGAGGCGCAGGGGCTTAGCTGCTCTGCGGCACGTGGCATCTTCCCAGACCAGGGACTGAACCCGTGTCTCCTGCATTGGCAGGCATTCTTTACTACTGAGCCATGAGGGAAGCTGGACTCGTTCCCTTTCCTCAAGAATCATTCCCACGAAGTAAGAAATAGCAACCCATTCCAGTATTTTTACCTGGAGAATTCCATGGACAAAGGAGTCTGGTGAGCTACAGTCTCTCCGGGTCGCAAGAGAGCTGGACGCAACTGAGTGACTCAACAAGCGAGCAGCACTCTCCTGCACTGCCTGTTCCCAGCGTCTGGAGACCTTTGTTGCACACGTTTTGTTCAGTTGTGCAGGTATTTAAGGTGGGAAGATAAACCTGGTCTCTGTTACTCCATTATGACTGGAAATGGGAGTCCACAGAAGTTTGGAGGGCATACCTTCAGGTTTTTAATGCAATCCATAACGTTTTATGAAAATGGAGATAACACATTTATTCTACAAACTTGTTTTCTCACTTAACTACATATAATGTATCTCATGAAATTCTAAGTACATCTAGATTTAGCCTCTTTCTTTTTAATGACTGCAACGTACAAATACACCACTTTTTAAACTGTTCTACTAACGGGCATTAAAGTTTTTTCCCCTTTTATCTACCAGAAAACATGATCCAATGAAGATGCTTCCACACATAATCCGGTCTGTTTGTGTTATTACTGATCTACACTAAAGACTAGAAATGAGATTTGTTCAGGAACAGGGTATGTGCATTTAACATTTTGGTAGATACTATCTGACTGCAAAAAGAGTGTATCAATATAGTCTCACCAAGTTTCTGAAGGTACTGAGAATGGGATGTTAGCAGACATTTGTTGTTTTGCTTGTTTTAGTACTCTAACACCACTTCTTTCATTACTAGTGAGGTAGAGTATTTTCATTTATTTATTTAACATTTTTATTTCTTCTTCTAAGCTGTCCATTTTCCATTAAGTTGTCAATTCTCCACCCTCTTTCCCATTATATACAGGAACATTCATTAATAGATATTAACTCTTAAATATCTTGATATCCCCTCTCTGGCCAATTTTCTTCCCTATGACTGATAAGGAAACTAGGAGCAGAAGAGAAACTCCAGGATTATAAAGACACATTTCAACCATCCAGGAATTCTTAATGGCACTCTTTACTGATCAAGATTCCCAAGAGACATAGAAACTTCTCAAAATCTATTCTCACATTAATAATGGCTTCCAGTTTTTGAGCTATTGTGTCTACACCAGTTACCTTTTATATACTTTCTCATTTTAATTCTCTCTAAAAAAGAATGTAATTATTCATGTATTACAGGTAAGGAAATAGATTTAGAAATGTTAAGTTGCCCAAAGTCCTGCAGTTCATTACTGAATGTTTCAGAATTCCAAAGTAAGACCATACAACTCCAAATACCAAGTTTCTAACCACTTTGCTATGCTGCATCTTTTTTTTTTGTATTAGTAAATAGTCGGGGTACAAATCTTTTCCCCAAATCTCTGCCTCTGCCATTCTAAGAGACCATTACTGCAATATCAGTTGTTTGCAATCCACCTACATTCATTTTAGAGTTTTAGAGCTGTCATATTCAGGAAATAAACATAAAAGATGTCCAATTAAATCTGAATTTCAGATAAACAATCAACAATACTAAAACGTTACTTGCTTTTTATCTGAAATTCAACTCCAACTCAGTTCAGTTGCTCACTCGAGTCCGACTCTTTGAGACTCCATGGACTGCAGCACACCAGGCTTCCCTGTCCATCACCAACTCCCGGAGCTTGCTCAAAATCACGTCCATGGAGTCGGTGATGTCATCCAACTATCTCATCCTCTGTCGTCCCCTTCTCCCCCTGCCTTCAATCTTTCCCAGCATCAGCACCCAAATCCAACTAGGTGTTCTCTATTTTATCTGGCAACCTTTGCAAACTCAGATTTAACAATGTCCTGTTTCGCAGAAGAGGCACTGGATTTTCGTACGGTGCAGCCGAAGGCCTCCCTTAAGAGAGGTGGCCAGTGCTCACTTCCGAAAAAAAAAACTAGACTTGAATACGAATAGCAAAGGTCGAGACTCAACTCCCCGGGCCACTCCCCACAACACAGTCATCAAAAAGCCAAGAGGTCACAGGGCTTCGGGATCAGAATAAAGGTCGCAGTACAGGACCCAGGAGAGGGGAGGAGAAAGCAACAGGGGGCGAGCTACACGTGGCTCCTGCGGCGCGTGAACCACTCCAGTTAAATCAACCCCCAAGGGCACACCGAAGGCGACAGGACTGCAGAAGACTCGCCCGCCAGGCCTAACAGCCTCCTCTGTCCCAGGCTCTCCGGGCTCGAACGGTGGGCCCGACTCGGCCCGTTAAATCTCCCTTCTCTCCTCCCTACTGACGGGGCTCCCCCGTTTCATCTCCATTACCTTTGACCCGCGCACTCTTGGTCTCAAATTTGGTCAGCATCCTTCAGGTCTCGGGCTCCGGGCGGTCACCCCGAGTCCTGACACTCCCTGCCGCCGGACTGCCGCCTCCACGTCAGCGCCCCTCCGCCTCGACGGCCGGAAGTTCCGCGGGTCCGAACTTCCGGCCCCAGGAGCTCCGGGCCATAGAGACGGAGCCAGGGGTGGCCTAGAGGGGCCGCTGCCGGAGAAGGTGGGGACCGAGGCTTCCGCGCGGCGGAGAGGCAAGATGGCCGCCGCTGGGGGCGGCTCTGCGGCCGGCCCGGGACGTAGGAGTCTTCTTCGCCTCCTGTCTTTCTGCGCCCTGCTGGCAGGTGAGGCCTCCCCCGCCCGTGGGCTCCAGGCTGCCAGGAGAACCCCCCGGATCCGCCCCGCCGCGAGCGCGGCCGTCTCCCACCTGGTCCCCTCAGCCCCTCCGTCCCCCCACCCTGAAAATCCTCTCTTTTTCGTTCCCACGACGGAAGTTCCCCCTCGCCTGGACCTGAAGGTCCTTCTCCCCCGAGCCTCCCGGTTTCCTCTTCCAGGCCTCTCCCTGAACTTCCAGCTCAGCGCTCTCCCACTTTGTCCCGATACCTCGTTTCCCCCACGGCCCAGCCACCCCTCTCAAAATCAGAGAGGACCCGTGTTAAGAGTTCAGCTTTCCTCCCAATGCGTTTCGCCTTTTAAGAGGAGAGCGCCTGGTTCTGTGGGTGCATTGCGGCGCTAAGGAAGGGAGATGCCTTCTTTCTTTCTCTGTTGATTGCACCGTAAACCCGCGTCCCCGTGCTTCGCCTCGGTTTGTCCCATTAACAAAGTGAGACGAAGGTAAGATATTAGTTCTCTTAACTCCTTATGCCGTGGAATAATAACTCAAGGAACTTTAGGCATTTGTAATGTGCGCAGGTGTTTGCCTACACGCATTTACTTTCTGGTTTGTGAGGCCCTAAAATGCAAACATACCTGTTTACAGACATGGTGATCCCTTCCCCCAAATTGAGATTGTTTGTTTTAAGGATCTCCAAAGGAGAAACTGGGCTTCTCTGGTGGCTCAGTGGTGATGAATCCGCCTGCTAATAAAGCAGGAGACGCTGATTAGATCCCTGGGTCGGTAAAGATCCCCTGGGGAAGGAAATGACAACCCACTCCAGTATTCTTGCCTAGGATATCCCGTGGACAGAGGAGCCTGGGGGGCTCCAGTCCGTGGGGTCACAAAAGAGTGGCACTGGACTTAGCGGCTAAACAACAACAAAGGAAAAACTAGCTGCCCCACGCTGTGGGCACACACAGATTACTTACTGATATTAGATTAACGGGCAGGGTATATGGCATAAGTTTTCTCCCAGTTCTGTTCAGATTCCTGGAAAAACGTCTTGGGGAGACTTGTGTTGTTGTTGTAATCTATATTCTTAGACTGGCACCAGTTTATTAACTAGTTAGATGTATATGCAGAGTCAGAAAATGGAAGTGTGGTTGACTGTGCAACCAGAAGCACGTACATCTAATGTTAAACGCCTTTGCTTTGATGAATCAAGTGTTTTCTCTTTAAGCGTCAATGTCAGTTGCTTTATGATTTGTAGTAACCCTCCGTGGTACATAGCTGAGTGCATTTATTTGTTCCAGTGATGTTCCCAGGAGGTCCCATTTTGGAAAGTATGATATACCCAAAACCGTTCAACAAAGTGATGGTATGACCAAGGCTAGTACCAATGTCTTCCGATTTCTTCTTACATGTTTTTATCTTCTGATCAGGTTTGTGCGAAGGAAACTCAGTGGAGAGGAAGATCTACATCCCCTTAAATAAAACAGCTCCCTGTGTTCGTCTGCTTAATGCTACTCATCAGATTGGCTGCCAGTGTGAGTTGAGATTGGGAACTGTGTTCCGTGGCCGTTGACATTTCAGTCTGTGCTCTGGGGATAATGATTCAAGTCTTGCTGGGGAACCTCAACACAAACTAGGTGATGAGGGTAGTAGGTGATAGAGAACCATTTGTCAAACCAGGTGAGATAATTAATAAGAACAAACATTGAGAAAGTACTAAATAGTAAACTTCTTATATGTGCATCTCATTTAACCATCACAGCAACCTCATGAAGTAGCCCCTGTTATTACCCCCTGTCTTACCAATATGAAACAGAGACTTAGAGAAGTGAGTAACTTCCAAAATTGTCCTGCTGGTCAGTGATGAAGCTTGGATTTGGTGGTCTAACTTCTAATCTAGGACTCTTAACCACCCAGTAAGTTAGGTAGAAAGCTATACTCTTTCTTAGGAGAAAAAGCCTCATACTCGATGAAGTCCATTCATCACCTGCACTCTGAATGCTGCTTTTGGAACCAAACTGAGCTTCTTTAAGGCAGTGAACTCTTTGAAGAAGAAGACATTGAGAAAGCCAACTAGTTGCAAGAGGAACTAATAAAGCATTTAAATTTGTCTTTATGTTTTGGAAATGTGTCCCATGTCAACATGTTATGGTTATAAAACTATGAGGGAAAAAAGTTGTAATCAAAAGGCCGAATTCTCCAGTTCCTTGCTACTTAGCCTGTTGTCTTCCGATTTGGTTTGTTGTATAGTAGCTTTGGTAGAATGTAGTTTTTTTCAGGGAAGCAGGAAACTTAGAGTCAGACCTTTGCTTCTTCATCAAATTGGTTCCCTGTGAATTTGTTCATTCCTGTAAAAATGGTTAGAATATAAGTGCACAAAGCTGAAAGTCAGAATACTTTTAATAGTTTATTGATGATGCTAAGTGCCATCTCAGCAGTACTTTGTAGTTGTCTGAAACCTTCTCATTTGGTCAGAGAAAACTAGGCACTGGGAAGTGAAGGACTTGTTCAAGGTGGCAATTACTGTCTTTCTACCCACCCTCCCCTAGCCATATCCTGTGCTAGTTATCTATGTCCTTGTTACAGGAGGTACTGGGAGTGGGTTAACTGGTTGCAAACAGTTCCAAGTAAAATTTTTGTTGGACCTTGTTCTTAAACTAGGCTTATCAGGAGAAGGGAGCCAGGTCCAGTGTGGACTGAGATCAGACTGTACTGCTGGTCTTGCTGGAACTCCACTTTTGTGCAATAGCTGGTCTCCCATCCTCCTGAAGCTGAGCTTTACAGTATCCCCTCCGGGACTGAGTCATCCTGCTACGCGTCCTTAGAGCGGCCCTGTGGGAAGCAAAGCAGTAGCCTGCAGAGATAAAGCCTGGAGCCAATATGGAGAGGCAGGAGGGGAGGGGCTGGTCTCTGGCCACTTCCTCATTAGGATCTTGTTTCGTTTTCAGACTGCTTATTTCTAAATCTTATTTCATATCTGTCCATCCTGAGCAAGCTACACCCTCTTAAATTTGGAGTAAAAGACCTAGATTTGATTTTGTTTCTAATGCTCTGTTTCTACTGGACCCTTTTAAAAGTGCTCAAAAGGGGTAATCTATAGTTTTTTTTGCTTTCCTTCTTTTAACTCTTTCCCCATAGTATGAGATACTTCCAGGTTATCCATAAAGCATCCTATGGTAATATGTGTGTCTGCTCCTGGCCTGGGGTGAACAGCCTAAGGTCTTTGAAAATGCTTGGTTTCCAGAACTGAGAGGACTTAATATCAGCACATCTAATCTCTTTGAGGACCGTCATTTGGGAAGCTCTGTTCCACAGAACTCCTTGAACCTCTTGTTTTAACCTTACCCAAAACTGACCAAAAGCAAGTGAAGTCTTTCCCAAATGGGGCAAAGGAATGGAGATCCATGACAGCTATGAGGCCATGGAAATCTGCACAAAGGATGATTTAGTGCTAGAACTCCAGGCTTGACCTCTAGAGCCTGCCACTTCCTGGAGAAAACACATCTTTAAAACCTGGTGTCTACTGCTACGGAATCTTGTATATAAGTCTAAGTGAGGCTGAGGGAAGAGGACAAGAAAATGAAGATCACAGAGCCTTTCTGACATTTAACAAGCAAGGCCTGTAGTAAGACTTCTGAGCTCTTTTGTCCTCCATTCCTTCCTAGCAATCTTCAGATGGAACCAGGGCAGTTCTGCCCTTCAGTTTCACTCTAGAATTGGCTGCGTTAACCCGACGTCTTGACATTTTGGAAGCTGGGGGGTGGTGGTGAATGATCTGCAGAATCAGTGAGGCAAAGTCAGAATTGTTAGCTGTAGGTGCTTTAACCGGACTCATTCTGTCCTGGCAGCTTCCATTAGCGGAGACACAGGGGTTATCCACGTCGTGGAGAAGAAGGAGGACCTGCAATGGGTGTTGACTGACGGCCCTCACCCCCCTTATGTGGTTCTGCTGGAGGGCACACTCTTTACCAGGTAAGAACTCGGTGTTCCTGCTGGGGAAATGCATCCGGAGAAGGGCAGCGTCAGTGAACAGTCTTCCAGCTTGGGAGTGTAAAGTTCCTTCGGCTGCCCTGGTCCCATCAGGCAGGGGGTGGGTTGGTCCTCAGAACAAAAGATGTGCCATCAAAAGGAATCATCTCGGTGACCTGGTAAGTAGAACTCTAGTTGCTTAAGGACCCCAGGAAGGAAAGGGGTGTATACACCAGAGGGAGCGCAGATGAGATGAAGCCTTGAGCTCACGTTAGGTCATAGTTTTCGTTCAGAAGCTAAAAGACCGAAAAGACAAGCAATGAGTCAGCAGTGGTGATTCCCCTAATTCCGCATTTGTTTCCACCCTAGAGGGCAGGATGTCAGGCTGCCTGATGATCTCCCTGCCTTCGTTCATGGCATTGTCGCCCCATTCCAGGGACGTGATGGAGAAGCTGAAGGGGAGATCCGGCCGAATAGCTGGTCTTGCAGTGTCTTTAGCCAAGCCCAGTCCCACCTCAGGCTTCTCTCCCAGTGTTCAGTGTCCCAATGATGGATTTGGTGAGAGCCCCAGTGGGTCAGGGGAGACTGCTGTCCCCCAACGCTCATCGTTGCTTCGTTCTCTGGGGGGTGGAGGTTGTGAAGGAGTATGTGTTTGTGTGTACTGTGAGCAGCTGACTCCCAGTCAGAAGCCTTCTTTGTCTTTGCCACTCATCTCTTCTGTCTGCTGCTCCCCCATCCTCTGTTGACTTTCCATTCTCCCTTTCTGTCACATGCTCAGATCCCCAGCCGGCTAGCCTAGGGCTTCCTAATACCAGTGTCTGTTTTGCTGTAGGTGATAAGAAGTTGATGCTTGCTTTCTGAGACACTCCCTCGTTTGGAACTCTTAGTCCCAACCCTGTGATATCCAGCCCTCCTCCCTTACCTGGTTTCCGAGTGTCCCAGCATCCTGTCCCTTGCCCTCCCGTTCAGGTATTTACTCCAACTCCTATGGGTCACAGTTTGCTCACTGCAGAGCCTTTCAGTGGAACAAGGTGGGCGACGGCTTGGCTTACGAAGACTTCAGTTTCCCCATCTTTCTTCTTGAAGATGAAAATGAAACCAATGTCATTAAGCAGGTAATGACTCTGCCAGCTCTTAGCAGCTCTTACTTAGAATTATTTTTCAGTCTCTCCTGTTGGAGGGAGCCTCATTGTACTAGTATACTGTGTAAAAGGCAGTTGCTCCAAGAAGGGCCAAGAGGTTTATTTGTTTCATATTCCCCTCTCCTATTTCTCTTCTGCCTTAAAGTATAACGTTAAAGGCTTTTAGACTAGAAGAAAACATAAAGAATGTTGAATATGAGATAAGCTGTAGAGCCTTGATTAAGAACACTTGGTATGGTAAGAAGGCATTGGACTAGGAATTGAGAGATTCAGTTTAGTAATTTCTGAAGTTCTTTTTAGCTCTAGTGCTCTCTAATTCTAAGCTGATATTCTCTGATTCTGACACATAGAGCAGTTACGAGGTTTGCGCAAAGTTTCATGGTGAGTCGACGTCCAGGCTGTCTTGAATTTGCTTTCTCGTCTCCCAGTTGGTGCGCTTACAGCAGGGCACATTAGGAGCAGTGACCGCAGCCCCATACTGAGCCAGGCCATTTGGTGTAGGCTAGTTCCATCAGCCCCAGCTACGTCACTGCGTCTGGGACCCTTGGCCCCTCCTGGTGTCTTGTTCTGTTTGACCTTTTAGCTCCTATGGTTGGACCAGACAGGGTACAGTCCTGTAGCTCAGGGACTGATGTGGAAGCGGCTAAAGGGTGGAGCCGGGCCCTCCTCCTTTTGGGGGGTGTGGGAGGGACTCTGCAGCCCCCGCCTCACCGGGGTCCTCCTCTGCTCGCGCTCGCAGTGCTACCGGGATCACAACCTGGGCGAGAACGGCTCGGCGCCGGCCTTCCCGCTGTGCGCCATGCAGCTCTTCTCGCACATGCACGCGGTCCTCAGCACCGTCAGCTGCATGCGGCGCAGCTTCATCCAGAGCTCGTTCAGCATCAACCCAGGTGGGACGCGCCCTGCGGCGGGCGGGGGGCGGGGGGGGGGGGGCGGAGAGTGGGGTGCGGCCGCTGCCGGGCTGGAAGAAGCTGGAATGGTTCCCCACAAATCGAGGCGGCTTGTCTCCAGTGGTGGAGAAGCCGGCGTGAAAGAGTGGAGCCAGAGGAGCGGCTCGCCGAGTCCGAGCAGCCCTGGTCGGGGGCCTTGCCCGTCGCTGCCTTGTGCCTGCCCCCTGCTGACCTCTCGCTGTGTCCTGCTCAGAAATCGTCTGCGACCCCCTGTCCGACTACAACGTGTGGAGCACGCTGAAGCCTATAAATACATCCGGGACGCTGGCGCCCGACGGCAGGGTTGTGGTGGCTGCTACCCGAGTGAGTGTTGGCCCGGTGGGGCGGGCAGGGCCGGCTCGGGCAGGACAGGCTTATCGGGTGTCTGCGGTGCTGCAGTGGGCCGCCTCCGAGGGGGCAGGGTCGGCACTGTGGGAGTCCAGCCGCTGCCGCAGGGTACGAATGTTTTCTCGGCCAGGACAGGGGACGGGGGCACTCGGGTCTGGCCCGAATCTCCGTTTTCAAAGTGTACCCCCTCTGCCTTGTCTGCTGTGCCCAGCTGGACAGTCGTTCTTTTTTCTGGAATGTGGCCCCAGGGGCTGAAAGCGCCGTCGCCTCCTTCGTCACGCAGCTGGCTGCAGCCGAAGCTCTGCAGAAGGCGCCTGATGGGGCCGCCCTGCCCCGCAATGTCATGTTTGTCTTCTTCCAAGGGGTGAGGGCTCTTTGGCTGCGATGGGATGGCGGGAAGAAGCAGGTGGTAAAGGTGGGGGGCTACGGTTTGGGGAAGGTCTCAGCACTAGACCTAGTTGTTATTTGGCTTCCGGAATGTCTCCGTGTGTCTCTCCCAGAGGCTCCCCTCATGGCTGGGCTCAAGAAGTCCTGTGACACATACACGTGAGGCCTAGCCACAGCTGGGCGGCATGGTAGGCCGGAGGGCAGAGTCGTGTGGCTCAGCTGGCCAGCAGTTGCGACGACGCAGACAGTAGTAGCCTTTGGGCCCAGAGCTCTGAGGATCTGGCCGCGAGTCACTGAGGCTGCCCTCATGCTTTGGGGTCTCTGTTCCCTTTCCCACCCGTCTGCACCCCTCAGGAAACTTTTGACTACATTGGCAGCTCGAGAATGGTCTACGATATGGAGAATGGCAAGTTTCCTGTGCAGCTAGAGAACATTGATTCCTTTGTGGAGCTGGGACAGGTGTGTGGCACGTATCCTGCCCCCTCTGCCTTTCCTCCGCAAAGCTTTCCCTCAGCTATCCCCTTGTCCTCACTGAAGGTGCCGCCACCTCTTCCCTTGACATCTGTTCCCACTCCTTTCTCCCTGGTATGGGCCAGAAGGGGAGACTAATTATAAACGTTGCTCCTTCATCTTACCTCCAGGTGGCCTTAAGAAATTCACTAGAGCTTTGGATGCACACAGACCCCATGTCTCAGAAGAATGAAACTGTACTAAACCAGGTATTCTGAGCATCTCTCCCCCTCACCTTCTGTTTCAGCAGCTCAGAATATGGGCCTGCCCTGGCCTTATCCCCCACCAGCCTCCAGGGTGTGTGAGACAGGACCTTGGGTTGGGTGTTGTCTAAAGGGTGACATCCCCACCTGTTGCAGTTCCCTGGGAAAACCGTGAGCTCAGCTCTTGTCACTGTTCCCTGGGATGGGTAGTTCTCTGATCATTCACTACATAGGGAACTATCACTGCTCACTTAGGGCAGGGTGTGGGTGTCTCCTTTTCGTCCCTGCTACCCCAGGGACCCGGCTGTCCTGGTTACGCTGCCCCATTCCTGGCTGTGTCAATCTCCCTACCCAAACTGTTTTCCACTTTCCTCACTCCTCGTTCAAGACCCTGCCTTCCTCAAAGTACAGCTATAGGTCTGTTTTATCCCTGAGGTCCTCTTCCTGCCAGCCCAGCTTCAGTATCACCCCTGCCTCTCACAGCCTAGAGTGGACTGGTATGGCACTCAGTGTAGTTTTGTATTATTTTTTGCTCCTCCAGTTCTGCGCAGTAAATAATAAGTAAAACATCAGCCAAGACAACGTCCTGGGGACAGTTGGGTTTACCTATAAATATGAAAAAAAAAAAAACCCCACAGATCTCTTCCTTCTTTGTGTGGTGATTTAAACAGGATAGTAGGAGCTGCAGGAGAATTCAGAGAGGCTTGAACCCAAAAGGCTTAGCAGGATTTAGATCCGGGAGGATTTAGGGCTGCTTGGAAAGTTGGGGAGCATTTCAGGTCTGAGAGAGACCTCCCGCTTCCTCCCCTCACGGCCTCTCCTCAGCTAACGCCCCCCCGCCCCCCCAGGTGGAGGCGCTCCTGAGCACCCTGGAGAAGAGCGGTGCCCGGGTCCCTACTGTCGTCCTCCGGAGGCTGAACCAGTCCCAACCTCTGCCACCATCTTCTCTGCAGCGATTCCTTCGAGCTCGAAACATCTCTGGCGTTGTTCTTGCTGACCACTCTAATTCCTTCCACAACCTGTAAGAGTTGCCCAACCCGCCTCCTTCTCATTCCTGAAGAGAATCTGTTGTGCTGTCGGAGGTCCACAGAGGGGCAGTGTCCCTGTGTCAAGGAGTCGCTGCTCGCCCCTGGCCCCACGCCGCCCTCTCCAGAGCCTCGGGTCCATTTGTCTCCTTTGCTCGGTCCTAGCTCAGTCCTCCCCTCCGTGGTTCACCTCTCCAGGCTCTCCAGGGGCCTGAGTTCCCCAGGGCTGCCGGCAGAGGGCATCATTACACACGCACCGTGGACCGGTGACGGGGCATCTGGCTGGAGGACATGGAGCTGTCCCTGCCTGGGGCCGGCGTGAGGGCGACACAGAGGGCACTCACACTGAAATGTCACACGTTCTTACCGTGTGGTAACTGCGTGTGGTTCAGTGTGGGCATAAAAATGTTCCTACAGCTGAGGGGGCTCCAGAGATACGGGGCAAGGCCTTGCTAGTCACTTTCCTGCCTGTCCTGACAACCCCTAAACTGCCCCTAACTCGATGCCTAGGGTAATGGGATTTTACTCAGGCCGGATTGCTAGGCCCCCAGCCTCCCTTCCCTTCTTCCAACAGGCCAAGTGAGTTTCTTCTTTTTTTTTTTTGACTTAATTTAACTTTTTTGGTGGTACTGGGTCTTTGTTGCTGTACAAAGACCTGTACAGCCCTTATCTCTAGCAGCGAGTGGGGCTGCTCTCTAGTCGCAGTGCACGCTTCTCACTGTGTTGCAGAGCATGGGCTCGAGGGCTCGAGGGCTCCAGTAGTTGTGGGATGTGGTCCCAGCAGTTGGGGCTCCTGGGCCCTGGGGCACAGGCTCGGTGGTTGTGGTGCCCGGGCTTAGTTGCTCCGTGGTATGTGGTATCTTCCTGGACCAGGGATCGAGTCTGCGTCTCCTGCATGGGCAGGCAGATGCTTTACCACTGAGCCGCCAGGGAAGCCCCCAAGTGAGTTTCTGAGTCAAAATGCATAAGCTCTGGCTCTCCAGCCTCTGTCCGTCGGTAAGATCGGTTCTCTTTTCCAAACCTATCTTCTGTACTACTTTGTGGTGAAAGGGGATTCATCATTTGAACACACGTTGGACTTGACCATGTGATGGACTTGATTCTGAGTGGGGCAGGCTGTTGAGTGATGGTAGAGGCTGGGAGCTCTCTCCTCCTGAGATCTGTCTCCTTGGGGCTCCAAGGAGTAGTGAGGTAATTTGACCCTGTGTAGTGTTACATACCTGTGGACAGGCCTGCTCGTCACCCTCTACTCCCAGCCACCTTCAGTGTGAATGTGCGTTGAAACAGTCGTGCGATCGCTCTGATAATGTGTGGTAGGTTTCTCTTAGCCACCCTCATATCTGACGCAAACGACACAGAAGCGTTGCTTGTGTTTTAGGATCTCCCAGGAAGGCGCAGATTCTGCATCTTTATCTCATTTACGTTTTCTGTCCTGTCGGTCACACGAGTCTGTATTTAAATACTCCCACCTGCACTCCTCCTTCCCGATTCTCTGTTCCTTCTTCAATATGGAATCCTGATTTTCTCTCTTCCCTCATCCTTGGATGAGGAAAAACGAGACCTCGAGTTCCTACAGAAGGAACAGTGGAGGGAGGAAAGGGCAGGGCCCCGGCTGAATGCAGCCAAGGCTCATTCCGGCTTTCCTGGCAGCTTTTACCAAAGCGTTTACGACACTGCGGAGAACATTAATGTGACCTACCCTGAGGGGCAGAGCCCCGAAGAGGACCTGAACTTCGTGACAGACACTGCCAAGGTAGTGCCCCGGCTGGGTGGGAGCGTGGGGCACACAGCGCCCACGGCCTACGTGTTAGTGGTGGGGTCAGGGGATCGGGCCTTTCAGCTCCCTCTTCTCCTACCACAGGCTCTGGCAGGCGTGGCCACGGTGCTGGCACGCGCGCTGTACCAGCTCGCAGGAGGAACCAGCTTCAGTGACACCATACAGGCTGATCCCCACACGGTAGGAGCCAGTGGGCCCCGGTTCCTTTCTGTCTACACAGAAGCAAGTGGGCTTCCTTGGTAGCTCAGATGGTAAAGCATCTGCCTGTAACGCGGGACATCTGGGTTCAATCCCCGGGTCGGGAAGATCCCCTGGAGAAGAAAATGGCAACCCACTCTAGTACTCTTGCCTGGAAAATGCCATGGATGAAGGACGCTGGTAGGCTACAGTCCGTGGGACTGCAGAGAGTCGGACACGACTGAGCAACTTCACTGGCACACGGTGGGCTACCTCATCCTTTATCCTGGTCCCCGCCTAGTTTCCCACACCTTGGCGTTCAGCAGGCCTGGATGTGTGGGTGAGGACCGCGGATGCTCTGGGTGTTGCCCAGCGGGCCTCAGCTACGTCTTATGATCAGCCACCATTTTCCCTACCCCAGTGTCTGGCCAGTCTGGTTCCTACCCCGTGACTGAAATCTCCACTAATAAAACTTCGCTTGGGCTCCAAGTCTCCTCCGTGTCCCCATCCTAGGTTACCCGCCTGCTCTATGGGTTCCTGGTCAGAGCCAACAACTCGTGGTTCCAGTCCATCCTCAGGCCGGACCTAAGGTCCTACTTGGGTGAGCACCTGGTGTGGGATGGAGGCCTTAACCAAGGGAAGGGGTACAGGAAAAGTCATCATTTTGACTTAATCTTTACTTCTTTATTTTTCCTTTTTTCTTGACCCCCGCTTTCCTCTCCTCTTCTTGAAATTTGTTGGATTCTCTTCTCTTGACTTTCTCTTCTCTGGCTGCTGCCAATCTTGGGCTCTCTCTGGCCCTGTCCATCTGTGCCCCCTCCTCCCTGCTTCCACCCACTGAACCCCACCCCCGTGTGGTCTCCACCCAGGTGACGGGCCTCTTCAGCATTACACCGCCGTCTCCAGCCCCACCAACACCACTTACGTTGTACAGTATGCCTTGGCCAACTTGACCGGCAAGGTGACTGACCTTACCCGAGAGCAGTGCCAGGACCCGAGTCAAGTCCCCACTGAAAACAAGGATGTGAGTGGGAGTGGATGGCAGAGGTGACCCCAGGGCCCCCTCCACCCCCCTTCCCTTGGGAAGGTTGGTGGATCTCCTAGGCTTGGTTGGGCCCAAGGGATTGGGGTGGAGAGGTGGAGGGATGCAGCCCTTTGAACTCGAGTATTGAAGAGGCAGCAGCTTGGGTCAAAACGGACTAACCAAACGGTAAAGGGAGTGAGTGAGTGAGGATTGCATCAGCCCCTTGCTGTGGCCTGTGTTCTGTGCAGCTGTACGAGTATACCTGGGTTCAAGGCCCTTTGAACTCCAATGAGACGGACCGACTCCCCCGGTGTGTGCGTTCCACGGCACGCTTGGCCAGGGCCTTGTCCCCTGCCTTTGAACTGAAGCAGTGGGGCTCTACCGAATACTCGACATGGACCGAGAGCCGCTGGAAAGACATCCGCGCCCGGATATTTCTGATAGCCAGCAAAGAGCTGGAGGTGAGATGGGCAGGGTGGAGTGGCAGGGGTCTCTTTGACCTCTTTCTGTTGCCTCTTGTCTCTTAGGCCCGCTGGCTCTCACTTGCCCCCGAAGCCTGCTGCACAGCTGTCCCTGGTCAGCCACGTGTGCCATTAGCAAGCTTGTCCTCACGGACAGTTTGTGTATGTGTTTGTCCTGGCCGTGTGCACCCACGGAGACCCAAGGAGACAGTGTGGAGCCCTTCCCCAGCTCCACTCCCGCCTGGCATGCCCACCCACCATAGCTAGAACGTCACTCTAATGCTTATTGAGCACCTATCACAAGTCACGTTATTGGACACCAGAGAGTCACGGCCCTACCTTCAGAATGCTTAAAATCTAGGACAAAAGCAAGGACAGAGGTGTTTTACTCCTCTTTCCAAATGGGGAGACTGAGTGCTCAGACTGGGGAGATGTTGCCTGTGATGGTTCAGTACTTGGTGCTTAGAGCCAGCTCCAGGTCTCTAGTGCCCTGCCTCCCCGCCCCAAGCAGTTACCACAGCCGCCCTGAGTTCTGAGAACACCTTTCTCCTTCCCTGCCCACCCCCTGCAGTTCATCACCCTGATAGCGGGCTTCGGCATCCTCGCCTTCTCTCTCGTCGTCACCTACTGCATCAACGCCAAAGCCGATGTCCTCTTCATCACCCCCCGGGAACCAGGCTCTGTGTCTTACTGAAGAGGACCCCAGCTTCTCCTGCTCGCTCTGCAGTTCGCTTCCTAGATCATCTGTCCCACTGGGACAAAAACCACTAGTTTGTCATGGAACCTCTCTGGGCCTGGCTCAGACTTGACGTTGACATAAAGCGGAACTGCCCAAAAGAGACAGTGAGAGATGATCGAGTCACCCACCGCCCGCATCCTCCCCTTCCTGTCTCCTCTTCCCTCTTCCTTCCTCATTGCCCCTGCCTGATCGTGAAATGACAAATAGAAGCTTCTTGCTCCTGTCTGACTCCTGCCCCATGGTGGTTTAGAGCTACCTGCCCTAACTTTCCCTTCTTCAGTGTGTCTTTTATCTCTCCGTCCTGCCTTGTACCTGCCCATGCTCCCCGCTCCCCCACTCTCCCTTCCTGACCAGGAAGGACATGAAGGGTTGAATGCCAGGAACAAATGACAAGGAAGCCCTCAGGAGGACACGGCCGTCTGTGGGCTTAGCCTTCTGTCTCCCTCCAGCTGTCCCGTCTCCAGGCCCTTAGGTGGCCCATCAGGGTGGGTGTGCTGCCGGGTGGGTATCCCACCTCCAGCCCACAGTACTCAGTTGTAATTTTTATTATGCTGTAATATCTATTTTTGTTTCCTTTTTTTCTTTGTGTGTGTGTGTGCGTATGTGTGTATGTAAATATATAAATAGCGAGTTTCATTAAACCAGACTGCCCCACACAACCCGTACCATTACCTATTTTTCTTCCCCAGCCCCCTTGTTCAGTGAGCCTAGATTAGAGCCACAGAATCCCAACTTCCCAGACTCTTCTCAGTGTCCAGAGGGCCCCAGGAGTATGACTGTCAAAAACAGCAGACAGTCTAGCAGAAGAGTTCCTCTGGCCCCTGGTTTTCCTCTCGTGAGAGTGATGTGAACAGTTTCCTGCCACACTGCATTCGACAGACATTTCTTGCCCTATCTGAGACCCAGGCTGGGGGACAGAGATGAAGGAGCACAGCCAGCAGCCCTGACCCTTGAGTAACTCACATCTCGGGGAGGGGAGAGGCGTACCCTCACAGCTAGGCGTATCCAGTGGAGAGCTCACAGCCTCTCCACAGTGCTCTGGCAGCACACGGAGGCGTTCAAGGCAGAGGCGGTGGCATTTAGAAAGCTGCGGAGAGGCGGCGGCGCTCGGGCAGCGGTTTAGCGCTCACCCGGAGTGGAAGCACAGAGCCAGGAAAAGGCGTGGGTCACGTTTGAGAACTGGAGGTGGTTCGTCGTGCCTGAGCCAAGAGGCTGGGGCAGGTCACAAAGACCCTTGGGTGGCATGCTGAGCAGCCTGGGCTCTGTCAGTCGGCACGTTGTAGGCCAAAACGAGCAGTTGTACACTCTTCCAGAAAGAATCTCTGCTCTAGGGAGGTACTCAAATTCCCTGGGTCCTCACAGGCAGAATTCTGGAGTATGGCAGAGCTGTTGGATGTTGCTGGGAAGGGGCTGAATCAGCTGAGAGTGGAAGCGAACCTGGAGTGGCGCCCGAAGCCAGCCAGCCTTCTCCCCTCACTGCTGGCCAAGAGCCTGTCTCCAGCGTGCGTGAAGACAGCAGAGACAGAAAAGAACTGGCCATTTTCAGAGTCCTAAGCACTCCTCTTAGGAGTTTCCTGATAGAACTGTACCTTTGCAAATCCTGCTGAGAGGAGGTGATTTTTCTTGAGGTTTCTCTCCTAAGTTCCCTCGGGGTGGTTTGGGGTTTGGGGATGTGTGGGAAGTAAACCCCGCCGCTTTCCCTCCACCACACCCCTCCCAGTTTGAGCTGGAGAAGCTGCTCCGTGCTGGCGGGAGCTGAGCACAGCTGCCGCCATCGCCTGGGCCCACTCCACGCCTCCCTCGGCCAACAGGTCTCCCAGTGGACAGAGTACTGAGCTCCCTCATCCTGCTGGCAGTTTCAGGAAGTGGGGGAGTGGCTGAGAACCAGTGAGGGGGCTGAACGGGGAAGCAGAGGGTTGGGAAGAATCAAGGGATGGGGTGGGCAGGAGAGAAGGATGCAGAACCTCAGTCCCGCCCTAGGGAGGCACCTGCAGCAAAGTTCGTCTTTCGCCTTCCACACTATGCCCACCCCCTCTTTCTCCACTCCCCCAAACTTACAAAACCAAACATCATAGTTTGTGGGGAGACCAGACTCCATGGAAGGGGCGTAGACCCTCCCCGGGGTCCCCCTGAGACCACAGCCTGACTCCTCTGGCTCCTGTGTCCTGGAAACCACACAGGACTGACCAGCAGCATCTAAGGCCACAGACTTAACTCCTTAGCCCCCCTCTTCTCTCCGTCCAAGGCCCTGCTCTGAAATTCATCATTCCCCACCCCACCCCACCCCCCGCACCTTGCTCACAGGGCTTCCCTCCCTCCCTCCTCCCACCCACTGCTAGTTCAGTTGAATTAACTGACCACCCTACTCTGGGACCCAGTCTGTCCCGTCTCCCCTCTGTGACACCTGGTCCCTGGAGACTAGACTGAGGCTTTGCAGTTCACTGGTTTCTCTTTCCCAGCTTCTCCGAGTGGAGGGTTTCCTCTTCTGTTTCCTGGGAGGAGGTATTTCCATCCAGAGTCTGCTGTCCTGCACCGACATCCCACCTTGTTCAGAAGGACTTTGTTTCTTCCAGGGACCATATAACGAGACCTTAGGAATTGTGTTTATGGCCTAACTCATTTGATAGATGGGGAAACGGCAGCTCAGAGGAGTGACGTGGCTTGCTGAAGGCTCCACAGCACATTAGAGCTGTGTGAGACATTTCTTGTATCTGCACTGGCAGCTACAGCGGTAATAAACATTTATTGAGCCTGACAATGGGCAAGGCACTCTGTCCCAGCATCATAAAAGCGTATGAGATACGGCACCTTCCCATAGAGACTTGGGATCCAGAGTCTCGATGGCAGCATAGGATAAATAACCAGGCCAGGCAGCATTGGCTCCATGCAAAATCAGTGCTACAAACAAGTTCTACCTGAGTTCAGAGGGTGGAGACTTTGCTCTGGGCAGGCTTGTAAGGAGGAGTTTCAAGTTGTGGGAAGGGCTCAGGACCAGATTTTCTGGAGTACCTCCAATGCTCTGTGTGACTTTGGAAAGGGCACTCCCCTCTCTGGGCCCCAGGGTTTTCATCTGTGTGGAGTCAGACCAGGCTGTCTGAGGCCCTGCCCTGCTCAGTCTGCCTCTCTTCCCTTTTCCCATCTTAAACCCCTCAGGGCAGGGGATGGCTTGAAGGGTTAGCTGATTCAGGAGCTTTCTAAGGTAGTTAGAAAGTTCTCCCAAGGGAGAGGGAGGCCTGGGCGGGGGCGGGGTGGGGGTGGGGTGGGGAGGCTGATTGCCCTCTAACACGGGGACAGGTCACTGTGGGTAGTGGTGTAACATGGTCCAAAAGCCATCCTGAAACTCAGCATCCCCAGCTGAAAACCAGCTTTGGTGGGGGGGTTGCTAAAGTGCCCTTTGGGAGGCACAGAGCCTTGGAAGGTCAGGTCAGGTGGGATTTGCTTTCTTCTGGAGCCCCACACTCAGAAGGTAGAGGGGCTTGCACATAGCTGTGGTGAAGAAGGGCGGCTGGGGCCCCTGTCCCCATACGGAGAGGACGTGGAGGCAGGAGTGGAGCGGGCATCTCAGGAGGCCTGAGGAGATGATGCAACTGTGAATAAATGTTACCAGCTCTGGCTCTGGCTGGCTGGCTGCTCAGAGGCTGGGGGGCGGGACCCCAGAGCCCCCTCCTTCTTCCCCCATCAACTGAGGAGGAGTTAGAGACACTGGAGGGAAAGAAGAAACAACTGAGCTGAAAGGATATCTGGGAAAAGAAGAAATGAGGGAAGGGCAAGTGGCAGTGGGCTGAAGGAGGGAAGGAGCTGGGGAGCCTGGAGGGAGCTGAGCCTGAGGGGAGAGGGGCCGGGCAGGCGTGGCCAGAGGGAGTGGGCCCAGAGCTGGTGGTGACAGATGGGTGGACACAAAGAGGAGGGCTTGGGGGAGACAGATGGATGTGGTGGGGGGAGTAGGAGAGGCTGCGGGGGGAGGACAGTGGTCGGAGGGAGCCCTAATGAGATTGAGGATGGGCTCGGAGCTGGGGAGAGGTGAGCGGACAGGAGAGAAGAAAGGGAGGCTGCCTGAGGAGACAAAGGGGACACGGCCTCGGGCCGGGGATGAGAGAGGGCTCAGGGGCCCGGTGCCGAAAGGGGGCTTCCAGCGGACTGGCGGCAGAGAAAGGGCCAGATTGTGTTGTTAGCCGGGGTGGTGGAGACCCGCTGTCACCTAGGGGCACCGAGAGGTGGAGACTGCGAGGCAGAGGGAGGGCACGTGGAAGCAGCCACGGGAGGGAAGGGAGGGAGGAAGAAGACCCAAGACGGCCGCCACTTCCCAGGGGCACAGGGGCTCCTGCCCGAGGCTCCTGTGACCCAGGGCACAGCTGATCGCACCCCCACCCCCAGCCTCTCTTGGGGAAGGGTCTGGCAGTGTGGCACAGTGAGGGTTAACGCCGTCTGCTCGCCCTGCCAGTCGCTTGCCTGGTTGGGTCCCCAGGGCTCCCCACATATGTCACCCCTCTCCTGCCAAGCCCAGGGCTTCCAGCTCCTCCAGCCCCCCCCCCCCTCAAGGAGCAGGCCCCTGCCCCTGAGTCTTCCCTACCTCCCCCTCCTCCCCTCCTCCCCGCCACCTACCTCACAGGCCCGCAGAGCGGTGTGGAAAGAGATGGTAGTAACAATCTGAAAGAAGGGAATGGCTATAAGATGCAAAGCAGCAATAAAGCACAGAGCCACAGTCATCCTCCCACCCCCACCCCAGCCTCCTGCTGTCCATACACCAAAGACTCTATACAACTCCCAGGGTTCTCCTCCCCACTCAGAGCCTGGAGCGGCTGGCAACCCAAGTTGACCTCCGAGCTCCCCCCAGTCGCCCCCAGTCATCACGCCTCATGTACAAGTGCAGAGAAACTTCTTGCTGCCTTTGAATCACAATGCACGACCTAAGGGCTTAGGGTGCCTAACTCTTCCCTGTGCACAGTGGCACAAAAGCCCTGTGAGGGAGGTAACATTGTCCCCCTTTCACAGATGACAGAGTAGGTTCAGCCAAGGTTAATGATATGTCCAAGGTCACCAGGGCCCGGCCCCCGGGTCTGCTGGTCCCAAGTTCAGTAGAATTAGTAGTGCTGCCCACCACTCCTTGTTTTTAGCTCCTTCTCATTACCACATGGTGGCTCAGCCGGTAAAGAATCCACCTGCAGCACAGGAGACACGCCTTCGCTCCCTGGGTCGGGAAGATGCCCTGGAGAAGGGCAAGGCAACCCACTCCGGTATTCTTGCCTGGAGAATCCCGTGGACAGTGGAGCCTGGTGGGCTGCAGTCCAGGTAGGTCGCAGGAGTCGGACATGAATTAGCAAATAAGCCACAATGATCATCTCACGTGCGTGCGTGCTAAGTCACTTCAGTCATGTCCCGCTCTGCGACACCACGGACTGTAGCCCACCAGGCTCCACTGTCCATGGGATTTTCCAGGCAAGAATATTGGAGTGAGTTGCCGTGCCCTGCTGCAGGGGATCTTCCTGACCCAGGGATCAACGAGCCCGCATCTCTTGTATCTCCTGCATTGGCAGGCGGGTTCTTTACCACTAGTGCCACCTGGGAAGCACTTTTTATCACATGCTTATGTTCTCTTTAGCTACTCTCCCAAGGAACAGAAACTGATCTCTGAGTGAAGACGGGCTGGAGGCTCCAAAGTCCAGGACCCTGGAAGGACAGCAGGGAGGCAGAGGTTGTCCTAGAGCACTCCCTCACCCCTTTGTACCTTCAGCTCTCAACTTGAGCTGGGTACAGCCTGGGCAGGTGCTGCAGGGGTGGAGGTTGGAGAGTCTCTGTATCTGAGCCAAACTGCCTAAAAGGAGGGAGGCTGGGAATAGGATTTGGTTTCTGTCTCCCATCTCCACACGACCATGGTTCCTTTCTGCTGCCATGACCCTTCCAGGTTCTGCTTCTGTTTTTCTCACTGTCTCACCCTTGGGAAGCCAGGCCTTGCCGTGTCAGTAACGGTCCCTCACTCTGTACCTTTATTTGTCAGGTCTCCCCACCTTGTCTCCCTGTTTCCGGTAATTTTTTTATTTCCTCACAACACTCTGCTCTGCCTCCCTCATGTCTGTGTATCTCCATGCTGTCTCAGAGTCCCTCAGGACTCTCTCCCAGCATCAGTTTCTTTCCATCCCTGAATATCTGTGTATTCTCCACATCCGCAATTCACCCAGCTCTGTGTCTCCCTAACCATCTCTTCTTTTCATGTCTCTCCCCACATCTCTGTCCCCCTATATCTTGCATCCCCGAGTCTTTCACAAAGCCTTGGCAACCTAGCATCTCTGTTCCCATCTTCTCTGTTTTATCTCTGTCTCCCCTACACCTCCATCTCCTCATTAGGAGTCTTCCCATTTCTCTACATCTTTCCCATGTCTGTAACCTAATGACACTGTTTTCTCATCTTTTCTCTCAGTATCTCCCCATGTCTCCCTCTTCCTTTCCTCTCCATCTCCCAGTTGTTCTGTATCTTTCCTCTCCTCCATGGCACTCTCTCCTGAGTCTCTTATTCTCCCAATTTCCTTGGATGGGGTGGAGGGCAGGAGGGTGGAGGAGGTAGGATTGTTGTTGCTGGGGGCTCATTAGGTAGAGATTGGTTTTTAATCAGCACCATGGCAATGATGATGCAAGAACTGAGATGCCACCTGATCCCCTGCCCCCCCCAGCCCCCCTCCTCAAACCTCCTTTCCCCTCCAGCTCAGCCCATCTGCTGGCGCCTGGGCACCTGTCTGGGCCTGCCCAGGTGGGATTTGGCACCTCCCAGACCTGGGAGTGGGGAGGGGTGGGGGAGCTTGGGAAAGAATTACAGGACTCCCCTTTGGGAATGCCTTACCCTGGAGAAAGCCCAGAAAAGGTTGATCAGAAACAGGGAAATGGCAAATGCTTCCAAAAGCCTGAAGATAGGCTGTGTTCCTACTAAGATCCAGGCCCATGATATGCATTATCTTGCTTCATCTCCCTGGCAACCTAAGCAGCAGCTATAGTTAATTCCATTTTACAGAAAAGAAAGTTTGAGGTTCAAGAGGGTTTCCCAGGTGGTGCTAGTGGTAAAGAATCCACCTGCCAATGCAGGGGATGCCAGAAATGTGGGTTCAATCCCTGGGTCGGAAAGATCCCCTGTAGAAGGAAATCGCAACCACTCCAGCATTCTCACCTGGAAAATTCCATGGACAGAGGAGCCTGGCTGGCTACAGTCCAGAGGGTCGCTAAGAGTTGGACACGACTGAGGTTCAAGAGGTTAAGTTACTTGTCCAAAGTCACACAGCCGACAGAGTTTTCTTCAGTGTAGCACACGGTCTCTGGAGTCTTCCCAGCCATGGTTCATTTCTGGATCTTCACAAAGGTTCAATGAAGATGCTCAACAGTGGGGAAGAGGACTTTAGGTACTGAAGCATAGCCTACTGCCTCTCGGTGGTGCTTCCCTTGCTCCCTGCTCCTGCCACCCTGCATCACACACACACACCCTCAGATACGCACATACAGGCACACACAGACTGGAGGCAGCTGAGCTACTGATGTGAACTTAATCAATGCCCATTTGCATATTTTATAGCTGGTTTTCCGCATTGCTCATCTGATGCCCCAACATGCTTGACGCCTGCCTGGGTGCCCTGCCCTCCTCCCCTAGTGTCCTTCCCACCCTGGTTCCTCCTCTCTTGGCACTCCTGTGCTCTGCTCCTTTTAGCCTTACCTCTTTCCTCCTGAGAGTCCCCAATTCCCAGTGGGTCCGATTGGGCCAGCCAGCCTAGAAAAACTCTGTGGGATCTGTGTCAGGCATCTGACCCCACTCCTCCTCTGGTGATGGGGTAGGTGGATACGAGGGTGCGGTGAGCCCCAAGGGTGATGAGGGCAGGGGCCTGAACAGGAGCCACAAGTAGCCTGGCAAGGGGGTTGGTGGGAACCAGCTTTACGAAGAGTGAGATCTTGGTGAGGGTAAGGACTCTAGGGTCCTCTTCTGTGCTTTCGTGCTGTCCACTCGCCCTTTTCTAGACTTCCCTGTTAGTACCTTGGGGAACATTTTTCCCAGGGAAAAGGAGACATGGGAAGGGGCTATCACAGTCCAGCTGGGACTCAGAAATGGGACCATGGTTTAACCTGGCTTGCTAGGGGCCTCTGTCCCTACCGCCTCTGGTGTGAGAGACTGAGGGGGTTCATCTGTGATCCTGCCCTGGCTCTCGCCCCAGCCCCACCCCTTCCCCAGCTCTCCATTTCTTGCTTATGAAATATGCATGGAGAACAGATGTCCCTGCTCCCCCACTCCCCGCCCCCCCCAGGGCCAGCCCCCGCCCCCAGCTCCCAGGGGGGTTCCCAGATCTCTCTGCCAATGGCTGCCTGGCCTGACTGTTTAATATTGATGAGAAAGGGGGGCTGGGCCAGCCAATGGCGAGCTGGGGGTGTGTGTGTGTATCTCCATATATATACATAGGGCTGGGCCAGCTCAGGTGAGTGTCCGTGAGTGTGTGTGTGCATGTGAGTGTGGGTGGCCCCAGTCCCGGGCTCAGCTCGCCACCTCCACCTGGGCCCTCTGTCCCCAACATGGGTACCCCTCTCATCTGCCCCGGAGCCTGTGCAGCCATGCCATGCTGCCCTGGAGAGGTCTAGAGAGCTGGTCAATAACTTTGCAGACGGATGAGCTCTGAGCAGCCAGAGGAGACTGGGGCTGTCAGCGCTGCCCCCCTGTCCTGCCAATTTGGATCCCCTCACAGGGTCCTCCTAGGTAAAGGGGGAACCACGGGCTGGGAAGGCTGGGCGTGTCCCTCCCACTCTCTGGCTCAAGTTCCCTCCCAGAGCCTCCCTCTAGTTCTGTCTCGTGCTGTGTCTCTCTCCAACCTTGGACCTCCCTCTTACCCACTTCTCCCCTTGGACTCTTTGTGCCTATCATTTTCAGTTGGGTTGGGGATGGCAGAAGGGGGGCAGGAAGTCCTTCCCCTGATGCTTGGAATTGCAGATCTTCGGAACCTGGAACTTTGAGAGCAGAAGTGGATTTTGGGGTGAGGACTGACTTGATGGGTAAATAGAAGCTGCTGCGCAGATTGGAGTTGGGGTGGACAGTGGGGCAGGTGGAAATGGGACTGGGGTCAGGTTGGGAGCAGATGGAGTGGGTTGGGGGAAGGAAGGGTAAAGTGATCAGGGATGAAGGAATATGGGGACCAGGGGGAGGGCGAATCGGGCTGTGATTGATGTGGAGAGCCCGGCAGCTAAACTCCTGGAGCATGGGAGTGGGGAGCTGCTGCACTAAACACGTATTGGGAGGTGCTGACTCCAGGGCCTCCTACGCTATCGCCATGCATTCTTTCTTGTCCTTCTGGATCCTGGAGTATGGAGTGTGTCCTGAATTTCAGCACTTACCTCCTTCTGTTTTGTGTTATGGTTGTATGTGTACATGCATCAGATAGTGATGATCTTGCACCCCTCAACCCTCAGAGCTTACTGTTAGTGAACTGTTCAGTTGAGCCTCTTTTCTGCATGGTGGGGCGGGGCAAGGCTGGGGAGTCCTGACCCCTGTGAAGGTCTGCTTCAGGCAGGAGGACTCAGGCTGGTGAGGAAGGGGAGACGGTGACGGTGGAGATGTGCTTCTGTTTCTGGAAGTTAAGTCCTCAGAGCCCACAATGAGTGATCCACTGTTTCGGCTTGACATTCCCCCAGAGCAAAGCCCTTTCCTCAGCCTTTCCCGGGCCATGTTCCAGCTGCCTCTCCCTGACCGCCTCCACTCCCAGAGACAAGCAAACCTCAGCCAAGCCCCAAACAGAGGTTCCCAAAGCTATCCCCATGCTCCTCTGCAGACCGTCTCTGAACTGCCCTTGAGCAGGGGGAGGATGTGGAATGGAGAGCTGATTACATTCCCTTTCCCCAGTCTTCCTTGCACAGTTGCCAAAAGGGCCAGGGAGCGGCAAGGCCGAGAGTGTTGACGGCAGAGCTGGAGGAAGGGGCTGTCCTGGGCAGGGGGACCGTTACCAGAGGAGCTACGTCCCCCTGATTCTAGTGGTCAGGGTGGTAGGATCTGACGTCTGCTATGGTCCTGTTGTGTGGGGGTTGGGGGCTGGGAAGGACTGAGCTGAGTAGCGGTGCTGAGCTCCATATGACCTAGTCCACTCTACAAAGGGCAATCTGTGTGTTTATCACCTGCACCCCTCTGCACATAAATACAGAAGCAGCCAGGGTGGAGAGGGGCCCTGGGAGGGAAGGATGGCAGGGCCAAGGCTTGCAGTGTTCCCCTCACAATTGGGAGAGGGTTACAGCCATATCCCATCTCTCTTGGAGCTGTGGCTACAGTCTTGCTCAGTCCTCTGTCCTTTTAATTATTAAACATTTTTTTTTATTGTGATGAAAACAGGTAACATAAAATTAGAAATTGTAAGTGTATAGTTCAGTAGTGTTAAGTATATTCACATTGTTGTGATACAGAGCTCCAGAACTTTTTCATCTTGTAAACCTGAAACTCTGTAACTTTTTAGCAATACCTCCCCTACTCCTGGCCTCAGACTCTGAAGCATCATTCTGCTTTCTGCTTCTACTTTCTGTTAACTACTTAGATACATCATAGAAGTGGAATCATATGATATTTGTATTTTTGCAACTGATTTGTTTCGCTTAGCATCATGTCCTCAAGGTTCTTCCATATTGTAGCATTGGTGATAGGGTTTTCTTCCCTTTGAAGGCTGAATAATATTGCATGGTGAGTATATGCCACATTTTAAAATCCATGCATCTTTTGATGGATGTTTGGATTGTTTCCATATTTTGGTTATTGTGAATAATGCAACAGTGAACATGGGGGTGCAGATATCTCTTCAGGATCCTGGTTTCGATTCTCTTGGACATATACACAGAAGTGGGATTGTGAGATCATGTGGTGCTTCTATTTTTAATTTTTAAAGGTAACTGCATACCTTTTCCATAACAGTTGCACCATTTTACAATCCAACCAATAGGGCAAAGTGTCCCATTTTCTCCTTATCCTGTTATGTGTGTGTGTGTTTGACAATAATCATCCTAACAAGTGTGAGGTTACATCTCATTGTCATTATGATTTGCATTTCTCTGATGATTAGCGATGTTGAGCATCTCTTCCTGTGTTTGCTGGCCATTTGTATATCATTTTTGGAGAAATGTCTTCAAGTCCTTTGCCCATTTCTTGGTCAAGTTTGTTTGTTTTTTTCATCGAACTGTGGGAGTTCTTTATAATACTCTGGTATTAACCCTTTATCATCCATATTATTTGCAAATATTCTCTCCTGTTACCTTTTCAGTCTGCTGATTGTGTCCTTTGATGCACAGGAGACTTTAAGTTTGATGTAGTCCCATTTGTCTATTTCTGCTTCTTTTGGTGTCATGTGTGAGAGATCATGGCCAAGTCCAATGTCATGAAGTTTTTCTGCTGCGTTTGCGTATTAGGTCCTACATGTAGGTCTTTCATCCTCTTGTTCAGTTTTATCCTGGGTTCTCCTCTTTTCCAGTTGCTGACTTTCGGGGTCTCCTCCCTTCTTTCCAGCTTTCCTCTTACTTCCTTACACTGTGGCCCTGCTCCTCTCTCTTGCCCACCCCCAATCCTCCCCATGTTTCTGCTGTCCTTTCCCCAGCCCGTCTTAAACCTTCCTCACGGCTCCCCATCTCTGCGCTGTCACCCCCTTCCTCCCTCCGACCTTATTCATTTCCCCTTCTTTCTTCCAGACTCCCGACCAGAGCCATGGAGCCCTGAAGTGGCTCGGACTTCCTGAGCTCAGTGGCAGACCTCACCACCCCAGGCCCTTCCTGCCCCTCCCGCCACCAGCTCTCAGGCTCCCAGAGGGAGGGGTGGGGAGGGGGTCCCGGTCTCACAGGGAGGGGGGCATCCATCATGATGCTCAACTCAGACACCATGGAGCTGGACCTGCCTCTCACCCACTCTGAGACCGAGTCCGGCTTCAGCGACTGCGGGGGCGGGGCGGGCCCTGACGGGGCGGGGCCCGGGGGGCCGCGAGGGGGCCCGGCTCGGGGCCTGGAGCCGGGGGAGCCGGGCCGGAAGGACCTGCAGCACCTGAGCCGGGAGGAGCGCCGGCGCCGGCGGCGCGCCACCGCCAAGTACCGCACGGCCCACGCCACGCGGGAGCGGATCCGCGTGGAAGCGTTCAACTTGGCCTTCGCCGAGCTGCGCAAGCTGCTGCCCACGCTGCCCCCCGACAAGAAGCTCTCCAAGATCGAGATCCTGCGCCTGGCCATCTGCTACATCTCCTACCTGAACCACGTACTGGACGTGTGAACACGCCTGCCTGGCCCTGGGCTCACCCCTCTCCCCGGGGCTCGCTGGGGTCCCTTCTCACCCTCTCACTGCTTAGAACGGCCTCTCCTTCCTGAGCCCCTGTACCTCGGGGTGGCATGTACCCACAGGCCCCGGGCCCAGGCAGAGTGCCCGCTGGTGGGTCATGAAGGCGACTGTCTTCTACTCACCCAGGCACCCGGAGGGCCTGTCTCGTGGGTACCTTCCATGGTTCGTGGTCGGGGCCCAGCTGGTTAGAAGTGTTTGCTGGGGTGGTGGGCATAGTCTTGGCCTCTCCCTGTTGGCTCCCTCACGGGCTGCTGCCTCTTCTACTCCTAGTCCCAAATTTTCAGAGACTTCCCCACTCCTTCCCCAGACCCCAACTCTGCCTCCCAACCTCTTTCTACCCCATTCCAGCTTCTCCTGCTCATAGTAGGGAGGGGGCATGGGAACAAGAAGAGGGAAGGCTGGGATTAGAGTGGGGTGGGCTTTTTCTTAAGCCCTCAGTCTAGCCCTGGGGGGCAGGGCTCGGGAGTTAACTCCTCTGAGGGGCATCTCAGTTTGGGAACTGTGGGAAAACTCCCTGTTTTCTCTTTCCTGAGGCTTAGCACATACAGACCTCCATTCTTACTTGGTAGTGAGTGCCTTGCCCTCTCTGAGCTATTTGGCCCTCTCCCTTCCCCTTCCACCCAACCATCCCAATTTGCTTCTTCCGTGTGTGCAGTTACAGAAAGGGAAACCTAGATCTTGGGGTAGGGAAGCATGTTCCCTGACTCAGCCCAGAATATCTGCAAAAGGCCCTGGCAGTGGGTGGGCTGGATCTCATGTCTGCTTCCTCCTTCCCCGCCCACCTCAAAGATGTGAGAAACCCACACTGATTTCTCTGTCAGACGCAGGAGTGATGCCCCTTTGTTGCCCTCTGGGAAAGCTCAGCTCTCCTGCCCCATGACTTGTTCATCGTATTTTTTTCTCCTTCCTTAAGCTGCCTTTAGCAGGTTGTGAGGAACCCCCACCCCACCCCACCTGAGGCCCTCTTGTCCCCGCCCTCCCCTCATGTTGCTGAGCCCACCTGCTCACTAGCTGGCGGTCAGTGACAGAACGAAGAGTCAGAGAGCGCCTGCAGAAGAGATGCGCTCCCACACTTCCCGTGTTCCTCCTCCCTCACACCAGACTCCTAGCTCTACAAGGATATTATTTATTTACGTATTTATTTATTTATTCATCTATTTATTTACTTATTTATTTATAAATATGACTATTTATTGCTGAGTCATGCACTTTGGGGTACAGTGAGGAGGCTCCTGGCAGCCCTGGCCTGGTCTCTCTTACTTCCTCCCTGGTTATTCCCTTCCCTCTCTTGTTCCTTTTGCAACTCCAGGTGTGTGGGGGATCCCTTTCTCTCAGCACACCCATATCCCCTCCTAGGACCCATCTGTCTTGACACCCTAATCCTCTGGGATGATACCCCTTTAACCTTCCAGCACTCCTGGATTCTTCTTCAGCTCCCTTCATCCCCAGACAATCCCACCCCAGTCCTGCCTGCTTCTTTTCTCTTTCCAGCCCTCCCCCAGGATCCTCACTTCTTCCTAAGAACCCCTCCCCAACAGTGGGCCCTCAGGGGTCTGTGTCCCATGTGTGATTCCCTCCTGTTGCAGTTCTGATTTCATATACAAGGAAAAATTAAAGTGACCTCATTCTAGCACCAGGTACAGCTGTGGATCATTCGACTGGGTTGGGATGCTGGATTGCAGGTTATGGTAGGGCAGGCATTGAGGGTCCTAAGCTTTGAAGACTTCTCACGGGGTCATGAGAGCTCGTTATGGTGGGGAAATTAAAAACAGAGAGAAGAGGGATGCCAGAGTGTGTAGGGGCATGTTTAGCAGCCCCTCCACCTAAAGCGGAGTGCCTCCATCTTGATACCCATCCAGTGACACTTTCTGACCCTCCTGATGCTGTGCTTCTGTTCCCGCTCTCTGTGGAGCAGAGAAGGAGCTGAGGGTCCCAGTGGAACCCATGTTAAACGTGTGTCTGTGAGCCCCTGCTGCTGGGCTATGCAACAGTTCATGCCATGGCTATGAATCATTATTGCCTCTGAGCTGGGTCAAAATTCCTTGCGGTCACAGTTCTTGGCCCATCTTGTGTTCCTCAGCTTTTGGATACAGGAAAGAACAGCGGCGCACCCAGGACTAAGACAGAAATAGGGGCAGGGATACAAAGGAAAGCTGAAGGAATATCAAAGGAGTCCTGGAGCAGCTCTAAAGTCAACTTAGGGATGAAGGAACTGGAGTCCAGAGAAGAAAAGAGCCTTCCCCAAAGTCACACAGCTGGTTAGGGGAAGAGAGGAAGTTCAAACCCAGATTTCTTTGTGTCCTGTACTTCCAGCACCTCTCTGCTTCTCTGAAATGACCCAGCCTGCCAGGTGGTGCTCTGTGGACTCCTATTTTAACAGGAACTTTGATAAGCTAGAGAGTATTCAGAGTTGTGTGGTCAAGAAGGCACCATGCACTTCACTTCTGTGAAGTCTGGAAATAACTTCACAGAAGGAACAGGTGACAACCTGAGGGTAGGTGACAACCTGAGGGTAGGTGTCTTTACAAGCGTAGAAAAAGTGAATGCTGCTCGGCTGTGTCCAACTTTAGTGACCCCATGAACTGTAGCCCGCGGGGCTCCTCTGTCCATGGAGTTTTCCAGGCAAGAATACTGGAGTGGGGTGCCATTTCCTTTTCCAAGGAATCTTCCCAACCCAGGGATTGAATTTACTGAACAATCCAGGTGTCCTGCATTGCCGGCAGATTCTTTACCGTTTGAGCCGCCAGGGAATCTCTTTACAAGTGTAGACTTAGGGACAATAGGATACCCATTTTCAAATATTGAAAGAGAAACAAAAACAGACATTCTATGAGGCCCCAGGAGGCAGAATGAAGACCAGTAGGTGGAAGTGACAGAAAATAGGTTTTTAGCTTCAAAATACTGCAACACCTGGAGCTGTCCAGCAGTGGGAGTGCCTGCCTCAAGGAGGAGGAGTCCAAATAGGCAGAATTACCAGTGAGCCATTCCTGCAGAGATGAAACACTGGCTAGGTAAACTTGAAGATCCTTTTCAACCATAAGGTCATCTGAGAAGGCTGAAGGCCAGCACTGGGTGGAAAATGCTGGGATGTCCTTCAGCACTTGATAGGTGCTGTTTTCATCTCTGATGGGCAAAGAGTGACATCAGCAGCAGGGGCAGTTTGAGTTAGACTCGGGGAGGAACTCCCATAGAGGAAGAGGCTGACATCTTCCCTTCCCATCTGATTTAGATGAAGTGTACTCTGCCTAGAGCCCGGCAAGAGGGAGGGCTGAACTGAGATGCGGGAGAATCTAAGGACTACCCGGGACCAGGGCTGGAAGGGAGCACAGAATTTGCTGAGTCCAACACCCTTGTTTAAAAAGCAGGTAAAATGCAAAGGTGATGGAACTCCTCCACGACGGTGGATTTAGAACTGGCGTCTTCATTTCCTGGCCCCGAGGGCTTCGCGCCTTCCCCTGCACAGCAACCTCAGTCCCCTGAGCGCCCTGCCTCGCTCTCAACACTTTGTCCTGCTGGAAAGCAGAAGGGGTTATGGGGCCCCTCCTCTCAAGGATCCCTGAGGGCCTGGGGGTGGTGAGAGGGGGCAGCCGCAGCTGTTCTACTGCTAGCTCCGAATTTCTTCAGATAATCAATTGGCCTCGGCTGCTGCTCTGCTCCACGGGACTGGAGATGAAGGAGGTGGGGAGTGGAAGGGGGAAGGGAACAGGGGACCAGGACCTGGGAGAGGAGACTGTCGGGAGGTCCCTGGATGAGGGGAAAAAGAGCACTCTGGGGCTAACCTTCAGGGAGGAGGGAGGAAAGGAAGGTTAGTAGAGGAAGCATCTGGTGTGGGGGGGGGTGTCCTCATTTCACAATTCCAAAATGCAGCACATGGGGCCAATGGGTGGGGAGGGGTGGTTTGGAGGCACCTGGCAAATGGGTCTTACCCCTTCCCATCAAGCCCCGCCCATTTCAGCTTTCCAAGTCCTCTTCCATCCCCCTTACCTCCAGCCTTGACCCTCCCAAGCTGTCATAATTACTCCCCTCTGCCCTTTTATCAGTAAACTCCGCCCCTAGTGACAGACAGCAGGGCCTCAGGGGTTTGAGAGAATGAAGGGGACCTCTTAGCCACTCCTCCCCTCCTCCCCTTACATACACACACATACACACACACACACACACACACACACACACACTGTGTAGGCTGCCAGGCATATGGCCCCTTTGTGCCCGCACAATGGAGACCCTGCCTGTGCCCCTTTCCTCTGGGCACAGGGCTCCTCCGTCTTGCACGCACCTTCCTTCCTTCCCAGTGCAGTGCTTGCCTTCTTTGCCTTCTCTTTCTGACACTTGCTTTCTTATGTCCTTTCCTAAGCTCTTGAAATCTGATTGAGTGAGGACTGGAGGCAGGAGAAAGACGCTGACAGGAAGGTCACAATGCCTGAATGCTAGTTTACCAGGGAGAAGAAGGAAGAGAGCAGAGAGGGAGCTGGGGAGAAGGGAGGCACTGTGGTGGCCACAGCAGAACCAGCAATGTTGGGCCGGAGGGAAGAGGAAGCCCTGTGTCCTAGCTCCATACTCAGCTTTTACGCTTTGTGCCATAATGAGCAAAGCACATGCCTCCCTGCGCCTCAGCTTCCTCATCTACAACATGGGGAGGTAAAACCTGCCTCCCGGGGATGTTGAATCATCACTGATTCAATGGACGCGAGCTTGGGCAAACTCCGGGAGATGGTGAGGGATAGGGAAGCCTGGCACGCTGCAGTCCATGGGTTGAAAAGTCGGACACGACTTGGCCCCTAAACAACACAGGGATGTTAGGAAGCTTAAATGAGATCATCCTGGCCGTGCTCAGCATGAGAAGTGCTCACTTAGGGCACCTCAGGGGCAGGAAGTAAGAAGCCCACCAGGAAGTAAGAAGGGGTCACCAGCCTAGCTGTGCCCTCGGTGCCAGTGAGGATGCATGCATCCTCCAAGAGGCGGCCTTGAGATCAGGCGCCCTGTGTGGGTTCCTGGGCATCAGTCCGGAGTCCAACCAAAAACTCGGGAGTCCTGACCATCTTGGAAGCCAGGATAGAGTAGGAGGGGACAAGAGACTTGGGGGGGGGGACGCTAGACAGTGGGACCTCTTAGCTCAGGCTTCTCTGGAAAGTTGAGCGGAGCCAATGTCTGACCATCTGCTAAACTGAGGATGGAGACATTGCCGCTGAGGAGAAGAGGGAGTGCGTGCTGAGGAAGCTGAAAGGAGGGAGCCCCGGGTCGGGGAGTATGATCGGAAGGCTGTGTTGGTTGGACCTCTTGCTCCTCCTCTTGCCCTGTTCTTCACTTAAAGCAGGGTTAAGCCAGTTCTGATTATTTCTTGTGGAGCGCTGCCCCCTGCTGGCCACAGTCAGGGATGGGCTCACATTGCTTCCTCTGGCTGGGAGCTGCTGTGCGGTGCTCAGTTGCGCAGTCTTGGCCACCACACGGCCGGTACTGCAGCCCGCCAGGCTCCTCTGTCCATGGGGGTTCTCCAGGCAAGAATACTGGAGTGGGTTGCCACGCCTGGAGTGGCATGATGCCCATGTCAATCCAGGGGATCTTCCCAACCCAGGGATCAAACCCAAGTCTCCCACACTGCAGGTGGATTCTTTACTGTCTGAGCCACCAGGGAAGCCCTTATAAATACACATATACATGCTGCGCTGTGCTTAAGCATTTATATGGGGGAGCTGCTAAGAAACGGGAAAAGAGAAGAGCACGCTAGACTGGGGACAAAGGATGAAGGAGCTGTGGGGGGACCTGCAATCCAAACTACTGTCCTTGCCTGGAAGGACTACTCGTCCTTGTTTCTGGAAGGTGGATGAGGGTTGCTTGCTGTCTAGGGATAAATGAAGATAGAAGTTCATAGGTGTTTCATTTACGTAGAACAGTGATCTGTAATTTTCAGGTTGTTTCTTTCCTGTGTCCATTTTTACCTGTTTCGTGTGTGTATGCGTGTTCTCTGCCTCTCCCTTCCTGACTGCTTCTTCTGCGGCTGTGTGTGTATGGCGGTGTGCTTGGTTTCCGTCATTTTTCATATTGGAATCTAAGTGACAGTTGTCAGGGATGGTGCAGAGGCCTGAAGCTGTTTAACTTCCTCTCCTTCCCTCTAGGTTTTACTTCTGCCTCTCAGCTCCATCAGCCTCTTGGTTATTTACAAATGGCAGTCTTCCTGCCCTGCTTTGATTATTCCGAGCAGGAGAGCCTTGCTCTGCTTTAATCTGGGACTGTTGGGTTTCCCCTGGCTCCCAAGTGAAGTGGGAGGAGTGAAGGGACCTGAGATAAGTGTCTGTCTGCCATCCACCTCTCTGCCATCCTTACTGGTGATTAAACTCCAGCCTTCTTTTATAACCTCATAGCTGTCTCCTTCACAAGTCAATCCCATTTAACTCAGTACATTGTCCATTTATTAACTAGCCAGTGTGTGCTAGACACTGTTGTAGTTTCTGAAATACAGGCCTGCACGCTCCTCACTATCTACTGGGGAGACAGACATGGAAACACGCATTTCCTGAGGATGAAAAGCCTATGCAAGGAACAGAAGTCAGGACTTATTCAAAGGGAGTACTGATGAGGAAGGAAGCTGGTAAAATCTGAGCTAGGTTTCAACGACCAAAGGGCATTCGCCAGATCTATAAAGGTGCTTGCAGAGAATTCTGCAGTGTGTTGCCAGGAACCCCCTTTGCAAATCTCCTTCACTGGACAAGGCATTCGCCTCCCCAGATGCAGGAGTGTTGACTCACAGCCAAGTCTCTCCAGAATCGCCTGTGGAGGAGGAAAGCCATCTTGCTTCAGGCTGCACTCCCTCCCTAGGCCGTGTGCGTGCAAGGACTGCTTGGTGTGTGAGTTTACACAGCCCCCTTCCAGGGACACCATGAAGGGCTAGCCCAGCTTGAGATGCCCCCGGGACTGCCAGATGCCTCTTCTGCAGTCGCAGTGTATTTCAACTTCTCTTGCTGCTTAATCCAGCCTCTCTCACACCTAGCAGGTATTCCCAAGTTCCCTCCTGGATGCACCCTCCTGCACATACCTCAGTGTGTAAGAAGCTCTTTCCCAGGGAACCCTACCTGAGACAGCGGTATTCCAGGTAGAAGACACTGTAGGTGTGAAGGCGTGGAGGCCTGAAGAGGCCTTGTGAGCAACAGTACACCATGAACAGCCTGGTGTTGGTAGGATTTCAGAACGCAGTGGGCTGCTGCGCCAGGGGAGTGAGGAATGGCAACGGTGTTTGTTATGCCAGGGAGCGTGTCCTTTGCCACATAGAGATGGGAAAATAGCAAATGCTGTCTGTGAGTGCATGTCCAGTTGCTTCAGTCGTGTCCGACTCTTTGTGACTCTGTGGGCCATGGCCCACCAGGCTCCTCTGCTCATGGGATTCTCCAGGCAAAAATACTGGAGTGGGTTGCCATGCCTTCCTCCAGGGGATCTTCCTGACCCTGGGATCGAACACGTGTATCCTGTATTGCAGGCAGATTCTTTATGCACTGAGCCACCTGGGAAGCCCAGTAAATATTGCCTAGTAGGGTGACTAAACACCGCCAGACTTGCAGTTTAGACATATCACTTTAAGGACAGTTCTGAAGACAGACAAGCAGGAGTAGGATCTGTGCTGCGAGCAGTTTTAGAGGGTCCGCTGAGCGAAAAAGAGTCTATTTAGGCAGTGGCAGAGGGGATGGAGAGGAGAGGACAGATTTAGGAAAGCTATTTGAACGTAGATTCAATGGGACTTGGTGATTTATGAAATGTGTTAGGTTAGAAGACAGCCCCCAGGTTTCTGGCTTGGGAGCCCGAACGAACGGTGGTACTACCTTCCGAAACAGACGAAACGGAGGAAGAAACTGTTGGAGGTTGTGGCGGGGATGGTGGCAGTGGTGGTGACATACCGAGGACACGAGGGACAAGAGCTGTTGAGGATGGAGTCCCTGGTGGTGCGGGGGTAAGACGCCACGCTCCCAGCCCCGGGGGCCCAGATTCTATCCCTGGTCAGGGAGCTAAATGTTTGCGCGGCACAGCTAAAAGGTTCCCGAGTGCTGCGACTAAGACCTGGTGCAGACAAATAAATAAATAGTTTTTTGTTTTTAAGGAGCCATTGAGGAGCTGCCCAGAAAGAAGCCAGTTCTCTGGGTTTGTGACTAAAGAGCTGGACCTCTTTACTAGAGTACTCCCAGAAATCTCCACCCTCATAACCCCAAACCGGCCCCCCTATTCTCTCCACGCCTCAGCCCAACTTTTCCCTTGGTATTCTTAGATAAATAATGAACCACCCACGTGCAATTGCCCCGACTGTCACGCTTCTCTTCCCCTCTGCTCCCACCTCCAACCCATCGTCAACATCTGTCCGTTCTGCTTTCTAAAGGAGACTCGGAACTGTTTTTGTTTTTCTACCGGTGCCACCCCTGCTTTTGTCTGTCTGGACTGTGGCAGCTATCTCCTCGCCTCTGGGCGTCCTCTCCTTAAGTCCACCCGCCAGACTGCCACCAGTGATCCACCCCCAATGCATATCTAATCAGGACGGTTCCAGACTCAGATCCTTTAGTGGCTCCCTATTATTTCTAGCCAACCCATTGGAAAAGACCCTGATGCTGGGGAAGATTGAAGGCAAAAGGAGAAGAGGGCGGCAGCGGAGAAGATGATGTGACAGCGTCACCAACTCAGTGGACAAGAATCTGAGCAAACTCTGGGATGGTGAAGGGCAGGGAAGCCTGGTGTGTCGCAGTCCACGAACACAGAGTCGGACATGACTTAGAGACTGAACAACAACATCATTGTTTCTAGAATAAAATCCAAATTCCTCAACGAGGCGTGAAAGTCCCTTCATGGCCCAGCTCCTGCAAACCTTTCCACCCCAACTGTTGGTACTGTTCCACCCTTCACACCTTGCGCTCCGATGTTCTCAGAAGTCCCTGACACGCTCCGCATTGTTCCCAGCTTCCGTGCCTTTGCTCATGTGGTTCCCCTGCTTGCTGCGCCTGCGTCTGTCCTACTCACCCTTCAAGACAGCAGAGATGGCCTCTCTTCCAGAAGACCCCAGACTTGGCTCCTCCCGCTTCCTCTTAGCTTTCAACGCAATTTCTGTGCCCATCTCAGTCCCCACATTGAATTGGGCTGAGATCATCTACCTACTTTCACATGGGTTTTGATTTGACCTGGAGTGAGTTACCTGAAATCTCCAAATATCTGTATTCTTATAAGAGATACCATGTAAAGCCCTTAACCCCACTCTAGTACAAAACAAAGGTCAATAAACAGTGGTTGTATTAAGATAAATTATGCTTTTACTGTTGCTGTATTGTCTGAACACTTACCTGTTACTATGTACCTTGAGACTATGAATTCATCTATTCTGGTCCATTTGACTTTTCAGATAAAGTTTTCATAACTTATCTTCTATACTATTTCCAATCACACACAAGAGTCTATACTTCTTCATACCCTTCATAGCAAAGGATATTATCATTCTTTTTTAATTTTTTTCAACATTATGGGCAAAAGAAGTGTCAAATTTTGCTTCAATTAAAATTTTCCTTATCTGAGGTTGATGATAATAATTTCATATGCTTATTAAATGTTTGTGTTTATTCTGTGAATTGCCTGTTCATATTACCCACTTATTGGAAAAAAAACTTCTTCATTTATCTTTAAAATTTTTTATTTTTGCCTTTAAAAATACCATTGAGGACTTCCCTGGTAGTTCAGTGATAAAGAATCTACCTTCTAATGCAGGGGATGCAGTTTGATCCCTGGTTGGGGAACTAAGATCCCACATGCTGTGGGGAACTAAGCTGCTGTACTGCAGCTGAGACCTGAAGCAGCCAAATAAATACATAAGAATAAAATAAAACAACACAATTGATTTTAAGTAAAACAAAAATATTTTTGTTCTTCTTTTGTCCAACTGCAATAATTTTATCAAATACATTCTCAGTTTGTGGCACGCTGAGTAATTTGTCCATGCCTCCCTTTCTGTTGCACCCTCTTTCCCCATCCTTGACCCTATTTTCCTTGCCACCCCTCCCATAGGAATCTACTCATTTATTTAGGGCATGTCTTTGAATCTCCCTTTCATCCCCTTACTGATGCACGAGTGTATGATGATCAGTGCATTACATTATTTTGCATTTTCTATATTTCAGGACAATATTGTGATGTATTATATATCTCATTCTTTTTTCACTTGTACTGAACATTGTATTTTAAAATCTTATTCTGCTTTCCTTGTGAGATGGAGTTTAAAACTCAATATATGGGCTTCCCTGGTGGCTCAGTAGTTAAAAATCTGCCTGCCATGCAGGTGATGCAGGAGACATGGGTTCAGTCCCGGGTCATGAAGAGCCCCTGGAGGAGGGCACGGCAACCCACTCCAGTCTTCTTGCCTGGAGAATCTCATGGACAGAGGAGCCAGGCAGGCTGCTGTCCACAGGGTTGCAAAGAGTCTAACAGGACTGAAGTAACTGAGCACATGTTGAACTAGTTCTTTTTGTATCTGCATATGCCATATGTATATTCTATTGATACCATGTACTTATTATATAAGATCTTCCCCCCAGTTTTTTTCTGCAATGGATATCCTTGAATATGTCAGTTTATTTATTCCTTGCAGGGTCATTTTTTGTGATTATATCCCTGGGAGTGGAACTGGATTATAGACTACACACGTATTTAATTTTATGAGACACCTCTGAATTGTACTAGAAGACGTGTCAGCTCATCTTTACACCAGCAGCTTGTTATGATCTGTAATTCCTACCACCTCACTAGCATCTGATATTATCCTGCTTGTAAGTTTTGCTGTTCAGGTAGTTGTAAAGTGGTAAGTATTGTCTGAATGTTTTGTTTGATTGTTTGGGAATTTTCTAATTGACTGTAGGATTATAGGATTGTAGCATCTATAGAATTATAGATACTAACTATTTTGCCATGAAAAACATTTTATTTAGTCAAATTTATAGTTGTTTTGTTCTACACACTCTGTATTTTAGGCCTTGGCCTTCCCTGCTCCAAGACATAAGACGAAAAAGAAATTCCATGGCTTCCTTCTAGTATTTATTTATATTATAATTATTGTTTTGGTGTTGCTGCTGTTTACCTTTGGCCCTTTGATCTACGTGCATTTCATTAGATATAAGAAATGAGATAGGAATCTAGTTTTGCTTTTTCCCAATAGTTAGCTAATTATCCCAATGCCATTTGTTGAACAATCCATCTTTTTTTAAATTAAAAGAGCAATTTTATTTTTACCTTTGCAATATTTTTATAACACTTCTTTTTTTTAAATGTTGAGAATTATTTTTATAATCTGGATGAGTTCTTTATCAAATATGTGATTTGAAAATACTTCCCCTGACTTATCTTTTCAGCTGTTAGATGTGTCTTTTGAAAGCACAAATTCTTAATTTTGATAAAATCCAATTTATCATTTTATGTCTTTTGGACCACATTTTGAATGTCATATCTAAGAGCTTTTCCATCCAAGTGTCACAAAGATTTTCTCTTACGTTTTCTTCTGGAAGTTTTATGTTTTAGTTTTGTGATCAACTTTGAATCAATTGTTGTGTGTGGTGCAAGATATGGATTGATGTTCTTTTTTTGGTATGTAGATACCCAAATGCTCTGTGTTAAAAAGACTGTCCTTTGCATGTTTATCAATGATCAGTTGACCATATGTATGTGGATCTATTATGAACTCCTTATTCTGTTCCACTGGTCTATTTATCTTTTTTTGCCTGTGCTATACTGTCTTGATTACTGTAGCTTTATAATAAATATTGAATTTGTATAATACAAATTTCTCAAGTTTATTCTTCTTTTTCAAAGTTGTTGTGACTGTTCCAGGTACTTTGCATTTCTATATAATGTTTAGAATCATATTGTCAATTTACATGAAAAAAGATTGCTGTGATTTTGTTTGGGATTGCATTGAATATTTAGATCAATTTTGAGAGAACTGAAATGTTAACCACATTGAGTCTTCTGATCCATAAGCAATGTTTATCTTCCCATTTATTTAGGTCCTCTTTAATTCATCTGAGCAATGTCTTCTAGGTTTCAGTGCATATCTTTTCTCAGACTTATTTTAAATATTTGAATTTTTTAATGCTATTCTAAATTATAATTTTAATTTTTTGAGTGTTCTTTGCTAATGTTATGGGCTAAATTGTATCTTGCCCAAGAATTAGGTAAAAATTCTAACCTCCAGTTCCTATGAATGTGAACTTCTTTGGAAATAGACTCTCTACAGATGTAATCAGAGTTAAAACGAGGTCATGCTTAAGTGGGTGGATCCTTAATCCAATATGGTTGGTGTCCTTATAAAAAGAGGGAAATTTAGACACAAACACACAGAGAGGGAAGATGATGTAAAAACCCACAGGGAACAGATGGCTATGTGACAACAGAGGTAGAGATTGAAGTGATGTGTTTATGAGCCAAGGAACCCATGGCTTGCCAGAAAATGACAGAAGCTAAAAAAGGGAAGGAAGGATTCTCTCCGAGATCCTTCAGAGGAGACACGGACCTGTCAACCCCTTGGTATCAGACCTCTAGCTTCCAGAACTATGTGGTTGTTGTTCAGCTGGACTGAACCCCATGGACTGCAGCACGCCAGGCTCCCCTGTCCTTCACTGTGTCCCAGAGCTTGCTTAAACTCATGTCCACTGAGTCAGTGATGCCATCCAACCATCTCATCCTCTGTCATTCCTGTCTCTGCCTGCCTTTAATCTTTCCCAGCATCAGGGTCTTTTCCAATGAGTCGGCTCTTCACATCAGGTGGCCAAAGTATTGGAGCATCAGCTTCAGCATCAGTCCTTCCAATGAATATTCAGGGTTGATTTCCTTTAGGATTGACTGGTTTGATCTTGCAGTCCAAGGGACTTTCAAGAGTCTTCTTGAATTTGAATTTGAAAGTACAAATTCTTAGGCGCTCAGTCTTCTTAATGGTCCATCTCTCACATCCATACATGACTACTGGATAAACCATAGCTTTGATTATATGAATCTTTGTCAGCAAAGTGATATCTCTGCTTTTTAACATGCTGTCTAGGTTTGTCACAGCTTTCCTTCCAAGGACCAAGCTTCTTTTAATTTCATGGCTGCAGTCACCATCCACAGTGATTTTAGAGCCCAAGAAAATAAAATCTGTCATTGCTTCCACTTTTTCCCTTTCTGTTTGTCATGAGAAAAGGAAAGATATGCCCATCTGAATGCAGAGTTCCAAAAATTAGCAAGGAGAGATAAGAAGGCCTTCCTAAGTGAACAGTGCAAAGAATTAGAGAAAAACAGTAGAGTGGGAAAGACGACAGATCTCTTCAAGATAGTTGGAGATATCTAGGGACCATTTCATGCAAGGATGGGGACGATAAAGGACAGAAACAGTAAGGACCTAATGGAAGCAGAAGAGATCAAGAAGAGGTGGCAAGAATATACAGAAGAACTATACAAAAAAGATCTTAATGACCCAGATAACCACGATGGTATGATTACTTACCTAAAACCAAACATCCTGGAGTCTGAAGTCAAGTGGGCCTTAGCGAGCATCACTAGAACAAAGTTAGTGGAGGTGATGGAATAACAGCTGAGCTATTTCAAATCCTAAAAGATGATGCTGTTAAAGTGCTGTACTCAACAGGCCAGCAAATCTGGAAAACTCAGCAGTGGCCACAGGACAGGAAAAGTCAGTTTTCGTTCCAATCCCAAAGAAAGGAAAGGCCAAAGAACACTCGAACTACTGCACAATTGCACTCATATCACATGCTAGTAAGATTATGCTCAAAATCCTTCAAGCTAAGCTTCAGCAGTACATGAGTCAAGAACTTCCAGATGTACTACTTGGATTTAGAAAAGACAGAGGAACCAGAGATCAATTGCCCACATTCACTGGATCATCAAAAAAGCAAGAGAGTTCCAGGAAGACATCTACTTCTGCTTCATTGACTATGCTAAACCCTTTGATTGTATGGATCACCACAAACTGGGAAGGATTCTTAAAGAGATAGGCATACTAGACCACCTTACCTGCCTCCTGAGAAACCTGTGTGCAGGTCAAGAAACAACAGTTAGAACTGGACATGGAACAATGGACTGGTTCAAAATTGGGAAAGGAGTATGACAAGGCTATATGTTGTCACCCTGCTTATTTAACTTAAATGCAGATTATATCATGTGAAACACCGGACTAGACGAAAAATAAGCTACAATCAAGATTGCCAGGAGAAATATCAAAAGCCTCAGATGTGCAGATGTTGGTGTTCAATTACTAAGTCATTTCCAACTCTTTGTGATCCCATGAAATGCAGCACGCCAGGCTCCCCTGTCCTTCATCATCTCCTGGAGCTTGCTCAAACTTAAGTCCATCGAGTCGGTAATGCCATCCAACCATCTCATCCTCTGTCATCCCCTTCTCTTCCTGCCTTCAATCTTTCCCAGCGTCAAGGTCTTTTCCAATGAGTCATCTCTTCACATCAGATGACCAAAGTACTTCAGCATCAGTCCTTACAATGACTCTTCAAGGATGATTTCCTTTAGGATTGACTGGTTTGATCTTACAGTCCAAGGGACTCTCAAAAGCTTTGTTTAACCCCACAATTCAAAAGCATCAGTTCTTAGGCGCTTAGCTTTCTTTATGGTCCAACTCTCACATCCATACATGACTACTGGAAAAACCATAGCTTTGACTATACAAAACTTTGTCATCAAAATGATGTCTCTGCTTTTTAATACACTGTTTAAGTTTGTCATAGCTTTTCTTCCAAGAAGCAAGCATCTTAATTTCGTGGCTGCAGTCACCATTCACAGTGATTTTGGATCCCAAGAAAATAAAATCTGTCACTGTTTCCACTTTATCCCCATCTATTTGCCATGAAGTGATGGCACTGGATGCTACGATCTTTGTTTTTTGAATGTTGAGTTTTAAGCCAGCTTTTTCACTCTCCTCTTTCACTTTCAAGATGCTCTTTAGTTCCTCTTTACTTTCTGCCATTAGAGTGGTATCATCTGCATGTCTGAAATTGTTTATATTTATCCTGTCAATCTTAATTCCAGCTGGTGCTTCACCCAGCCCACATTTCACATGATGTACTCTGCATATAAGTTAAATAAGCAGGGTGAAAACATATAGCCTTGTCATACTCCTTTCCCAATTTTGAACCAGTCCATTGTTCCATGTCCAGTTCTAACTGTTGTTTCTTGACCTGCACACAGGTTTCTCAGGAGGCAGGTAAGGTGGTCTAGTATGCCTATCCCTTTAAGAATCCTTCCCAGTTTGTGGTGATCCATACAATCAAAGGGTTTAGCATAGTCAATGAAGCAGAAGTAGATGTCTTCCTGGAACTCTCTTGCTTTTTTGATGATCCAATGAATGTGGGCAATTGATCTCTGGTTCCTCTGTCTTTTCTAAATCCAAGTAGTACATCTGGAAGTTCTTGACTCATGTACTGCTGAAGCTTAGCTTGAAGGATTTTGAGCATAATCTTACTAGCATGTGATATGAGTGCAATTGTGCAGTAGTTTGAGTGTTCTTTGGCCTTTCCTTTCTTTGGGATTGGAACGAAAACTGACTTTTCCTGTCCTGTGGCCACTGCTGAGTTTTCCAGATTTGCTGGCCTGTTGAGTACAGCACTTTAACAGCATCATCTTTTAGGATTTGAAATAGCTCAGCTGTTATTCCATCACCTCCACTAACTTTGTTCTAGTGATACTCGCTAAGGCCCACTTGACTTCAGACTCCAGGATGTTTGGTTTTAGGTAAGTAATCATACCATCGTGGTTATCTGGGTCATTAAGATCTTTTTTGTATAGTTCTTCTGTATATTCTTGCCACCTCTTCTTGATCTCTTCTGCTTCCATTAGGTCCTTACTGTTTCTGTCCTTTATCGTCCCCATCCTTGCATGAAATGGTCCCTAGATATCTCCAACTATCTTGAAGAGATCTGTCGTCTTTCCCACTCTACTGTTTTTCTCTAATTCTTTGCACTGTTCACTTAGGAAGGCCTTCTTATCTCTCCTTGCTATTTTCTGGAACTCAGCATTTAGTTGGATAATCTTTCTCTTTCTCCATTGCCTTTGGCTTCTCTTCTTTTCTCAGCTGTTTGTAAAGCCTCCTCAAACTATCACTTTGCCTTGCATTTCTTTTTCTTGGAAATGGTTTTGGTTACTCCTCCTGTACAGTGTTGTGAACTTCTGTCCATAGTTCTTCAGGCATTCTGTGTACCAGATCTAATCCCTTCAGTCTATTGGTTACCTCCACCATATAATCATAAGGGATTTGAAAACTGTGAGATAATATATTTCTGCTATTTGAAACCATCTCAGCTTGTGATATTTTGTTGTTTTGACAGCTTTAGGAAATTCATATAGCTAGTATTCAGAAATGTACTTGATTTTTGCATATTGATTTTATATATTGAAAACTTGCTAAACTTAGTTATTAGTTCTAATAACTTTTTAAAAAGATTTCATTGAATTTTCTTTAAAGATGATTATGTTGTTTCTTTTTAAAAAATTATTCATTTATTTATTTCTTCATTTATTGAGTGGGCTAGGTCTTCATTGCTGCGTGTGGACTTTTCTCTAGTTTGAAGGAGTGGGGGCTCCTCTCCGCTTGCAGCACGTGGGTTTCTCACTGCAGTGCCTTCTCTTACTGCAGAGCATGGGCTCTGGGTGTGTGGGTTTCAGTAGTTGTGGCACACGGGCTCAGTTGCCCGCGGCATGTGGGATCTTCCCAGACCAGGGGTCAGACCTGTTCCCCCTGTACTGGCAGGTAAATTCTTAACCACCGGACTATCAGGGAAGTCTAATTATGTCATTTCTGAGTAAAGACATTCTTACTTCTTCCCTTCCAATCTTTCCAATGCTTTTTTCTTGGCATATTACACTGGCTAGAGCCTTCATTATAATGTTGAATAAAAGTGGGGAGAACATACATCCTTGCCTTTTTCCTGATCTTAGGAGAACCAATCTTTGGATATGATATTACCCATAGTTTTTTGTAGATGACCACTATTATTACTCCAAATTTATTAAAACTTTTTGGAAATTAAAAATTGATATTGAATTTTTGTCAAGTGTTTTCTGATAGATATTGAGATGATCATGTATTCCCTCTGCCTCCTTTTTAATCTTTTAAAATGTTTTCCATGTCTTAAATGTTAAATCCACCTAGATTTTTTTGGTGTCTTGTCCTTTTTACATGATGTTGGATGTGATTTGCTAAAACTTTGTTAAGGATTCTTTAACTATTTTATATTGGATATTGGTCTATAGTTCTCTTGTAATTTCCTTGTCTGATTCCGGTGTCAGAGTAGTGCTGACTTTATATAATGACTTGGGAAGTATTCCCTGTGTTCTACTTTTCTGGAAGAGCTTGTATAAAATTGGTATTGTTTCTTTTTGAAATATTTGGCAAAAGTCACCAGTAAAGCCATTTACACCTGGTGTTTTCTTTGTGGGAAAGTTTTTAACCATAATTTAATTTCTTCCATAGTTACAGGGTGGTTCAGATAATCTATTTCTTCTTGAGTGAGTTTGACATATTGGTACTTTCAAGAGATTTTTACATTCATCTAAACTGTCAAATTTATTGGCATAGAGCCACCTTAATACTTATTTCCTTTTAATATCTTTAGAATCTGTAGTGATGTCATCTCTCTCATTACTGATATTAGTCATTTGCATTTTTTTCTTGTTTTTCTGATTAGTCTGACTAGATATATCTATTTTGCCTATCTTCCCAGAGAATTAGCTGTTGGTTTCATTGATTTTCTCTATTAATTTTCTGTTTTCTCTCTCATTGATTTCTTTTTTTTTTTCCAGTGAGAAGCTTTATTTCAGCAAGTTAAAGAAATTGTTACATAATAATTACCTTTTTTTCTTTTTTTTTAAATTTTTTATTTATTTATTTATTTTTATTTTTTTTATTATTGTTTTTGCCATACATTGTCATGATATCACCATGGGTTTACATATGCTTCCCCTCCGGGTCCCCCCTCCCTCCTCCCTCCCCCCCGGGAAATCTCGCTGCACCAGTCCCGAGCATCAATCCTGGGCTGGCGATTGATTAGACACATGACAATTAACATGCTTCAATGCCCTTCTCCCATCTCATCCCACCCTTACCCTCATCCACAAAGTCCACAAGTCTATTCTATACATCTGCGTTCCTTTTGTTGTCTCCCATGTTGGGTTCTCATTACTGTCTTTCTAAATTCCATATATATGTGTTAATATACTGTATTGTTGTTTTTGCTTCTGGCTTACTTCACTCTGGATAATGGGCTCCAGTTTCGTCCATCTGAGTAGAATTGCTTCAAATGAATTTTTTTTTAATGCTGAGTAATATTCCATTGTGTATATATACCACAGCTTTCTTATCCATTCGTCAGTTGATGGGCATCTAGGTTGCTTCCATGTCCTGGCTATTGTAAACAATGCAGCGATGAACATTGGGGTGCACGTGGCTCTTTCAATTCTGGTTTCCTCGGTGTATATGCCCAGCAGTGGGATTGCCGGGTCATATGGCAGGTCTATTTGCAGCTTTTTAAGGAACCTCCACACTGTTTTCCATAGTGGCTGTACTAGTTTGCATTCCCACCAACAGTGTAAGAGGGTTCCCTTTTCTCCACATCCTCTCCAGCATTTATTGCTTGTAGACTTTTGGATGGCAGCCATTCTGACTGGTGTAAAGTGGTACCTCATTGTAGTTTTGATTTGCATTTCTCTGATAATGAGTGATGTTGAGCATCTTTTCATGTGTTTGTTAGCCATTTTTATATCTTCTTTGGAGAAATGTCTGTTAAGTTCTTTGGCCCACTTTTTAATTGGGTTGTTTATTTTTCTAGAATGGAGCTGCAGGAGTTGTTTGTAAATTTTTGAGATTAATTGTTTGTCTGTTGCTTCATTGGCTATTATTTTCTCCCATTCTGAAGGCTGTCTTTTCACCTTGCTTATAGTTTCCTTTGTTGTACAGAAGCTTTTAATTTTAATTAGGTCCCATTTGTTTATTCGTGTTTTTATTTCCAATATTCTGGGAGGTGGGTCATGGAGTATCCCGCTTTGGATTATAGCAGAGAGTGTTTTGCCTATGTTATCCTCTAGGAGTTTTATAGTTTCTGGTCTTATGCTTAGATCTTTGATCCATTTTGAGTTTATCTTTGTGTATGGTGTTAGAAAGTGATCTAGTTTCATTCTTTTACAAGTGGCTGTCCAGTTTTCCCAGCACCACTTGTTAAAGAGGTTGTCTTTTCTCCATTGTATATTCTTGCCTCCTTTGTCAAAGATAAGGTGTCCATAGATGCGTGGATTTATCTCTGGGCTTTCTATTCTGTTCCATTGATCTATGTTTCTGTCTTTGTGCCAGTACCATACTGTCTTAATGACTGTGGATTTGTAGTATAGCCTAAAGTCAGGTAGGTTGATTCCGCCAGTTCCATTCTTCTTTCTCAAGATTGCTTTGGCTATACGAGGTTTTTTGTATTTCCATACAAATTGAGAAATTATTTGTTCTAATTTTTTGAAGAAGACCTCTGGTAGCTTGATAGGAATTGCATTGAATCTATAGATTGCTTTAGGTAGTATACTCATTTTCACTATATTGATTCTTCCAATCCATGAACAAGGTACATTTCTCCATCTGTTTGTGTCCTCCTTGATTTCTTTCATCAGTGTTCTATAGTTTTCTATATACAAGTCTTTTGATTCTTTAGGTAGAAATACTCCTAAGTATTTTATTCTTTTTGTTTCGATGGTGAATGGAATTATTTCCTTAATTTCTCTTTCTGATTTCTCACTGTTAGTGTATAGGAATGCCAGGGATTTCTGTGTGTTGATTTTGTATCCTGAAACTTTGCTATATTCACTGATTAGCTCTAGTAATTTTCTCGTAGAGTCTTTAGGGTTTTCAATATAGAGGATCTATTATCAGCAACTATATGCAAATAAACTGGACAATTTGGATGAAATGGACAAATTCCTAGAAAAGTACAACTTTCCAAGACTAAACCAGGAAGAGATAGAGAATATTAATAGACCCATCACAAGCACAGAAATTGAAACCGTAATCAGAAATCTTCCAAAAAACAAAAGCCCAGGACCAGATGGCTTCACAGCTGAATTCTACCAAAAATTTAGAGAAGAGCTAACACCTATTCTACTCAAACTCTTCCAGAAAATTGCAGACGAAGGTAAACTTCCAAACTCATTCTATGAGGCCTCCATCACCCTAATTCCAAAACCCGGCAAAGATGCCACAAAAAAAGAAAACTACAGGCCAATATCACTGATGAACTTAGACGCAAAAATCCTCAACAAAATTCTAGCAAATAGAATCCAACAACACATCAAAAAGATCATACATCATGATCAAGTAGGCTTTATCCCAGGGATGCAAGGATTCTTCAATATTCGTAAATCGATCAATGTAATACACCACATTAACAAATTGAAAAATAAAAATCACATGATTATCTCAATAGATGCAGAGAAAGCCTTTGACAAAATTCAACATCCATTTATGATAAAAACCCTCCAAAAAGCAGGAATAGAAGGAACATACCTCAACATAATAAAAGCTATATATGACAAACCCACAGCAAACATTATCCTCAATGGTGAAAAACTGGAAGCATTCCCCCTGAAATCAGGGACAAGACAAGGGTGCCCACTCTCACCACTACTATTCAACATAGTTTTGGAAGTTTTGGCCACAGCAATCAGAGCAGATAAAGAAATCAAAGGAATACAGATTGGAAAAGAAGAAGTAAAACTCTCTCTGTTTGCAGACCTCTTTATTATTAAAAAATATCCTCTTTATTTCTATTAATACCTTTGCCTTGGAATCTACTTTAGAACAGTATTAATATAGTAACTCCAACTTTATTTTGATTAGTGTTAGCATGGCATATATTTTCCCATCCTTTTACCTTTAACCTATCCGTATCTTTATATTTAAAGGTGTTTCTTATCGGCAGTATATAGTTTATATCACTCTTTATAATTCAGTCTGACAAATGCTGCCTTTTAGTAGGTGTGTTTAGACCATTTACATTTAATATGATTATTGATATCAGTCAGTCCATCAGTTCAGTCGCTCAGTTGTGTCCAACTCTTTGCGACCCCATGAATTGCAGCACGCCAGGCCTCCCTGTCTATCACCAACTCCCGGAGTTTACCCAAACTCATGTCCATCGATTCGGTGATGCCATCCAGCCATCTCATCCTCTGTCGTCCCCTTCTCCTGCTGCCCCCAATCTTTTCCAGCATCAGGGTCTTTTCCAATGAGTCAACTCTTTGTATGAGGTGGCCAAAGTATTGGAGTTTCAGCTTCAACATCCGTCCTTCCAATGAACACCCAGGACTGAGCTCCTTTAGGATGGACTGGTTGGATCTCCCTGCAGTCCAAGGGACTCTCAAGAGTCTTCTCCAACACCACAGTTTAAAAGCATCAATTCTTCAGCACTCAGCTTTCTTCACTATGCAACTCTCACAATCATACATGACTACTGGAAAAACCATAGCCTTGACTAGACAGACTTTTGTTGGCAAAGTAATGTCTCTGCTTTTTAGTATGCTATTTAGGTTGGTCATAACTTTCCTTCCAAGGTGTAAGTGTCTTTTAATTTCATGGCTGCAATCACCGTCTGATTATTGACATAGTTAGGTCTAAATTCTCCATCTTGCTATTTGTCATCTATCTGTGCTATCTTTCCTTTGTTTCTCTCTCTCTCTTTTTCTGCCCTTTTCTCAATAAAACAACTGAAATTCAAAATAGAAAATACGGTAAGAGAGGTTCAGAGCAAAATTAAGGATTTTAGAGAGGGGGGAGATTAAATTGATCACATTGGTGGTGTCAGGAATAACTTAACAGAGAAAATAGCCCCTGAATTGGACCTTGAAATATTTTGGATAAATTTGAATGTAGTGTAAGGTATGTGGGATGAACAAAGGGGATGGAGGCAGGAAAGTATGCATTTGGTTCAGGGAAAAATAGATCATCCAGATGGCCTGAGGAAGAGTGGCAGGAGTAGATGTGGAAGGTACCTGTGCCTTTGCCAGCTTCCTATAGACATCCCCACCCTGATGGCCTGCAGACATTTAAGACACCTGTCAAATGAAACACATTATCTACCCTTCAAACCTACTCTCTCAGCAGTTCCTAATTTGATGTGTGGCATCACCATCTTCCTTAACACCTATACCAGAAACCTGAGTCATCTTAAATGCTTCCTCTGTTCTCAGCTCTATGCATCCCACCTGCAGTCACCTCTGAAAGCTGGACTTTCTTTTCTATCCCCCTCCACTTGCAGCCTGCTTGTTCTGTCTCCTCAACTATTGCATCAGTCTTCCACTGGTCTCTCCATTTCTAGATTCTTCTTCCTTCCAGCCATCCTTCACTCAACCACTAACTTCCTGAATCCCCTGAAAATGGATGTGAAATACTACGTGCAATCCGCCCCCGCCTCTGGAGAGAGCCTGTTGCTTTCGCCAAAGTCTCAAAGAGAGCATGGGTCTACAAAAAGCTAAGAGCCTCTGCCGTGTAGCTTTACTTCAAGTGAAACAATGACTGTTCAGTTAATATGGTACAGTTGACAGACTGCTGCACAAGAAATCAGGACATGTAGTTTCCAGTTTTGGTGTTGCCATTTCATTAGCTGTATGATTCTGGGACAATGAGTTACCTGCTCCACCTGTTTCCTTATCTGCAAAATACAGAAAGATCCCTTTGACATCAAGCATTCTAGTTTATCTCCTCTCATACTCTTCTCCTTTCTGTTTCACTAGACAAACACTTACTGCTAAGTCTCACTTACTGAGCCAAGTTCTGGGTGTAGAAAGATACATTAAGCACTGCTTCTTTCACTCCAGAAGCTCACAGACCAGCAGGACAGAGAGAAAAATAAATAGAAAGTTACCATAGAATGTAATAAAATGCAGAGCTCTGGGAGTGCAAAGGAGGCTCTCTGGGGAAGGGAACATCTAATTCTGTTCAGGAGAGTTGAGGAGGAGTCAACGAGGAGACGTGGGGCATCCCTGAAGTCTCAGAGGTAAAGAATCTGCCTGCCAATGCAGGAGATGTAGGAGGTGTGGCTTTGATCCCTGGGTTGGAAGACTCCCCTGGAAAAGGAAACGGCAACCCACTCCAGGCAGCAAGCGTCAGACACAACTGGGCATACATTCGCAAAAAGAAGACCAAAGCTGAGTCCTGAAGGATATACAGAATGTTCTAGGCAGAGAGGAGGGGGATGGGATTTCAGGCAAAGAAAACAGCATGTAAAGGGAGTACTCTGTTTTAGTCGCTAAGTCTTTTGTGATACCATGTAAAGGCAGAGGCAGCAACAAAGCCCCAAGCTGGTAGAACAACCAGTTGGTGGGCCTAGTTAGAAAATGTGTGTGTTGCAAATACACAACGAGCAACAGGAGATAAGGCTGGAGGGGGAGACTCAAGGTCCTTACACAGAATGCCAAGAAGTTCTGACTTCATCGTGTGGACAGAGGGGAGTCATTGACTTGTTTTAGGCAACGGAGGGATAGACTGATTTCTCTTTCAGAAAAATCACACTGGCAACCAAGAGAAAGATAGAGTGGAAGGGAGTGATCCAAGTTTGAAAGTGAGAAAGGTCTGAATAAGCCAAGGGACTTGGGGAGGGAAGATAATATGTTTCATTTAAACCTATTACATTTAGTGTACCCAAAGACTAGGCAAGTTAAAATGCCCTAGAAATACGAGTTTGATGTTCAGAAGAGACATCTGGATTTAGGAGCATTACTAAAAGACCCCAATGCTGGGATGGATTAAAGGCAAAAGGAGAAGGGAGTGGCAGAGGATGAGATGGTTAAATAGCATCATCAGCAGCTCAATGGACACGTATTTGAGCAAACTCCAGGAGATAGTGAAGGACAGGGAAGACTGGCGTGCTGTGTCCTTGGGTCACAAAGAGTTGGACATGACTTAGCGAGTGAACAACAACAATAAGTAAGTACTGACTGAAGCTAAGAGAATGACATTACTTCGGGACAGCATTTAAGGTAAGGAGTCAAGGGGGCAAAGGCTGAATTTTTTGAAACACAGATATGTGAAATCAGGAAAAGGAGAGTTATTGAGAGGAAGGCTAGCTCTAAGGAGCTGAAGAGTGAAGGATGGTGGTAAGGAACCTATTCTTTTCTAAAAATGTTAATTGGAGGATATTTGCTTTAAAATATCGTGTTGGTTTCTACCATACAACAACGTGAATCAGCCATAAGTATACAAACACCCCCTCCCTCTTGAACCTCCCTCTCACCTCGAACGCCATGCCACACCTCTAGGTTGTGACAGAGCGCCAGGTTGAGCTTCCTGTGTTATGAAGCAACTTCCCATTAACTATCTATTTTACATATGATAATGTGTGTTTCAAGGCTACTCTTTCGATTCATTCCATCCTCTCCTTCCCCCACTGTATCTACAATTCTATTGTGTCTGCATCTCTATTCCTGCCCTTGCAAGCAGGTTCTTCAGTACGATTTTTCGAGATTCCATATGTATGCATTATTAGTTTTTCTCTTTTTGACTTACTTCACTCTGTATAACAAGCTCTAGGTTTATCCACCTCACTAAAACTGACTCAAATTAATATTCCATTGTATATGTGTACTACGTCTTTACCCATTCATCTGTTGATGAATATCTAAGTTGCTTCCATGTCCTAGCTATTATAAATAATACTGCAATGAACACTGGGGCACATATGTCTTTTTTGATTATGGTTTTCTCAGGGTATAGGGCCAGTAGTGGGATTGCTGGGTTATATGGTAGTTTTATATGAAATAGAAAACTCTATTTAGTTTTATAAGAAATAGAGGAAAACAATAGAATGGGAAAGACTAGAGCTCTCTTCAAGAAAATTAGAGATACCAAGGGAACATTTCATGCAAAGATGGGCTCAATAAAGGACAGAAACAGTATGGACCTAACAGCAGAAGATATTAAGAAGAGGTGTCAAGAATACGCAGAAGAACTGTACAAAAAAAGCTCTTCACTACCCAGATAATCACGATGGTGTGATCACTCAACTAGAGCCAGACATCCTGGAATGTGAAGTCAAGTGGGCCTTAGGAAACATCACGCATCACTACAAACAAAGCTAATGGAGGTGATGGAATTTCAGTTGAGCTATTTCAAATCCTGAAAGATGATGCTGTGAAAGTGCTGCACTCAGTATGCCAGCAAATTTGAAAAACTCAGCAGTGGCCACAGGACTGGAAAAGTTTAGCTTTTATTCCAATCCTAAAGAAGGGCAATGCCAAAGAATGTTCAAACTACCACACAATTGCATTTATCTCATACGCTAGTAAAGTAATGCACAAAATTCTCCAACCCAGGCTTCAGCAGTACATGAACTGTGAACTTCCAGATGTTCAGGCTGGATTTAGAAAAGGCAGAAAAACCAGAGATTAAATTGCCAACATCCATCGGATCATCAAAAAAGCAAGAGAGTTCCAGAAAAACATCTACTTCTGCTTTATTGACTATGCCAAAGCCTTTGACTGCATAGATCACAACAAACTATGGAAAATTCTTCAAGAAATGGGAATACCAGACCACCTGACCTGCCTCCTGAGAAATCTGTATGCAGGTGAAGAAGCAACAGTTACAACTGGACATGAAACAACAGACTGGTTCCAAATCGGGAAAGGAATTCATCAAGGCTATATATTGTCACCCTGCTTATTTAACTTATGTGCAGAGTACATCATGTGAAACACTGGGCCGGAGGAAGCCCAAGCTGGAATCAAGATTGCTGGGAGAAATATCAATAACCTCAGATATGCAGATGACACCACCCTTATGGCAGAAAGCAAAGAGGAACTTGAAGAGCCTCTTGATGAAAGTGAAAGAGGAGAGTGAAAAGGCTGGCTTAAAACTCAACATTCAGAAAACCCAAGACCATGGCATCTGTTCCCATCACTTCATGGCAAATAGATGGGGAAACAGTGGAAAAAGTGGCAGACTTTATTTTTTTGGGCTCCGAAATCACTGCAGATGGTGACTGCAGCCATGAAATTAAAAGATGCTTGCTCCTTGGAAGAAAAGCTATGACCAAACCAGACAGCATATCAAAAAGCAGAGCCATTACTTTGCCAACAGAGGTCTGCCTAGTCAAAGCTATGGTTTTTCCAGTAGTCATGTATGGATGTGAGAATCAGATTATAAAGAAAGCTGAGCACCAAAGAATTGATGCTTTTGAACTGTGGAGTTGGAGAAGACTCTTGAGAGTCCCTTGGACTGCAAGGAGATCCAACCAGTCCATCCTAAAGGAAATCAGTCTTGAGTATTCATCGGAAGAACTGATTCTGAAGTTGAAACTCCAATACTTTGGCCGCCTGACGTGAAGAACTGACTCCTTGGAAAAGACCCTAATGCTAGGAAAGATTGAAGGCAGGAGGAGAAAGGGACGACAGAGGATGAAATGGTTGGATGGAGTCACTAACTTGATGCACATGAGTTTGGGCAAGCTCCAGGAGTTGGTGATGGACAGGGAGGCCTGGCATGCTACAGTCCATGGGGTTGCAAAGAGTTGCATATGACTGAGTGACTTCACTGATCATAGTTTTATTCCTAGTTTTTAAAGACCTCTCCCATTGTTTTCCATTGCATTCCCACCAACGTGCAAGAGAGGAACCTACTGGATGATAAGAAAATTAAAGAGAGGGCTGAAGCAAGAAGAGGCTGCAGAGTGGAGGAAGATGTTTGATTTTGCTACTAGAGTTGGAAGTTATAATAGATATAGGAGAGCCTGGGAATAAGGGTTGGAAGTGGGAACGGACAGGATCTAATGAAATATGGAGGGATTAGTTCTACGCAAGGGAGGTGAGGGCATTTATTGTGTGAAGAGTATCACAAAGAGTTTGATTTAGTGGTTCTCACACTAGTATCACTAAGGTAACTTACCTGGGACTTCCCTTATGGTCCAGTGGTTAAGGTCCACTGCCTGCCAATGCAGAGGATGCGGGTTTAATCCCTCATCTGGGAATATCCCACATGCCATGGGCAACAAAACTATGCTTCACAACTACTGAAACCCGAGCACCCTAGAGCCCCATGCTCCGCACCGAGAGAAGCCACCCCCCAAAAAAGCCTGTATACCACAACTAGAGAAAGCCCTCGTGCAGCAACAAATATCCAGTGTAACAACAACAAAAGTGCTGACAGACGGGCTACAGCTTGGAAGTTTCTGGTTTAATTAGTCTGGTATGGGTCCTGGGTATTGGTATGTTTTCAGAGCTTCCCTGGTGATTAAAATCAGCAGTCACAGTCGAGAACCACTGGTTTAATTATAGGTAACTTTTAAAACTGGTGATAATAGGATGGGATCTGAGGAAGCTCACACTTGACAAAGGTTGGAGGAATAGGGAGTAGTCAAGTTTGGGGACAGGTGAGGAATAGAGGGACTTCCCAGGTGGCGCTAGTGGTAAAGAACTTTCCGGCCAATGCAGGAGCAAAGAGATGCGGGCCAGTCCCTGGATTGGGACGATCCCCTGGAGGATGGCATGGCAACCCACTCCAGTGGACTAGAGAAAGAGAAGGAAAGTAAGAAGGGAAGGAAACTAGTACTAACTTAGTGAGTTTTACGTGATATTCATGTGGATATGAATGAGGTTTGGTCCTTGTTCTCAAAGAGGTCAGGAGCTTATCTGAAAGAGACTCCTCACAGCAAACCTATTACATCTCACAGTTCTTAATCAACTAAGGGCTTTTTATTAGTTTTTTGTTTGTTTGTTTCCTTTTTCACTGAAAGTGAAAAAAATCCAGTTATTTCACAATACAAACTGGGTCTGGAAATACTATTGTAAGCACTGAGAATAGCCTTTCTAGGAAAGTGGGTGCTGGGGAGAAAGCATGAGTTAACCTGGGAGATTGACCTGTCCCCAGTTTTATCAACAGGGTTACAAAAAGATGATGGTTCTGGTCCTGCATAGGGTACATTACGAGGGTTCCCTGTACCTGGGAGATGGCTGATATTGGAAACCTTTGATGGCCATCCTAAGGCTGTGAATTCCATATCTGGTCAAGATACTAAGGATTCCTCTTTCTCAGCAGTGAAGCTGGGGAAGGGCCCTACTTTTCACCAGAATTGAAGACCTAACCTTTTCCACTTTGATACAGGCCCTTACTTCCAGGAACAGCTTCATCTGCATGGAAAGCACACACTTCTGCAGAGCTGACCCTTTCTTGGAGAGTGTCCACTGCCATGTCTTGAGCCCTCTGCATCTCCGCTGGAGACTCAAACTTCCAGGGCTCCGGAGGGGCCTTTGGTTGGCCTGTCCCAACCCTGCTGCCTCAGGCCCATGAGCTGGTAAGGAGTTGAAAGGATTATTACTTAGGACCCTGGCTTTTGTCTGGCTGCCCCCTTCCTTAATCAAGATTCACCAAAGCACCAGGAGTCCCCGAGGCACATAATAGAATGGGGAAGTTTGGTTGGGCATGGACTGGAGCACTATGGCTTTGCGAGGCGGTTCCTTCTTTTACCTTATTAGTTCCATTTTATATGCAGAAGTTGAGGCTTGAAGAAATTAAGAAACTTGCCTATGTGCTCCAAGTTAGGAGCTGTGCGTTTGAAGTTCAGTCTGCTCCGCTCTGTGGTCCTTCATGCTCCTGACCTCCCTCTGTCACTGTAGGCTGACCTCTTTGGGAAATCCTGGTTGGATGTCACCTGAACATTCTCCTCCCTGCTAAAGAATTAGACTAGTTCCCTGGGGCCCCTAGGTGCATGGGCCTCTTCTTTGGGTCTCCATTTCTTCATTCTGTGAATTAAGGAGATGTGAAGTCCAGATGGATTTCCATCCTAGGGGTTAGGGTGGAGGACAGTTCAGAGAATAGATGCATGGGACACACACACACACACCAATCAGATTTCATGTTGGACCTCTCCGCTGTAATCCAGTGGTTTTGTTACAGAGATAAAAGTGAAAGCCCCCAATCTCATCCTCAGAGAAAGAAGAGGGATGGAACTTATTCCAGTTTGATGCCTGATTTCTGTTAATCCTGAAGCGTCATTGGCTGACATCCTGACTCAGGGTTCAAGCTTTAGGTGGGGAGAAACTACAGAGTTATCTGTAATTCTGGCGCCAGAAGTCATGTTTCCCATTCTTTGGGCCCTTTTGAGGTCTGTGAAACAGGCTACCATCATGTTGAACACAGTTCACAGTAGGCCTGCTGGATAGTCAGCCAGGGCTGTGGCAGCTAGGGCAGGCCCAACACTGTGTCAAATTACACACCTGCTGCCCAGCACGGGGGTGGGGGGGGTGCTCTGGGCAGAGCGCTAGTACCCTAAGCCTACCTCCTTTATCCTTCCCCAGCTCTCCTGCCAGCTACCCCCCATACAGCTGGTCATGGGCACTGCCAAGGCCCCCAGTGCAGCCCAGGGCCCTGCATGTGATAGGCACCCAGTCCATGAGCACTCAGATGCATGCAGGGACTTGGGTACCTGAAATGATGAGTCTGCACATTTCATGTAGTCTTGGTGCTGAGTCACTTGCTGACCTGTGATGTGGGAAAGAGGATGAAGAAAGGCAAGTGTTGGGGTGAAGAAGGGAAGTGTGTCCTGAGGCTCTCTGAAGACCTAAAGAATGCCATATCGGAGTGGTCACAGTGCAGGGGACAAAGATGACTCTGTTCTCCTCTGTTGTCAGGTTAGAATGGATGACCAAAGGGAATGAGATTAAGTCTCAAAAAAAAAAAAAAAATCTCATCAGAGAGGAGAAAAATCCCCAGTCAGGAACAGAGTCTGGGAGTCTCCTACCCTGAGACTTTTAATCACAGGGTTGGGTGAGAAGGTGTCAGGATTGGAAGCCAGAGGATGTTGAGAACGTGGAGAGACCTTGCCCTGCTGGAGAAGTGTGCAAAGGTGCTTTTCAAGTGTTACTATTCTAAATAAGTGGAGAATTGCACACAGTATTAATGATATTATAATCATACTTTTGCTTTCACTCACTCGAAGGCCTACATAGACTTGTCACAAACCCAGACTTTTATAATGGAGTCAATCTCTTTGGGTTCAAAGCTATTATGACCCAACTTCACGAACCTAACTGGTTTCTTGGCATACTCTGAGGCAGAAATGCCTGATTATGTGGGATACTGGTGATACCCTGCAATCCTTGTGTAGTGCTATGAACTCCAGGATAATGTGAAACCCCTGGGGACGAGGGCCTTGCCTGCTTGGCGTTAGGGGCCAGACAGGCCAACGCATTTTTACACTAGGAGGTTTCCTGGGAGAAGGGCCTCCCTCCCCAGCCATCCAAACTCCCCGGCGCCCTCGTCGTCTCCCCCTCCCCCACTCCCCCAGGGCAGGGTTCCCTTTGTAATTAATCCCAACCCTCAAACCAGAGGGGAGGGAAAAGTGTTAATGAGAGAGCATCCCAGACTGACTGGGCGGTCGCCGCTCGCAGCTAGAGCACCAAGTAATTAAATTATTTTTGGAAGCGGGGGGATACGGTGGTGAGTGTCAGAAAAACTCCCGTATGAATGGGAGGAAGGGAGCGTTTCTCGCCAGTAATTAAAATCAAGGATGGCTTTCTCTTCTCGCAGCCCTCGGGGGGTAAAACTCAGTCTTTCCCCGTCCCAGATTCCACCGGATTTCGCGCAGCCGGGTCTGTGGCCCTCAGGAACCGGGCATCGCCACCCCCGAGGGTCTGCGGGCTCGGTCTCCCGCAGGCGGGCGGGGGGAACGGCCCCAGGAGGGGCTGCGGGCTGGGCCCAGGCCCGGAGTCGAGGCCCCTCGCGGACCGCCGCCCTGGGCCGGGGGCACAGCCGCGCCGCTACCCCCAGGATCCCTGGGGGCCGCCGGGCGCGGGGGGCGCAGGGCCGGGGGGGGCGGCGGCTCGGGGAAGAGCGGGGCCGCAGACAATGGGCGCGGCGGCGGGAGGGGCGGCGCCGGCGGGAACAGCCGGGGGGCGGCGCCGGGAGCGAGCCCCGCCCCGCCCCGCCCCGCCCCCGCCCCTCCCCCCTCCGCGGGCTCCCGACCCGGATCCCGGTCCCCGGTTCCTCGGTCCTCGGTCCCGCCATGGGAGCCTGAGCGCCCCCCTTTCCCCTCTGGCCCCCTGCCCCCGGGGCCCTGAGGGGGGAGAGACAGCGGTCTCGGACGGAAAGGGGGCGGCCGGACGCCGGAGTCCCCCCTCTGCACGCCCCCAAACGTCCGCGCTGCCCGTCTACGCGCGCGGAGTTCGGAGCGACCCGAACGCTGCGGATACAAAGGCGCCGGGCCGAGCGGGGCGCCGGGCGAGCCCACCCGGCAGTTCGCAGCGGCGGGTGAGTGCCGGGCCGCGGGGGCGCGAGCAAAGTTTGCAAAAAAAGAAGAAGGAAAAAGAAACAGAGAGAGGGACAATCATGCAAGGGGGCCAGGGGGTGCCCAGCCCCGGATCGAGCGGGGTGGCTTATGGGGGAAAGGGGGCGTGGGGTAGCCCCCTTCCGGTCCATCCCCCCACTGCACAGCGGAGTGCCCCCCAACTTTGGGGAGAGGAAGGGGCGCTTGGGGAGGGGGCGGAGCCCGGGCCTGGAGAGCCGGGGACTTTCCTGGGCCCGGGGCCGGGGCGGGGGCCTCAGTGTTCCCAGGGGAGCCGGTTGGAGCCGGGGACTTGGGAGTGTGTGTGTCGGAGGTGGAGGGAGAGGCGGAGGAAGGATCCCCGTACTGGATGGAGGTGCTGGAAGGCGAGGATGTTTAGGGGTGCATGCACACCTCAGGAGTGTGGGAAGCACCCCGGGCAGGTATGCGTTCGGGGTGTGAGGTGGGGTCCGGGGAGCCACCCGGGGAGAGGAGAGGGGGCGTGTGTGCGGCTTGAGGATGGGGCTGCAGGCCGGAGACCCCGACGCCGCATCCCGGGCCCGGAGGACCGGCGCCGGCATCCGTCTCTGCACTTGTCTTTCCCCGTCTGAGGGCCGTGGGCTCAGCATTGGTGAGTGAGAGAGGCTTGGTGACCCTTGTGCGTGATTCTTTTGTTTTTGTGTGTGTGTGTGTGCGCCTTGACGTGCTGCGTGTCCCTGCAGGTGGGCCCCTGGATTTGGAGATGAAGGTGTTTTTCTGTGCCTGAGTGTGTGTGCACGCAAGGAGCAGCTGATCATGCATGTGTGGTGTGTTTGGATATGTATTTATCGGTATACTCTGGGGAAGGGGTGTGCGTCTCTGTGTGTGAACTGGGGAGGGATTTATGGGAAAGACGTTCTGAGGAAGGTGGGTGTGTAAGAGCAGAAGAGGGTGTACCTGGATAGCTGTGTGTACACCTGTGTACTAGGAGGGGATGTGAGGGAATCTGTGTTCTCTTGTGTAGGACCTGTGTTGATAGATAAGTACCAGCGTGTGCCTGCCTTAGGCGGTGTGTGTATTTCTGAGTGTGTGTTGGGGGTACGCCACTTGCCTCTGCAGGCAGATTTTCTTGGCAGGGAGCCCAAAGGGAGGGCTGTCTGGAGGGTTCTGAGGCTTCTTGGATGCCCTGCCCTGGTTTTGAGGCTAGTGCCTTAAGTATCTGAAACCTCTAGGTTGAGAGTGAATGGGTCAGATTTAGGAGACTTGGGAAATGGGCTTTTCTAGATAAAGGTTGTGTGTGTTGTGAGGAATCAGAATAGGGATTTGGGTTGGAGTCCAAGGGTGTCTGGGGGATTGGAGAAGTCAGGGAAAAGAATCAGAGAGATGCCCTCTTATTCCACCTTACAGGTTGGGTTCTTGTACTTGGAGAGGCCACATTCTTGGCTTCCCAGCCCATATTCAGCCCCCTCAGGCCCCACTTGTCTTGTAGAGCCATCTTGGAGTTTGTTGCCTCAGAGCCCGCTCACTCTGCCCTGCCTCTGGGATCCTACAGTTCCTGAGGAGTCTGGGGATTCTGGTATGGGATGGAGGCGGGGGAAGGAGCACGCCTGGAGGGATGAGACCTGGCCCGGACATCTCCAGTTCTCTGTTGCACAGGGTTGAGAAGGTGGCAGGGCAGCTCTGGGGAGAGCGGAGGGGTATGTTTTTTCAGGAGTTTGTACAGATTTATCTCACAGTTTTTTCCTTTTTCCTGGTGAGAAGCATGATTGGGATGGAGATGCAATCTGGGGCCAGGTCTGAGGGTGATGGGTGGGGGGCCGAACTTGCCCGGAGGGCGGTTGTCCCTGTGTCGAGGAAGGGGCAGGCACCACTGACGGCTGTTCTCACTCGTTATCACTTCCCTTTTGGGATGAAGGGAAAGGGCGGGCAGGCGTGCCTCGAGTGCACATCTTACTCTCAGTCATTTTCCTCTCGCTACCAGAGCGACTGGTTGAGGCCCCAGGTTTAGAAGCTGACACTATGAATGCACAGGCCTGTTAGGGTTCCTGGGTAGTTCCCTGATGGGAGTCCTTGAGGGGCCCGTGCAGGTGGGATGTTTTCATTTTAGCCCCCAGGGCTCCCCACCCTTCTTAAGTCCCCATGATAAGAGCCGTGAGAGTTAGAAAATGTTGCAACTAGAGGTGGGGCAGAGAAGGAAGAGACTGGATTAAAAAAATGCATGATTGTCTCAAACCTGACACCTGTCCGTTGGGTAAGGTTCCCAGGGGCGAGTGAGGCGCTTGAATCGAGGATGGTGTGCTCTGGGGTACCTTGTTTGCTTCTGTCCTCTGATTGAATGCATGATGTATTATACTGGTGTGTTTGGGGGGGCGGGGCTCTTCCAAGGGGGAGGACTTGTGGTCAGACCTGGAACTAGTGGTGAGTTGGCCCCTCCATTGTCTTGCTCCTTCCCTCTCTCCCCCTAATTCTTTTGGGGGCTGACCTCTCTGGTATGCTGCCTCGGCTCCTTCTGCTCTTTCCAGATCTGAGGAAGGGTACCCTTCCCTGGCTCTAGAGCAGGACAGACTCTTATTTGCTCATTTGGTTTCCAAGAACCCCTTCCAGTTGGGGAGCATGAACTTGACTTATAGAAGCTTCCAGCAGAACAGGGAAGACATCTGGGACCCCCACCCCCATCCCTGGAGTTTGAGTGTGTCCAGTCTTCTTTGCTGGTTTTCCCTGAGCATCTCACGCTGTGAGGCCAAAGTGAAGAGTCCAGCAGAATTGGCTGGAATTAGGACTTAGAAGTGTTATGACGTTGGACAAGTTCTTAAAACCCATTTCTTGGCCTCTTAGATGTCTTAAGACACCATCTTTTCTGTATATAAAAGTAATAAAAAAGATTCTTCTTTTTTAAAAAAAGACACCATCTTCCCACCCCAGATTGGGCCTCCTTCCCTGGGTGTCAGCTTGCTGTTAAATTCTGGTTTTGCCACTTCCTAGATCTGAGACCTTGGATAGAGTAGATAACTTTTGAAGCCTCACCTGTAAAATGAAGTTAATAATAGGCCCTACCTCTTAGGTTTATGAGGATTGTTCATGTGTGCTAAGTCGCTTCAGTTGTGTCTGACTCTTTGGGATCCCATGGACTGTAGCCCACCAGGCTCCTCTGTCCATGGGGATTCTCTAGGCAAGAATACTGGAGTGGGTTGCCATGCCCTCCTCTGGGGGATCTTCCCCACCCAGGGAGTGAACCCGTGGCTCCTGTGACTTCTGCACTGCAGGAGGATTCTTTACCACTGAGCCACCAGGGAGGCCCATTTATGAGGATTAAATGAAGTAATGGAGAGCACTTCGCACAGTGCCTGGCACTTGGGACGCCCTCACCAAGTGATAACTGGAACGGTTCAGGTTCTGATGGATGATTAGTAAGGGAGCGGGTTCTGGGTTGAGGGGAGAACCTGACTTTGGTTCTGCACTTCTTCTGGCAGACCATGTTGGGCACTGCCTACTCTCTGCCAGGCTCTGTGTGAAGTACAGGCGTGGAAGGGTGAATAAGATGGGCTTCACAGGGGAGACATGCATAGACATGCCGATTCGCTGTAACCCCGTGAGTAGTATACGGAGGTGTGTTGAGGCTACCAGAGCATGGAGCAAAAGTGCTTGGTCCAGGTGTGGGTGGCAGGGAGGCTTCCCAGAGGAGATGTGCCCTTCATTGGAAGTTTTTGTTGTGGTTCTGTCGCGCAGTCGTGTCTGATCTCTGACCCCATGGACTGTGGCACGCCAGACTTCTCTGTCCCTCACCATCTCCTGGAGTTTGCCCAAGTTCATGTTCTTTGCACCAGTGATGCCATCCAGCTATATCATCCTCTGATGCCCTCTTCTCCTGCCTTCAATCTTTCTCAGCATCAGGGACTTTTCCAATGAGTCGTCTGTTCACATCAGATGACCAAAATACTGGAGCTTCAGCTTCAGCATCAGTCTTTCCTTCCAGTGAATATTCGGGGTTGATCTCCTTTAAGATTGTCTGGTTTGATCTCCTTGCTGTCCTAGGGACTTTCAGGAGTCTTCTCCAGCACCACAGTTTGAAGGTACTAGTTCTTTGATATTCTGCCTTCTTTATGGTCCCACTCTTACAACTGTACGTGACCATTGGAAACTTTTTTAACTGAGGTGAAATTCACAAAATGTAAAATTAGCCAGTTTATTTATTTATTTTGGCTGCACCATGCAACCTGTGGGATCTTAGTTCCCCCATCAGAGATTGAACCTGCACCCCAGCAGTGAAAGCATGGAGTCCTAACCACTGGACCACCAGGGGATTCCCTAAAATTAGCTGTTTTAAAGTGAATAGGGGCTTTTCGTACACCTGTAGTGTTGTCCAATCACGCCTTTGTCTGAAAGCACTTCTGTTATCCCCAAAGGAAACCTGTTTGCTTTAAGAGGTTACTCCCCATTCCCTTTCTCCCAGCCCTTGGCAGATACCAATCTGCATTCTATCCCTATGGATTTACCTATTCAAGATATTTCATGTAAATGGAATAGTACCTTGTGTACCTTTTGTGTCTGACTTCCTTCACTTAACATAATTTTTTCATGGTTCATCCACATGAGAGCATCATAACCCCACTCCTTTTTGTGATTGAATCATATTCCCCTCTGTGGATCAAACTTTGTTATTCAGTGGTTAAGTCGTGTCCGACTCTTTGCAACTCTCTGGAATGCAGCATGCCAGACTTCCCTGTCCTTCACTATCTCCCAGAGCTTGCTCAAACTCATTCCATTGAGTCGTTGATGCCATCCAACCATCTCATCCCCTATTGCCTTCTTCTCCTCCTGCCCTCAATCTTTCCCAGCATCAGGGTCATTTCCACTGAGTTGGCTCTATAAGTCAGGTGGCCAAAGTATTGGGGCTTCATCCTCAACATCAGTCCTTCCAGTGAAAATTCAGGGTTAGCCCTGAGGATCAACCTTAGCTGGATTTAAAGGATGAGTTAGACAAGCAGGGAGGGGCTTGGGAGGGCACTGCAGGTAGAGGCTGAGCATGAGCAAGAAGGAGCAGTGAGCCACATGCCGCTGGTGTTCCTGGATCTTGAAGTATTACCTGGGGATTTGGCCTCAGTTTTCCTGCCTATGAAATGAAGTCTTGTATGGTGGGTGGGGTTGGAGGTATTAGGGAGAGGAGAGGCTGGGATGTTATTGCCTGTTCTCAGAGTCTGGGTTGCAGATGGGACTTTTTAAAACTTGCTTTCTTTCCTCCTTCTTGGGCAGCTCCCTTCTGTATACATCTGCCATCATCCCTGTTGATGAAGCTCTCCATCTTCTTGTTTTACTGGGCATTGACTTCCCCTCTCTCTGAATTGACCTGAAATTTCTCTCACACTGTCCAGGTGGGTAACCCTGTTCATGGGGAGATTATGATAGCAGAGATGAAGGAAAAGGCCTGGGAGTAAATCCTCCTCACACCCATTCCCCAGAAGCCTTCCCGTTTTTTAATCTTGTCTTTTGCTGATCTGACTTGGGCAGCCTTCTCTCACCTTTTCTCCTGTGATCTGGAGGGAAATGAAGTGGGTCAGGAAGAAGCTCTCCATCCTTCTCTCCACCCTGCTTGGTACAGAGTAGAGGCCTTGTATGGCCTCTACTTAATTTCCAAGAGCGGCTTGGAAATTAGGTGTTGCTGTGCCTGTCTGATGCCCCTGGCAAGGCTGGTAATTACAGACAAGACAGCTGGGAACGGGTTTGGGAGAAGCAGCTTAGAATCAGCAGAGCTGAGGATATCCTAGTAATCAGGGTGGGGCGGTGAGAAGGGAGAGTGGGAAGAAGCTGGGGGCTTGAGTGGGGCGGGAGGCTTGGGGGCCCCTTCTTCTACCATTCCGCACACAGCCAGGCTTAGCACCTGAAGGAGAGAAGGAGGGGATTAGAGCGCAGGCCCCGCCTCACTCTAAATGTGGACGGAGGGAGGTGAAGAGAGCGGCTGGGGGGGTCCAGGAGCCTCGGAGGAAAGAGGCAGAGAGTGGGCTGAGGGGTTTTGGCTGCTCTCTCAGACCTGGATGTGGTCTGGGTTAGAGAGCGGCCGTCATATAGGGGCTGAGGCCAACACGGTGGCCAAAGTGTTGGTTCTGTCTTATTCTGGGTGGGGTCTTACTTCTCACAGTGAGGTTTGGGGAACAGGGAGTGAGTGAAAGGAATTGGCTGCTCACCCTCTATTGGAGAAAGAGGTGGGAACTAACATTTTATTGAGCATCTATTATGAGCTTGACTCTGATATTCTGTACACATTATTTCGTTGAATCCTCAACCTTCTGAAGTTGTCACCATTATCCCCATTTTGCAGATGAGAAAACTGAGATTTATTTTGCAGATGAGAAAACTGAGGTTTAGAGAGGGCCAGGGACTCATCTAAGATTACATAGCTCCTAGAGGCTGTGCCAGGTCTGTCTGATGTCATTGCTCTTCCATTTCGCAAAGTGCTCCTTCCACCTTTCCATCCTCTCATTTCATTTGTTCAGGTTTGCTCATTATTGCCTTTATGCTTGAGGTTGAATAATTTCCCTGTCTCCTGAAAAGTCCAGATGTCAGCCTGAGATGTAAAAGAAGTCTGTCCTTAGAGAGGGTGTCAGTGTGCTGGAAGAATGGGGTCTCCCGGGTAGAGCACCTCGCTGTCACAGCCTGGGGCAGGCCTGCCACCTGGATAGAACACCCTTGGGGGCTGGCCTCTTCCTCTCTGCGGGCTCACTTCACACGTGGGGGCTCCAGCACCGTGACCCATGGAGTCTTGTTTTGTTTGGAAGGGCCTGGCTCTCACTGTAGGGTTTTCTAGCAATCCCCTGACAGCATCCCTCAGACCCCAGAGAGTTTCACCAGAGAGTTCCTGGCTCCCCGACTCTGGTTAGAAGAGAGAGTGTCTGTGTAGGGAGCCTGGGGAGGGGCTCTGGCCTTTTAAGGTGAGTGGGGCGCAGAGAAGCAGGTGCTGAGCCCGAGGAGGTGTGACTGCAGTAACTGAAAAAGCAACCGAAACACTTATTCTGTCACCTGCTTTACTCCAGGATTGGGGTGGCAGATACAAGGGTTGGGGCATGTTGAGGCTCCTCAGAAAGAGCGAGAACCTCAGGCTGTGGGTTTGTCAGGATGCAGGAGGTTGGTTGGTGCTTGGGCCTTTCAGCTGGCTCGGTTTTCCTAGCCAAGAACCGGCGCATTTACCAGGTCAGAGGCCCTGGAATGAAGCAGGAGGACAAGGTTTTCAGAATGGGGAGACCCAGGTCTGCCACCCCTGCCCCTAGTCATACTGCGTCTCGCAGCCTACTGCTTTTGCCACACAAACCGGCCTTAGTTGCCCGTGTCCCCACGTCACAGCTCTTCCCATTCACATGCAGAGCTAAGGGTGGCTGACTTCTCATCCTGAGAAACTGCCTTCTGTTCCCCCTGACCCCACCCCGAGGTGGCGGCTGGGTGAGCAGGCTTTGTAGGTCTCAGGGTCAGGCACAGTTGGGGCCCATCTTGGAGAGGAGGCTGAGAAGAGGGCGAGGCGTTTTTGCTTTCCCATGGAGTGTCCAGGAAGTCGGCCCCTGGGTCAGCCCAGCTTGTCTGCCTCCGTTGCCCACCGTCCCTTGTCCCTGAGGACACCTCACGGTGCCCGTTTTCCTGTGTGGCTCTTCCCCAGCTTACCTGGTGGGCACGCAGGGCTTGGTCCTCTGCTCCGGCTGAGGGAGGAAGAAGTTCAGAGCCTGGTGGGTGGGAATTAGCGGGCTGCTCGTGGGTGAGAATTAAACAGGGGACCCAGCCGCCTAGAAGCCCTGGTTCCCTTCTCACCAGCTCAGCATCCGTCTCCCTTCTGGCCTGCCCCTGGGAGAGGTGCCAAAGGGATTACTCACCCTTTCTGCCCCTTGCCCCAGCCTCCCACCCAGTGTTCCCTTCACTGACTGGGAATGGGTCTGGGGGAGTCAGGGAATGGACTCTGTGGCGTGTGCGCACCATGCGTGTACTTGTGTGCCGTGCGTTGGGAGCAGGGACTTGGAGCGCTGGGGTGGGGGTGGGGGTGCTGGCGAGAAAGCAGCGCAGGTCTCTACAGAACCTGCCTGGCCAGGGCGGGTGGAGCTGGGTGGGGCAGTCAGGAGCCCTTCCAGGTTTCCGAGGGGGAGTACGAGTGTGCGGGTGCGGGTGCGCGTGCGCGCACCTGTGTTCAAGTGTGTTTGTGGGTTGGGAGGGTACTCAGCCTCCCCCTTGCTTTAGATAGAGGGAAGTGGGGGAGATGGATGGAGAAAGGCCTGGCTCTGGCTCCCCCAGCTCCCTTCCAGTTGGAACAGCCGCTCAGGTATCCTGGCCAGGGGCCCAGTCTGAGGCTCCCCCGCCCCCTCCCCGGCCTGCTCCTTGCATTGGGGGCTGGTGGTGAACAGCCACCCGGGCTGTCTGGGTGGCACCCAAGCAAGGGCCTCCCCCTGCCACTCAGCCCAGGGAGGAGAGGGAGCCGGCCCCCTGCCCCAGGGCTCTGAGGATGGTGAGCTCACGTCTGGGGCTGTCCTGGGAGAGTGCCGGGTTTATAGGGCGGGGGCGGGGCTCGGTGCCAGCTCTTGGACTCCCGGGTCCAGCTCTTCCTTACCCCTCTGCCCACTGAGATCCAGCTGTTGTCTCTGGCCCCCTGGACAGTATTGTCACTTAAGGACATTGGTGTTTTTTTCGGGGTACAGGAATGAGGGTGGGGGCGACCCCCCGTTTTGGTCTAGGGCTTGGGGCTGGTCCCGGCACACTCTGCGCCTTAGCTGTCTTTGTGGTAGAGAGAGCCCAGCGTGGGCCTTCTGGGATGGAGGGTTTGTCCGTGGGGCGCGGCTAGATGGGAAGGATGAGGAAACACGGAGACCCTCAGTCAGGAGTGGTTGGTGGGCGGGGAAGGGAGCTGCCCCTTTAGGGCAAGGGGCTCTTCAGTCTCAGCTGTCTGCTGAGGCCTGTCCAGTCTCTGTCTTGATGTCACTGGCGAGAAGAAGGGACAGGGCAGGAGCCGGTGAATTCTCTCCTGTCCTGGGCATCTTCTAGTCTTGGCTGTTGCAAGAACCAGAGTCTGGAAGGAATGGCACAGAGGGACCTGCTCTCACTGAGAGGAGCACGCCTGAGTCCCAGTGTAGCCAGAAGCGGCTGCCTCAGATGTGGCACCAGGAGCTAGCACGCTTTTTTCTCTGGGCCCTGCCTTTTTCTCTGTAAACTTGAGGTTGCACCTTGGAAGGCCTCTTCTGTGTCAGGGCTGGAGCCTACCAAGAGTTGGGTGGGTCAGTCCACTGTTCTCTCCTGTGGTGGGTGGGGGTGAGCATGGGGAATGATGTGGGCAGTCAGAGGCTCTGGCACTTCCCTCTCCTCTGTGGGAGCGTGTTAGGGGCTGCCTCCCCCCATCCCAACATCAGACACCTCCTGTCTCCACCAGTGTCTGACAGGGCGGCCTGGATTGAGCATGCCCTTGAGACTCGGAGCGATGTGGCAAAGGGGAGGAGCCAAGCTGGACAGTAAGTTGTGACTTGGAATCTGCCCTGCCTCACGCTAGCTGATGTCTTGGCAAGGGGCTCGGTCCCTGTGGACAGACAACTAGCTCCTTGGATACCGGGCTGGGAGGCGGGACTTCTGGACGGTGGGCATCTAGCATTTTAGGTGGAACTCACATTGATATCAGAGAAGGCGATGGCACCCCACTCCAGTACTCTTGCCTGAAAAGTCCCGTGGATGGAGGAGCCTGCTGGGCTGCAGTCCATGGGGTCTCTAAGAGTCAGACACGACTGAGCGACTTCACTTTCACTTTTCACTTTCACCCACTGGAGAAGGCAATGGCACCCCACTCCAGTGTTCCTGCCTGGAGAATCCCAGGGACGGGGGAGCCTGGTGGGCTGCCGTCTATGGGGTCGCACAGAGTCGGACACGACTGGCGCAACTTAGCAGCAGCACATTGATATCCCTGGACACTGAGGCTGTGGTGGGTGATGCTTAGGGGGCCATGAGGCTGGGGGCCCACATGGCCACGCTTCCCATGGGTTTTAGTGGGGGGGGGAGGGGGTGCACGGTCCATGCAGTAGGACCTAGGTTCTTGTGTAGGAATCAGACACTTTTTAGAAAGATTGAAATGTAGTTCATCTACGCTGCTGTGTGAGTGTCAGATGTACAGCACAGTGATTCAGTCTTTTTGAAGGCTGCAGGAACCAGAGACCTTCCCTGGGCAAGGGTCCACAGACTGGTCTGCAGGAGGGGCTTGAAGGGGTGACCACGTCCCTTCCCTTGCATCCAGGCAGGACCACCCTTCCCCTCTCCTGGGCTGAGGAGAGGAAGGCCATTTGTTTAAGGGTGCTGCCCCAGTCACAGGAGAACTTCTGGCTTCCGGTCCTCTTTCTCTTCCTCTTGCCCGCTCCAGCTGGAAGTTCATCCTGAAATCCTCTGCAAATAAATGCCTTCCGTTGCAGTGCTGGTTTGGAACCCCCAGCCCTGTCTTCTGAGTGCCTGTCTGTGTTCTGTCCCCTCCCCAGCTTCTTCTCTCCCTGGTTGCCCTGCCCCCACAGTGCTTCCCCAGCCCCATCTGGGTCCTCCTCACTGCCTCCTTTCCCCACTCCTGAAAGGAGCTGGCACCGGGTGGTATGGTGGCCTCGAGTAGTGGGAAGGGATGGTGACCACAGCTGCCTGCCCCTGGTCCTCAGCCCGTGCCTTGCCAGAGGATGCCCGAGTCTGTGTCCAAGATCTCATCCACCTCGGCTGCTCCTTCGAGTGGGGCAGTGGGGAAGGGTCTAGTCTTGGTCTGCTTTTTGGCCCACACCAAGTCCTCCCATGCCTCCCAGTATACCCAGGGCCTTACTCCCTCTGCTTGTTGCCAGGTTCTGAGTGTATTTTTTCCAAAGGCCTCTGATTGTTTCCTGAAGAAACCTGATCCCAGAGCTTATACAAAAGCTGGGGCCGCCAGAGGAGAAACCCCATTCTCTCCCGCTCTGTCCTTACCCCCCCACCTCCATAACCTCTCGCGCTTTGGATGCTGGGTATGGGTTCCAGGACCTGGCTGCCATCACCTAGGCAACAGGGGGCTTTGGTTGCCATGGTGATCAATGTGGGAGAAGCTGGGCAGCGGGGACAAAAGCCCCCACATTTCCCAGTCCTCATGGGATGATACTGAGACACATTCCATTAATTTTATTTCTGAAAGGTCTTTGGAGGGGAGAAGGGTCTCCTTTTTGTGACAGACTTTCTCTTGCCTCCCTCACTCCTCTCTGGCCTGTTTTTAGCCCCAGATAATCCATGGTTGGCTTGAGCAGGGGACTGAGTCACTGTGTTTTTGTGTCGGAGGTGGGGTTGGGGGCATGGTGAAAAGCAGTGGAATACATTCCCTTTTACAGCCTCCCACCCTTTAAACCAGGGCCCTCCCTGCCCTGGACGTCATGCCTCCCATATTTCCACCTGTTGATCCCATCCAGTGATCCCCTCCCCCACTCTTTTCCCTGGGAGTGCTGACCACCCTGCAGACCCTCCAAACCCCTGATTCCTGGGTCCGATTAAACAAGGGGAACTTCTGCCCTTCTCGTTTCTCACCATAAGTCCCTCCCCATATCTTCTCCGGTGCTTGGGTTAGATTTCTGGGGTCCTCCAGGAGACAGCAGGCAAAGGTCTCAGAAACTGAGTTCATTTTTGGCCACTCTGTTTGGCAGGGGAGGGAGCAGCACGTTTGGGTGCTTTCTGAGTCCCTTGAGTTGGGTTGGTAGGGGTGGGGAAGCAGGCCAGGGGAGCCAGGTTTATTTTGGGTCTTTAATCAGCAGCTGGGAGGAAGGTAGGGAGCTTTAGGCTGGAACAGTTTAGAACAAAGGGTTGGGAGGGGACTGGCACCCTGTCTGGTTTAAAATTTATCTGTAGGGGAAGCACAATGGCATCAGCTTCCCTCCTGGGTGTGTTTGAAGTGGTGGTTCTGATCTGCTGTGTGTGTGTGTGTCTGTGTGTGAGTGTCTGTGTGTGTGTGGTTTTAGTTGCACAAGCAGCAAGATTTATTTATACCACCTCTTTCCCAAGTCTCAAAGGAAGTGTCTGGAGATTGGAGCAGGAGTGACCCTGAAGTCAGAGTGTATTAATTGCTTAACTTATTACTTGCTGAGCAGTTTGTTGAAGTACTTCTTTTATCCCCTTGAGGTGTTGATGTAAAACATCATTTTCCCTGTTTTACCAATGAGCTTACCCAGCTGCCAAGCACAGCGAAGTTAAGTAACTTGCGCATGATCACACAGCTTCTCGGTGGGAGAGTTAGGTTTTAAACTCAGATACTCGGGTGCAAATCCCAGGCTCTTTTTGCTGTTAACTACTCTGGCAGACGTGAGAATTCAGGCTCGGGAGATGGAGAGTCTGGGTTATTGTGCCTCTGTCTGGACTCGAGTCCATGGCAGTCCTTTTCCTCTCTATTTCTCCACCTCCCTCACCCTGTCACCCACTTCTTCTCTTTGAACCTCCTGGTGAAATTGAGTTTGTAGGAGGATGACTAGAAAGAATGGGTTGAACCACAACAGGCGAGATACAGGCGAGGTGTCTGAACTATATCAGGGAATAGACCGGTAGAATGGGCTCTTGGGAGATGGGGTAGAGGCGTCCAACATAATTTGCAGATAAGAAGGTGAATAGGGCCTTGTTTGTGGCAAAGGTTTCTAGAAGGGTGTAGGGTGGGTGGGTTAAGATATTGTTGTCCCCATTGCCTGAGTGTGTCTTTGTTACCTACTTGTCTTGATATGGGGCTGTGGACAAACATCACCAGGCCGTGCGTGTCTCCACATACCTCTGTGAGGAAGATAAATGAATGGAGGTAGCGTTTCTTTCGTCTCCCTACAGTGTTTGCAGTTCCCCGAGAGTCAGGTGGTATCAGTTACTAGCCATTTGCCGAAGGAAAGGTGGTGGATACAAATCCGTATCAGTCGTGGTTCTTATTCTCAAGTTACTGATGGTTCAGTTCGGCAGGAGAAAAGTTAACAACTACATAAAGCAAATTCATTTTAGTTCTTAGCATAATTGACCTCATGGCAGCGCTTGACCTGGCTGGTTTTATTCCTACCTTGAAACAGTAATTCTTGGCTGCGTGAGAGCCCGCTCTCCTGGTCTCCTTGTTCCTCTGGTCCCATGTCCTCAGTCCCTTTGCCTGTTCTGTGTCCTCGGACATGGTTACATGTTGGGGTTCCAAGGGACCCCCTATTTAACCCCCTCACTGGGTGATCCCATCCATTCCCTTGACCTTGCACACCATACCTCCAGCTCAGACTCTCTTCTGAGTCTAGCTCCTCTGACACTCAGCTGCCTGTTTAACTGCCTGTCTCACAGCCATGAACTCACCAGTTCCTCCCCAGTCTTCCCACCTGGTAATGGCACTACCATCTCCTCTCATGCTCAGGCCAGAGGTCTTGATGCTCCCCTCCCCCTCAGCCAGTCCGATTAAGTCCTGCTGGTCCTACCCAGCATATGTCATGAATGTGACCATTTCACACCTCCTCTGCTTCTCTGCCCCATCACTGCAGTCACCTCCTTCCTTGTCTCCCTACTTCTGCCTTCCCTTCTTTCCAGTCTCTGTCTGGAGAGCTAAAACCCTTCCCAGGCTCCCCACTGAATTAACCCAGCTCTTCCCCACCCCGGGTTTCCCCGGTGGCTCAGCAGTGAAGAATCCGCCTGCAGTGCAGGAGTCACAGGAGACGCGAGTTTGACCCCTGGATCGGGAAGATGCCCTGCAGGAGGGTATGACAACCCACTCCAGTATTCTTGCCTGGAGAATTCCATGGACAGAGGAGCCTGGTGGGCTATAGTCCACGGGGTTGCAAAGAGTCTGACGTGACTGAGCAACTTGGCATGCATGCATACTTTCCCTGACCCATGGGGTTTGCAATACCCCGACCCCTGGCCACCTCTTCAGCCTCCCCTTCCGTTGCCTCTCCCTTCCTCACACCTGGTTCCCCTGGGCCACCCAGCTCTCTGCTGCCTTTGGCCTTCCGGTGGGTGGTTGTCTGCTCTGCAGGCTTTCCCCTCCACTCTACTTGCTTAGCCCCTGTGCTCCTTCAGGCTCGGTTGTTGTTTTCTCAGATTTTCCAGAACCACTCAGTTCAAAGAAGCCCTGCTCCCCAGACTTGTTTATCATACTGTCCTCGTCCTTCTCCTTTCATCACGGATGTAGTTTATATCTACCTGTTTACATGCATCAACCCTGCTAGGCTGTGAATCTGGGGTTTCTTCCCCACTGTACTCAGGGCTTGGCAGAGGATATGGTTTCTAGATGGGGCCTAAGCAAGAGGTGATGACTCAGTGAGTGAAGGTGGGAAATAACTGCTCAGTGCCCAGCGATGTAACATTGGGTGCCGGGGGTCAGAGATGTAACATTGGGTGCTGCGGGTGAAGGGGGCTTTTGTGAAGGGGTTGGGGCTGAGTTGTGAGGTGGTAAGCAGGGTTGGGTGAGAGTTAGGGAGGACGGGAGAAGGAGAGGCCCTTCTCTGCTGAACTGGAAGGTGAAAGTGTAGAAGAAAGATGCTGTCCCTCAGCCCACAACGGTCGAATAAGCTCATGACCTTGCCTGGTTCACGACGTTAGGTTTTTAGAGAATGGTTTCTGCCTGCCTTCCCCTCCTGCCCCTTACCACGTGATTTGTAGTTTCCATTTTTCACCCTGGCCGTGTGAGCACATGCATGTACGCGCGCGCACACACACACACACACACACACACAGCCTTAAGGGGAGCAGGCAACTTAACCTCACAGTGACTGTGGGTATGTTTGACGTACATGCTGGGGGGACAACGCCAAGAGAAGCAGCCATAGGCAGCCCCCTGTGGGCCCTCAGAAATTAAGGATGGGAGGAGATGAGCGGCCTGGGGTAGCCTCCGCACTGAAGCTGGCTGCCTCCTGCTGCGGTCTACACTGGGCCAGCCAGTTGGCCTGGCCAGAGCCACATTCTCCAGTGTTCCCGGCTGAGCGCAGGAAGGTGCTGCCCGGTTGTCCCCTGCAGGGGGTGCAGAGCGGGGTCATTCTGGGCAGCCTTTGCTGTCATCTTCCCCCACCCTGGGCACAGTCTGGGGGTGCTCTTTCTAGGGGGCAGGGCAGGAGGACCTGGGCCCACTGGGCAGAGCAGGAGCCCGGGGGCGATATTCTCAGGCGGTAGCAAGGCTCCCCTAGCTTCCTGAGCCTGCTTTCTGGGCATGGCCTCCCTCTCTGCTCTGACCCCGCAGAGAGCTCCAGACCCACCCCGACCAGCCACTTCCTTTCCTCAGGAGCGCCGCTTGATTTTCTCTGAGACAAGCCCACCTGTCCAGCAAAATAGAGTCCCTCAGGGTGACGGTTGATTTCCTGAAGGTGCCCCTTGGCCTGAAGAAGCCGGTGCTGAAGGAGGTGGCGGTGGGGCCCCCCAGAAGGCCCCAGCCCGCGGCCCTGGAGCGCTACAAGGCGCGGCGCTCCGACGCCATGGACACCGAGTCCCAGTACTCGGGCTATTCCTACAAGTCTGGCCACTCCCGCAGCTCCCGCAAGCACAGGTGGGTGTGCGGGAGGGGTGACCCGGGCTGGGGAGCAGGGTGGGAGCACCGCAGGGCTGGCGGACAGAAGCTGGCTGCTGAGAATCTGGGCCCTCCCCGCGACCTTCTGTGCCTGTTCCCCTGGCCTTCTGCTGCAGGGACCGTCGGGACCGACACCGCTCTAAGAGCCGAGACGGCAGCCGGGGGGACAAGTCGGTGACGATCCAGGCTCCAGGGGAGCCCCTGTTGGACAATGAGTCCACCAGAGGGGATGAGCGGGTGAGTGTCAGGGGATGAGGTCTGGACCAGGCGTTTCCACTTGGATCCCTGGAGAAGCTGGAGGTCCATCCAGAAAGGGAAGGGAACGGAAACCTGGCCTCTTTCGACAGAGAGAGGAGGGCATTTGGGGTCATACTTCTGCTAAGGGTTCCAGGGTAGGACCTCGTCTCAGTAGAATTCTGTGGAATCTTGGTAGAATTCAGAGATCCCTTTGGAAGCAGCAGCCTCTTTCATCTTTTATGACCCATGTGACCTGGGCTGTGTAATGGGAATTGACTCTTCTCTGGGCTCAGGCCAGCCAGTTAGGGGACTGGGAATCTAGAGTGGGAGGATGGTGGGTGGGGGCCAGAGGTGTGGCAGCCCAGTTTCCCTCGGGCACTGTGGTGCCCTCTGGTGTCGGACTGTACAATAGCACCCGCTGGTTAGAGGGAGGAGTTGACGGAGAAAGGGGAGGAGGTGCGCTTGGGGAGATGGGAGGGGGTGTTCAGCTGGTTGCTCCCGCCTCTCCGGCCCACTGTGTGCCCCTGGCAGGGAGGGCAGGAGGCAGAGCCCAGTGCTCGAAGAGGGAAGAGGCAGGATGTGGGATGACTGTGGTGGTCTGTTTATCATTCCTCCTTTCTTCTTGGGAGCATCTTAGGGAGCTGGAGACCTCACGAGATATCTCTGTGACCGACCCTGGGAATTCCTGGGGCTTGGAAGCAGATCGGTACCTGAGGGAAATGATCTTTCTCCCTCTTTCCCAAGCCCGTCTTCTCCCAGAGACCTGGCCTCTTGAGTTCTTGAAGTGACCCTGATCAGCTCTTCTGTTGTTGGGGTGGGGAGTGCCCAGGCTCTTGAAACTTGGAGCACATGTGTAGGCATAGTGGTCACTCACGTGTTCCCTGAGCTGAGACAGGCCGTGCCTCCACTTTCTGCCTTCTGTTCAGACTCCCCTTTCCTTGGGGAGATGCCCATCTGGTGGGCATTCAGATGGGCCAGAAGAGCCAGCCAGGCAGACCAGAGGCCCATGTGGCCCTGAGTCTCCACCAGGTCTCGCATGCCCTGTGCTGGTCTCTCGCCTCCCCCATCCATTCCTCTTGGTGTCCTCTTCTCGCCCCCACGCTGCCTTGCTCAGGTCACTCCCTTAACCAGATACTCGAGTGGCTCTCCGTACTCTGAGGATAGGCACCTGTTGCTTACCCTGGCCTTGGGCTTCCCAGGGAGCGCTCGCGGTGAAGAACCCACCTGCCAATGCAGGAGATGTAAGAGACTCAGGGCTGATCCCTGGGTTGGGAAGATCCCCTGGAGGAAGGCATGGCACCCCACTCCAGTATTCTTGCCTGGAGAACCCCATGGACATAGGAGCCTGGTGGGCTACAGTCCATAGGGTCGCAAAGAGCTGGACATGGCTGAAGCGACTTAGCACAGCACAGCGTGGTACATCCTAGCCTTGCAAGTGGGTTGCAAAGCCTGCCTGCTTTGCGTGGGGAGTCTGGCCTCAGATCCCATCCTCTGACTGAGCAGCTCCCTGGCATCTCTCTTGGGCTCTCTCAGGGTACATGTGCAGGTTTTTCCTGGTTGGCTGATGACATGAAGCTCCCCGAGGGCCCAGGTCTCAGACATGCCATCCCTGCAGAGGCCAGACTTGGGCATGCAGGGAAAGTGTTAGTCTCTCAGTTGGGTCCGACTCTTTGTGACTCCATGGACTGTAGCCCGCCAGGCTCCTCTGACAATGGAGCTCAGTAAATACTTGGATGGCTATGTGTGTGTTGATTACCCTCTCTTCTCTCGTGTCCCTGCCTCCTCTTCCTCCTCCTCTTGTTCTCCATCACCACGGCCGCTCCGGCTGTAGGACGACAACTGGGGGGAGACGACCACAGTGGTAACGGGCACCTCGGAGCACAGCATCTCCCACGATGACCTCACGCGCATCGCCAAGGACATGGAAGACAGCGTCCCGCTCGACTGCTCCCGGCACCTGGGGGTGGCGGCGGGGGCTACGCTGGCCCTGCTCTCCTTCCTCACACCTCTGGCTTTCCTGCTGCTGCCCCCGCTGTTGTGGCGGGAGGAGCTGGAGCCGTGCGGGACGGCCTGCGAAGGCCTCTTCATCTCCGTGGCCTTCAAGCTGCTCATCCTGCTGCTGGGCAGCTGGGCCCTGTTCTTCCGCCGGCCCAAGGCCTCTCTGCCCCGCGTCTTCGTGCTGCGCGCCCTGCTCATGGTGCTCGTCTTCCTGCTCGTTGTGTCCTACTGGCTCTTCTACGGTGTCCGCATTCTGGACGCCCGCGAGCGCAGCTACCAGGGCGTGGTGCAGTTTGCCGTGTCACTGGTGGATGCCCTGCTCTTCGTGCACTACCTGGCCGTGGTCCTGCTGGAGCTGCGCCAGCTCCAGCCGCAGTTCACCCTCAAGGTCGTGCGCTCCACGGATGGCGCCAGCCGCTTCTACAACGTGGGCCATCTCAGGTACAGGTGCCGGCGGCAGGCAGCCAGGCCTGGGGCAGAGGCGGAGGGGACTGAGGGCACAGGGCAGCGGGCGTGATGGCGGGGCTGGAGGGGATGCGCTCGGAGGGCTGGGTGGGAAGTTGTGTACTCTAGGTTTTCGGCAGTGTTTCCCTCTTGATGGTGGGATCACGCTGAGGGGCCTGGAGCAGATAGGGTGGGAGTTAGGAGTTGGGAGTGAATAGATGAGCAGAGATCGGGGATCTTACAGAGGGATGGGCCACAGAGGAGAAAGGTGTGATTCTTTGGAGTCGCGTTTCTAGCTCTTGAAGGCACAGCCTCTTAAGGACACTCCGTGAGCGGTCACTGAGATGGGCTGGCCAGAGGAAGGGCCCCCCAGGGAAACGATAACGAGGGAGGTTCTTCAGCCCCCTAAACTTGTGGGCAGGATGCCCCGCTGGCCACTCAGATTATCCTTAGTCCTGCAGGGAATCTTGAGGGGAATGCTGCAGGGGAGGAGGTGACCCCTGGCTGGGGGATCCTGGCCCAATGCCCTTTCTCCCCCGGGCTTCAGCACGGCAGGGAAGGAGTAGCAGGCCCAGCCCTGGGGAAGGCTTAGGAGCCTGGTAAGTAGACCTCAGGCCCCGAGGCAGGCTTCTTGGAAGCAGCTCGTCCCGCCCTCTGTCCTGTCCTGCCCCGCCGGCCTGCCCTGATGTGTACCCGCCCCCCGACACCCCTTGTCTGTCTTCTCCCCCTTGCCCTGCTGCCATCTCCCCCACAGCATCCAGCGTGTGGCGGTGTGGATCCTGGAGAAGTATTACCATGACTTCCCTGTCTACAACCCTGCCCTCCTCAACCTGCCCAAGTCCGTCCTGGCCAAGAAAGTGTCTGGCTTCAAGGTGTATTCCCTCGGAGAGGGTGAGCGGCCCTGCTCCTCGGCCTCCTGGTCTCCTCCCAAGCAGGACTCCCAAGTTCCCGCCTCCCGTCTCTCTTTCACCCTCCTTCCCATGCTTTCTCCTTCCTCAGACTGTGTCCCGGCTCCTCCTGTTCTGTCATCTCCCTCCACACCAGGTAGCTGGTTTTAGCTGCTGAGTCTACTCTCTTTCCCGTTATGCTGCGGTGTGTCCCCTTACTGTGGCTCCGCTGTGTCTGCTCCTCAGCCCTGGTCCTGAGCCCTCGCTCTCGGAGTCCCGACCCTCCTGCATGGGCGAGGAACCCGTGTGGGACTCCTGCTCCCTGGTGCCCTCCTTGCTGCCTTCCTGTGGGCCTCTCCCAGACGTCGTGGCCGGGAGGGATGGGAACGGGAGGTGTTACTGGGGGGTGGACACAGCTTCCTCTGGACGTGTCGGGGGGCTGGCCCCAGACTTCCTGGAGTGGGAATCAAGGCAGCGCTCTGAAGTGACCAACCTCTCTCTCTCCTGCTTCTGCACAGAAAACAGTACCAACAACTCCACGGGTCAGTCCCGAGCTGTGATCGCAGCGGCGGCCCGCAGGCGGGACAACAGCCACAATGAGTACTACTACGAGGAGGCCGAGCACGAGCGGAGGGTGCGCAAGCGGAGGGCCAGGTGGGTCTCGGGGAGCAGTGGGGCCGCTGGGGGGCTGTTGGGGAGGCTGGGGAGAGGAAGACCACTTGGCTTCTGTAACTGATGATGATGTGGATGGGATGTGTGTGTTCGTTTTCTGTTGCCGCCTTAATAAGTCACCAGAACTGGGCGCTGTGAAACAACTCCCATTTACTGTCTTGCAGTCCTGAGAGTCAGGCGCGGGTGAGCCGAGCCCTCTGCTCAGGGTTCACGGGCTGAAATCAGAACAAATCTAAGTTTAGCCTGAGTCCCCTTCCAAGCTCACTGGCTGCTGGCAGAAATCACCTCCTGGTCGCCTGGACCCATAGGCAGTTTTCCTTGAGGCTGGCAAGACCAGGTCTCTGACTTCTGCCACCAGCCAGAGAGAACTCTGCTTCAAATGGCTCGTGATGAAATTAGGCCTGCAGGGTAATCTCCTTATTTTAAAGTCAGCTGACTTGGCACTTTCATTACCTCTGCAAAACATACCAAGATTATTGGATGACCAGGGGATGGGGATCTGGTGGAGGTGGATGGGGCCTTTGAATTCTGCCTGCACGGTGGGGCAGGGACCGTTAAAGCCCGTGCGCCTCCCTGGCAGTGGCAGGGACCGAGGCTAGACCAGCCCTCCTTCCAGTAGATCTTGGAGGCTTGCTCAGCAGATAGTACATTTTTACCTGCAAAAATGAGGTTCTGGTGCCCATATCTTGGTAAATTCTTTTTTTTTTTTAATATTTATTTATTTATTTTTCCCCTCCCTTTTATTGTTTTTGTCATACAATGACATGATATCACCATGGGTTTACATATGCTCCCCCTCCAGAAACCCCACCCTCCCCCCTCCCTCTTGGTAAATTCTTAAACACTGCCTTCATGCTTCCTATTTTCCTGTTCACATCGTTATGTGAATGCTGTTCATGCCTGAAGATTCTTTCTTGGTGTCGACTGCTTGCCAGGGCCCACCTTCATCTGTTGATATTTCTACAGAGGGTCTTGGGACTCTGCCCTTCCTCACACATGATCTCCAGGCTTTGAAGGAGGAAGGTAGCCCCGACCCTGTTCCTTTTTTTTTTTTTTTTAGTTTTTTAAAACGTTTTCTTTTAATTGGAAAATTGCTTTACAAGTTGTGTTGCTGTCTGCTGGACAGCAGTGCAGATCAGCCATCAGTCCAGTTCAGCCGCTCAGTCGTGTCCGACTCTTTGCGACCCCGTGGACTGCAGCACACCAGGCTTCCCTGTCCATCACCAGCTCCCGGAGCTTGCTCAAACTCATGTCCATTGAGTCAGTGATGCCATCCAATCGTCTCATCCTCTCTTGTCCCCTTCTCTTCCTGCCTTCAATCTTTCCTAGCAACAGGGTCTTTTCCAATAAGTCAGTTCTTTGCATGAGGTGGCCACAGTAGTGGAGTTTCAGGTATACTGGAGTTTCAGCTTCGGCATCAGTCCTTCCAGTGAATATTCAGGACTGATTTCCTTTACGATTGACTGGTGTGATCTCCTTGAGGGACTTTCAAGAGTCTCCTCCAACACCACAGTTCAGAAGCATCAATTCTTCAGTGCTCAGCTTTATAGTTCAGCTCTCACATCCATACATGACTACTGGAAAAACCATAGCTTTGACTTATATGGACCTTAGTTGTCCAAGGTAATATCTCTGCTTTTTAATATGCTATCTAGATTGGTCATATGGACATGGGTTTGGGTGGACTCCGGGAGTTGGTGATGGACAGGGAGGCCTGGTGTGCTGCAGTTCATGGGGTCGCAAAGAGTCGGACATGACTGAGCAACTGAACTGAACTGAACTGAGGTTGGTCATAGCTTTTCTTCCAAGGAGCAAGTGTTCTTTAATTTCATGGGGGCAGTTACCATCTGCAGTGATTTTGGAGCCCAAGAAAATAAAATCTGTCACTGTTTTCATTGTTTCCCCATCTATTTGCCATGAAGTGATGGGACCGGATGCCATGATCTTAGTTTTTTGAATGTTGAGTTTTAAGCCAGCTTTTTCACTCTCCTCTTTCACTTTCATCGAGGCTCTTTAGTTCCTCTTCACTTTCTGCCATAAAGTAATTTCTGATTTCTGCCATAAAGTGCAGAAAGTGGCAGAGATCATCCATAGTTATGCATGTATCACTTCCCTCCTCTCCCGCTAGGCGCCCCTGTAAGTCATCAGGGAGCACCAGGCTGATTTCCTGTGTCACGCAGCAGCTTCTCACCAGCTGTCTGTTGTATGCGTGGCAGGACATATATGTCAGCGCTACTTTTTCTGTTCATCCCACTCTTTCTTTCTCCAGTGTTTCGGTAAGTTCATTCTCTGTATCTGCATCTTCATTCCTTCCCTGCAAATAGATTCATCAATACCATTTTCTAGATTCCATATATATACATGAATATACTTTATTTGTTTTTCTCTTTCTGACTTACTTCACTGTGTATAACAGGCTCTAGGTTCATCCACCTCACTAGAACCGACTCAAATTCATTTTTTTTATGGCCGAGTGATATTCCATTATATATATATATATATTTATATATATACGCATACACACCACATCTTCTTTATCCATTCATCTGTTGATGGACAGAGAGGTGGCTTCCATGTCCTAGTTACTGTATGTACTATGAACACTGGGGTGCATGTGTCTTTCTGAATTATGGTTTTCTCAGGGTATTCACCCAGTAGTGGGATTGCTGGATCATACGGTAGTTTTATTCCTGATTTTTTTTTAAGGAATCTCCATACAGTTCTCCGTAGTGGCTGTATCACTTTACATTCCCACCAGTAGTGCAAGAGGGTTCTCTTTTCTCCAGCATCTGATCTTGTTTTTATACGAGGCTGCGGTAGATGGAAGATTAGCAGCCCCGTTTCTGTGACATTGCAGCAAGTCTTCAGTTGCTGTGGGAAGGAAACCAGAAGAGTTCCCTGCCTCCTCTGCCTTCTGCCTGGACCACGATCTCTGGATCTCCTGGGCTGCTGCTCCCATAGGGGACCCTTTCCTTCCCCATTACCTTGGTTGTAACCAAGAGAAAACTTTTCCCCTTGGTTCACCTAAGACAAAGGGATCTTTTCTAAAGGAACTTTATTGAGACACTCAGGGAGGCAAAAGAATAAACAGATACAGCAGAATTACACAGATCTACATGTTTACTCGGCCCTGAATCCTATCCTAAGCTACTTGAAGTCCCCAGGTTCCTGGGTTTCCTCGATACTGGTGTTCGTTTGTATGTCTCTATACTTTTAATGTAATTGGGCTTCTTTTTCCTGCTTCCCTCTTACTAACATATTTTTGAGATTCCCTCTATCTGTATATCTGGTTTGTTGCATCTTATTGCTACCTAGTACTCAGAAAACACTGTCAACATCCTGGCCAGTATTTGGATGATAGTCATTTGCCTAATTTTTTTCCATTTTGATGAATAAGTAGTATCCTATTAACATTTAATTTTCTTAGTACTGTCTAGTAACACCTTCATCTTTTTTCAGCCTTTCAGGTCTCTTTTGAATTGCTTGTTTACTTCTTTGTCCATTTTCTATTCTGTTCTTACCTTTTCCTTCTTGATTTGTAGAACACATTTTTTTGCCTTACCCTTGCCCACCCCAGGTGTTAATGTTGCTCATGCTATCACGGTTGAATAGACATGTGTGATTTTGATGTAGTTATATCTAATAATGTTTCACCCACTGAAGTGCAATTCAGGGAGGCTCTTAACTAAGAAGGCTTTTTCTAGGGTTCAATCCATAGTTGTCTCTCACTTTGACACTGGATTGTCCTCTCTGGGTCCCGGGCTGGGCTCACTGAGCTCTACAGCTGTTTCCTATTTCTAGAAGGGTAAAGACCCTTTACCTTCTACCCATTTGCATGCATTCTCATATGCACACACAGCCTTCAAAGCTTGGTTCAGGAGTCCAGATGAGAGCCTGTAGCTTCAGGCAGAGCACAAAGGCCTGACCTCTCTCAGGCTGCTGGAGGGCTGAAGCTGGGAGGAAGATGAGAAGTGGGAGTCTGGTCCATACCCCTTGTCTCCCCCAGGCTTGTGGTGGCAGTGGAGGAGGCCTTCACTCACATCAAGCGGCTGCAGGAAGAGGAGCAGAAGAACCCCAGGGAGGTGATGGATCCCCGGGAGGCAGCCCAGGCCATCTTCGCATCCATGGCCCGTGCCATGCAGAAGTACCTTCGCACCACCAAGCAGCAGCCTTACCATACCATGGAGAGCATCCTACAGCACCTTGAGTTCTGCATCACGCACGACATGACGCCCAAGGTGGGCCCACCTGCCCCAGCATCCTTTCTCTCTCCCTGACTCTGGCCCCTTCCCTTCTGCTTCCTCTCCCTTATTCTTTCACTTCCTTCCCTATCCTCCATCCCTCTCCTGTCCCTTCTTCCTTACAGTCTCTCATCCCTACTCCATCTACTCTCTCTCTGAATGGGGTAGCATTCCTAGGTGCTGAGAAGAGGGAGTTTGGGGACCATTGGGGGAATAACTGAGACCTATTTCTCATCTTTGTAGAGGTTCCAGAATTTTCAGATCCAAACTCCCACCAGACGTTGTTTGCGCTATGCTCTTTTTGAGCCAGTTCCACCATCCAGTTCTATGGCCAGCTTCCTAGAACTGCCTACCCTGAGCCATCTTTGGGGAACAGGTCACTGCAGATGTTGCACCTCACCTGTGATGCCTCTAGCTTTCTGCTGGTGCAGCCCTGCTGAGTGCTACCCATTCGAGCAGAAGGGAGAGGGAAGAGTACAAGGGAGGGCTTTCCTGGGTCATAGCAGGTACCTAGGAGGAGCAGGGGGTGTGGGGGTCAGGAGAGCCAGTCCCAGACCTGACCCTGCTGAGCCACACCACCTCTGTGGGCTCCTGCTCCTGCACTGATAACCCAGCGTCCCAGGCAGATGGTCGCAGGCCCTTTCCTGCTCTAACATTCTGAGATCGTTTGTGTAGAGTGAGCTTGGGACATCTTGGTGGTCTTTGGAAGCAAAGGGGAGGTGGGAAGGAAAACTTCCTGAGAAGTCCCCTCTCACTTCCTCAGGCCTTCCTGGAGCGGTACCTGGTGGCTGGACCCACCATCCAGTATCACAAGGAACGCTGGCTGGCCAAACAGTGGACACTCGTGAGCGAGGAGCCAGTGACCAATGGGCTCAAGGATGGCATTGTTTTCCTGTTGAAACGCCAGGACTTCAGCCTGGTGGTCAGCACCAAGAAGGTCCCATTCTTCAAACTCTCTGAGGAATTTGTGGACCCCAAGTCGCACAAGTTTGTCATGAGGCTGCAGTCTGAGACCTCAGTGTGACTGTGCAGCAGCAGGGGGACTGGGAGACGCGGGGGGGCTCCTGAGGGTGGCAGTGGGGGCATGGTTGTCAGGCCCTGCCACATTCCTGCCGCCCTTCTTCCTCTTGCTCTAGTTTTTTTTTTACTTGAATTACCCCCCTCCCCCCCTCTCTCCGCCCCCTTCCTTATTTACCCCATGTGAACCTGGAGAGACCATCCTGCTGTCAACAGCACCTGGGAAGTTTCCCCTCTCTTCTCCCACTCCGTCACTTTTGTATCACTCGGGGCCCTGCAGGAATCAGTGCCTCTCTCCCTCTCCTTTCCCCCCCAACAGTCTCTTCTGGAAGGGCCCGGCAGAGCCCCATGCGAACCCAGGTTCTTATAGCAGTTCTCTCCAGTAGTTCCCCAAAGGATTTCTCTGGGGGTGGGGGGCGCAGATCTGACTCCAGAGAGCCACAGTGCCAAACCCCCGGGCAGCGCTGCCCGCAGCCTCCTAGCGGCAGATGGACCTGCTCCCCTGTTCGCTCACCTCGCCTGAGCAAATCCGGAATTCTTAAGCAGGGATCCCCCTGTGTCCTCCCACACAACCCAAGCTGGGGCCTCCCCACCAGAGTTGTTTGCTTCCAGCTCTTTAAACCTCTTCCCCATGCACATATTCAGAGCAGGGGAAGTTCATGGCCCTGGGGGGCAGTACCTTTCTTCCACGGGGGTCTTTCCTAGGCAGCCCCTTGGGGAAGGTCGGGAGAGAGCCCCGTGAACATCGCTGACCACTACCCTCTGAACTGCCCACACCTTTGCTCCCACCATGCTGGGTGGGTCTCCCCCTTCCTGGTGAAGGATGCCACGTAGACCTCTGTATAGAATTAGTGGCTTGGCTGGACCCTGACCCACCCCAGTGGTCTCAGACAAACGTTTTTCTTTTCTTCACCAGCCACCCCACATTTTACTGTCTCTTCTCTCAGCTCCAGAGACCTGTTGCCTCATTTCTTTTTGGGGGGGTAGCCAGCAGCTCCTCCTCATCCCCTGCCTTAAGTCCACTTCTTTGCCTCAGGGGTCTCTTCTCCTTGGCTGGCCAGGGTCCCCCCCGTTCCCTCTCTGCCTGGTTTTCTGGGCTCTGGTCTCCCTCTGTAATGGGATGAGGGACCAAGACTGCTGCCTTTGTTGGGTACTTAGCCCCTCACCCCATTTAGCTTCCATAGTCTTTTCACCCAATCTGAATTCTTGAGAGTTTCACTCTCATTTTGAGCAAAAGTTGCCAGCCTTCTAGTACTTAATTTCACTGTAAATCTGAGCCTTGAAATCAGACATCCCTAAATTATGTAGTTTTAGCCAAGGGGAGTAGAACTAAGGAGCACTCACATACCTCCAGCCAGCACCCCTGTTGGGGAGTGTCCTCGTGGCCCGGCTGGAGCAGTCCCCTGGGCCAGTTCTCAGAGTAACTCACAATGCCCCTTTGTAGGCCCTCCTCTCCCCTGGAAAACTCATTGATTCTTGCCTTGCCGAGGGCACCCTGGGATAAGATCCCCACTGATCTCTTACCAGGGAGGCTTGCTCTCTGTATTGGCAACACTGGGCATGATGAAGCCTGGGGATTTTCTCCTGCCGTCCTTTCTGAAAAAGCACACCTGTCCACATACCACTTCCTGGAGAAGGGCTCCTCAGCCAGCGCTTACCTCGTCTGCACAGGAGTGGTCGCGGCTGACTTGGGCAGCGCCTGGAGGGCAGCCTTGGGCTGGAGCTGTGGGCCTGACTGGTACACACCCTGTCCTGGGGGTCCTGGGGGGGTGTTTGTGTTCTTCTTTTCAAAGACCTGGTTTCAGAGGAATCCCTTCTGGGTCACATTTCTAAATACCTCACTGTCCTGGGAAACGGGGCCTGGATGGTGACTGGGTCACTGCCGTTGTGGGCAGGAGTGGGATGTGGTGCGGTTTGGGGAAGAGCTGGGTGGGGAGAGGGAAAGTATTTGTGATCGCAGTTGCTGCCCTAGATGAGGGGTGGGGAGTGTTTATTTTAAGAACCTGCCATGTTTTTTAATCACTGTGATTTTTTCATTCCTTTTCACTAAAAAGACATCCCCCCCCGCCCCAACTCTCTCTCTAAGCACTAAGGGCTGTGACGGACACTGGTCGTGTTTTGGTCCTTTGCGTCAGAGCTGTGGTATCTCTGTCTTTGATTACTGTTACAGTTATTTTTTAAAATGTCAGGATGAATTGTCATGTGTATGGCTGTGTCTGTCTTTTGCTTCTCCTGTATGGGAAGTTGTCTCCATACTGTGAACTGAGGCCGGGTTTGTAGCTGCCTCAGTCTCTCTGAGCAGTGGCTCCCCGCCGTCTGTCCCATCACAGGCTGGATCTTCTCATCCTTCCCTTTTGGGGGTGTGCCCACCCATCACCACCCCCAGCCCGCATACCGTCACCGAGGATGCTGTAGCTCGTCTCTCCAGCGCTCTTTTCTGTGACCCCGTGGCACCCTAGCTCATCCCCGCCACGCCTCCCAGGCCTCCCTTTCTCCCACCTGGGAAGGCCGGTCCTCCTCCCCCCCCCCCCCCCCCCCCCAGGCCCCTGTGCCCCCGCCCTCCCCCCCCCCCCCCCTCCCAGGCCCCCCTTTCTCCCCCCTGGGAAGGCCGGTCCCCCCCCCCCCCCCCCGCCCCCCGCCAGGATGCTGTGCCCCAGCCCTCCCCCCACCTCGCCACTCTGCCGCTGTCCCCATTGGTCCCTGGCTCTCACGCTACTCTCCGTGCTCTCTATTTCTGTTCTTGTTTATTTCCCTTTGCCTCTCCTTTTTTCTCCCCCCCCCCCCATTTCAGCCCTTTCCTTTTCACTTCCCCCTCCCCACTTCAGTCCTGTTGCCAGCCCTGTTGCAGTACCTGTGATGAGACACTGGGATCCCTTCTCATCTGGAACAGCTGTTTCCCAGAGTTGAAGCGTCTCTCCTTCTCTTCTGGGCCCGGCTGAGCTCCCTTTGCCCCTCTGTGGTGTCTGTCAGTCTGTCTTCTCTTTCCTCTGCCTTTCCCACGGGGCAGCATCTGCTGATGGAGTTGGTCCCGGTGTGTGATTGTTGTGATTTGTTCTTTTGGGTGTGCAAGGAAGGGGGCTTTTTGAGTTCCTTCCAAGTGAGATTGTAAATGTAGAATTTTCCACTGTTGGATCTAGATTTTTTCTCCCCCCTTTTTTTGGGTTACAGAGCTGAGACCTTGTGCATGCATGTAGAAAGTTGTAAAATGTAAATTCTTTTTTTTTTTTTTTTAATATATAAAAAGCTTGTTTTACAGTTTGCAGTGGATCTAAACATTATGGCAATTTTAGGGAATTTTTTTTTTCTTAAACATAGGAATTAAAACTGTACAAATTTTTTTTTATATATAAAATAAAGACATTTGACTTTTGTGGGGGCATTCTGTTTTTTTTTTTTTTTTTTTTTTTTTTTTTTTTTAACAGGAGTGAAAAGAGCCTGAGAAGGTCAGGAAGGAGTCAATGTATGTTCCTTGTTAGGGAGTGACTAGGCCAGGAGGGGGCAGTGTGAGCTTGTCACTGCTCCACCCTTCTCAGGATGAATGAAAAGGAAGCTGCTTATTGCGAACTCTTGATTCTGAGAAGAGAAACACTTGGGAACGTGAAGACTTAGCTGTTCTCTTAGTGGTTGTCAAGATAAGGAAGAGGGAAAGATTCCTTTTTGGGTAGATTCCTAGGAATTTCAGAGAACAGCTGATGATTTCATTCAGTAGTGACAACTCCTCACATGTTATTAAGAAACATTCCTGAAGTGTATCTCCTGTTTCTAAGTATCATCTTATTTCCACCAGTATCTCTCTAAGCTTTCAGATACTGTTCAAAAGAATATTCTAGCAGGAGTCATTTATTTAAAATGGGAAGGTTCAGTTGACACTGTGCTTGTAATCAAGCCCTGGAATTATTGTTGAGAGATGAGGGGCTTTCTCTCAGCTCTACCCAGACTCAAGCTTCTCTGTGACTTTGGGCAAAATGCTTGGCACAGAAAATTCTTTCTAAGATTAAAAATAAACCAACAAAGGTAAACTTCCCTGTGTGAAGTTAACCCATTTGCTACTAGATTTTGTCCTGTTTTCCCCTGCCCCATCCTTTGCCATGCATGCTCTGAGGATGCAAAGACCAGGGTCTTGTCCTTGTCCTGGAGGAAGATCCAAGCTACAGGGAGGTGACAAGCCAGATAACCTAACGCAAGACTGTGTGGCCTGTTTGCAAGCCGAGTACAGGTTAGCCCTAGCAGGTTCCCAAGGAGCTCAGAGAGCCTGCCTTTAAGAAATTTAAGTAGCTTGTTTAAGGGCCAACACCAGTAACACTACCTTCTTGCGGGGAGGGACTTTCTCCACTTTGTTCATATTCCCAGCATCTGTGGCAGTTCTTTGTGTACAGTCAGTGTTCAATTAAAAAGTGTGTTGAATGAATAATGAATTATAAAGAGCTAATAATACAGTGTGGGTGCTGTGTGCTCAGTCACTCCATTGTGCCACCCCATGGACTCCTGGGACTCATGGAGCTCACCCGGCTCTTGTGTCCATGGAATTTTCCAGGCAAGAATACTGGAGTGGGTTGCCATTTCTTCTTCCAGGTTATCTTCCCAACCCAGGGATCGAACCCCCATCTCCTGCATCTCCCACATTGCAGGCACATTCTTTACCACTGAACCACCAGGGAATAGGGACATATAAAAAAGATCCTGTATTTACTTCTCCCCTTAAAATTGCAGTCAGGTCTCATGTGAGAATGAGTTAAAAAAATTTCTGGACTTCCCTGGTGGTTCAGCAGTCAAGAATCCTGCCAGTGCAGGGGACATGATTCGACCCCTGGTCTGGAAAGTTTCCACACACAGCTAAGCCTGTGTGCCCCACCTACTGAAACCCATGTGCTCCAGAGCCCATGTGCAGCAACGAAGCCCCAGCACAGCCAAAACAGCAAAAATAAATGTAAAAAAAGTTAAGAAAAACTTCCCTTGAAACTATATCCCCCCAATTCTTACAGCTCTGTCCATTCTGTAACTAGGCTTTTAATTTCACATACTGTTTTCATCTCAAAGTCAGCTTTTGACTTACTGTGACCAAATTTCTACTTTACCATACCTCTGAAATTATTCTTGTTTTTAAATACTTTTTAGTAAATGTCTGGTCAATGACTATGACATTCCCAGCTTCGGACTAAAGGTTGGTAAGAGTGGATATGTTCCTGGCTTCGCTGAATCCATCGTTGTGGACCCTGGAGGAGTCTACTTAAACTCATGAACCTCTTTCTCTAATGCTAGCTCTAGGAATTAACATTTAAGGCCAGATTGCAATCTTTAATCTAGGGAATTGTATTTTCTCTTGGGGTTTTCTGAAAGCAAAGGTGCTTTCAGATAATCCCACTTATTGGTCATGTAACAAAGAGTATTTGTAACTTAGCTGAAAAGACACATTCTTTTTTTTTTTTTTAATGGAAGTACTGCATCTATCACTGAAGTTAGGAACTCACCTTGGTGGATAGTCAGGTCTTGCCTGGGACTTATCCTTTCCATAGCTGCTCAGAGGTGGTTTTCCATATGAATCATTAGACCCATTTCTTAACAATTCCTTATTAATTATTTTGGTTTAGATCAGTTTAATGGCTTCTACAGAACTGAAAACCAGTTGCTTAGAATAGCTTCTGGCTTTTTATTTGTTACTTTCAGTCAGTGATGGAAGTACTATTCCAACTGCTGAGAAGGCTATGAGGAGAGGAAGTCTGCCTTTGGAAAACCATTATGCTATCAGTGGACAAATGGTCATGGGAGATGGTAGAGAGATAATATAGGACCATCTTGGGAAACAGTCATCCGTGTACACTCTCCATTTCTCTGTAGGCTGAGAATGGGGTCCGTTTCCCTTGTTAAAAAGGATATAGCAGACATGTCATCCCAGGAGCTCACAACAAATGCCAAATTCAAGTACATATGGAAAATTGGGAGAGGATATTGATTTAGATTTGAGAAAGTTGGGCAAGGAAGGCATTGACCTCTCATTTCACCCTAGCATTTTTAGGAGGATACATGAATACTTGTGAGCTATGTAGGCAGATACAAAGATGAAACACTGTCCCCATCTTCTAGGAATTCATGGAACTTGGGCTAGTAAAATTGGGAAATTTTATTATTTTGTTGCTTACTGTTGGCACCCAAGAAAGGAAACTGTTCCATAGAGGTGGTCAGTATCATTAGCAAGAGACAGATTGGAGTCAATACTTAGGGAGTTTGTTGAGCTTGACAGGCAAACAATTTGATGTCACCACTCAAAAGACAGACATTGAGATGCTCTGATATCCTGAAAGAGGATCACTTTGGTGGAAAAAAGAAGGATGAGATTTTCAGCTGTGTCCTGTCCCTTCTGCTTTCTTTTGGGCACAGTTTGCCAGTGCAGCTGCTTCACCAGGGATAAATATGTGGTTAAAAATGTGGATTTGGAGGGCGGTGAAAATACTTTGTATGATACTGTAATGGTGGATACATGTCATTATAAATTTGTCCAGGCTTATTGAATGTACACCACCAAGAGTTAAGCCTAGTGTAACTGGACTTCCCTGGTGTTCCAGTGGTAAAGCATCTGCCTACCAATGCAGGGGACTTGACTTTGATCCCTGATCTGGGAAGATTCCACATGCCAAGGGGCAGCTAAGCCAGTGGGCCACAACTACTGAGTCTAGAGCCCGCGAGCCCGCGAGCCCGTGCTCTGCAACAGGAGATGTCACTGCAGTTGGAAGGCCTTGCGCTGCAGCTGGAGAGCAGCTCCCTATGGCCGCAACTAGACAAACCCCACATGCAGCACTGAAGACCCAGAAGAGTCAAATAAACAAAAAATACAGCTATGGTTAAAACAAACAAAAAAATCCCCTAATGTACCCTATTGAGTCTGGGTGGTCAGTGTCGGTTCGTCAGTTGTAACAAATGGACCACTCTGATGGGGGAGGCAAGGACTGGGGGCAGGAGGAGAAGGGGACGACAGAGGATGAGATGGCTGGATGGCATCACCGACTTGATGGACATGAGTTTGGGTAGACTCTGAGAGTTGGTGATGGACAGGGAGGCCTGGCGTGCTGCGGTTCAGGGGGTCGCAGAGTCGGACACGACTGAGTGACTGGGCTGAGCTGAGCTGAGGGTACATATGAGAACTTTATGTCCCTTCTGCTCAATCTTGCCATGAACCTAAATCTGCTCTGAAAAATAAAGTCTGGCCAAAAGGTATGATAAATATGTTAAGAGATAAATAAGTGCTGGGAATGTATTAATAAACAACATGGTGACAACAGTTCGTATTGCTGGGTGGTATTCTTGAAAGTTGCTTAGAGAGTAGATCCTAAACGTTCTCATCACGAGAAAAAAAAAGGGATTTTCTCTTTTCTTGTTCTTGTATCTACATGAGACGAAGGATGTTAACTAAACTTATTGTGGTGATCATGTCTCAATACATGTTATTCAATTCATTATGTTGAATACTTTAAACTTATATAGTGCTGTATGTTAATTCTATTTCAATAAAACTAGGAGGAAAAATAAAGCCTATTAAAAAAAAAGCAAAACCAAGCACAATCTTAGTTGTAGACACAGACCTAGCAATAAAAGAAATAATATAGGCACTTGTGACTCAGAAGAAAGTCTGTACTATTTCGCCTGGACTCTTCAAGGTGTTTCCATGAAGGCTGGAAATCTGATAAAGCTAAAGGAAGAGGAGGGTCTGGTGACCGACCCATGAGCAGGGTGACAGTTGAATATTTGCATGAGTCCACAGCGGTTTAACTTAGTTACAGTTTTGACTCCTTTCAAGTTCCTGTTAATGCTTGTTCTTTTTCATAAAAATGTGTGACTTTAGGGCGAGCTGACTGGGATAGTTTTCACTGTAGTAAAGAGTTGTTGGAGGATATGTTGTCTCTGTTATGATTCAAAGAAGCTGTGGGAGTCTAATGTACAGCATGGTGACTGTGCTGTGTACTTGAAACTTGTGAAGAGAGTAGATCTCAAGCTTTATCATCACACACATTAAAAAAAAAGAGGGACAACTGTGTCGGATATTGGATGTGTGACCCGACTGTGATAATCATCTCACAAAGCAGATCTGTCAGATCACCACATTGTCCACTTCAGAGACATAGCATTTTATTTGTCAATTATACTTGAATAAATCTGAGAAAATAGTTGTGGAAAACCTACTTGTCTTCTGCCTGTTTACCTACATCTTAACGCTTTACTTCTGACCCCCAAAGATGAAACCCAGTTTAAAAAGAAGCAGGAAAAACTGATCCTGGAGATTTCATTTTCAAGGGCCCGTCTGTGGTTTGGTACCTCTGGTTGGGACAATACTGAAGAATTTGACACCCCAGAACCTACTTCCTGGAACTGAAATGTTAAGATGGTTCTTATTCTATCTTGAGGGAGGTCCTGCAAATAGAGCTGCTCAAACTTTAATTGTGCCATGTAGCAAGGATGAAAATCACTTGAAGTTTTAATAAAAATGCAGATTCTGATTCAATCAGTCTGAGATAGGGTTTAAAATTCAGCAGTTCTAACAAGTTCCCAAGTGTCAGCTCGGTTTGTCATAGAATTACCTTAGACTGGATGGCTTAAAGAATAGAAAGATATTTTCTCACAGTTCTTAAGGCTGAAAGTCTGTGAGCAGGGTATTTGTGTGGTCAGATTCTGGTGAGGGCTGTGGTAGAGAGTGAGTGAGGTCTGGACTCTTCCTCTTCTTATACAGAGAATAACCTCGTGGTGGGGCTTCTGCCCTCAAGATCTCATCGGAACCCAATTAACTCTAAGAGGCCCCAACTCCAAAACCATCACATCAGGAGTCGGGGTGTCAACAGGTATCAGTTTGGGGGAGAACACAGTTCAGTTCGCAGTGCCAGGTGCTGCTGCTGTTGTTCTGTAGAACGAGACCCTCAAAGAAGCTTTGTGTTTCTATGACAGCTTCAGGGGCCCAAATATGCCTTACTTAACATTAAGATACTTGGTCCAGGAGATTTGTTGAGATCTAAATTTCATGAATATAATAAGAAAGGTCGGGGCTTCCCAGGTGGCCCAGTGGCAGGCAGGATCTGCCTGCCAGTCCAGGAGACATGGATTTGATCGTGGGCCCAGGAAGATCCCGCACGCTGCCTGGCAACTAAGCCCTCACCACAACTGTTGGGCCTAAACATGGCAGCTACCGAAGCCCTTGTATTTCAGAGCTTGTGCTTCACAGGAAGAGAAGTCACCCCATCGGGAAGCTCTTGCATCACAACTAGAGAGTAACCCCCTCTGGTCACAGAGAGAGAAAGCCAGCACACAGCAACGAAGATCCCACACGGGCAAAAAGAAGATAAGTAAAATTTTAAAATAAAAATTAAAAAGGAAATTTTTAATAAATAGCTTGGTAAACTCATTGTTATTTATATTATAGAACTACACCGTCTACATCAAACTGTCATTTATGGGACTCTTAAATGACATGTTGTGGTATAGCCTTATGTGTAGAGTTTATGCAAACCAATTCAGTGGGCCACATAACTGACCCAGAGAGACACTTATAATGACCTAAAAAGAGCCAAGCTGATTAGACTCTATCACTAGAGCCCATAGAAATTAAAGGAACAGTTTACAATATAAAGTATCTGACCATAAATTCTTGCCATTATAATCAATAGAAGAGAGGAAATTCAAGAGTTTTACCAAGGTACCGGAGCCGCTTTCCGCCAAGGCCGGATCCCACGCCGCGCACCTCCGACATCCGCCCGCTCGACGATCACTCCCGATTCCTTTAGGTTCTAAGTCCAAGATGGCAACTCTCAAGGATCAGCTGATTCAGAATCTTCTTAAGGAAGAACATGTCCCCCAGAATAAGATTACAGTTGTTGGGGTTGGTGCTGTTGGCATGGCCTGTACCATCAGTATCTTAATGAAGGACTTGGCAGATGAAACTGCTCTTGTTGATGTCATGGAAGACAAACTGAAGGGAGAGATGATGGATCTCCAACACGGCAGCCTCTTCCTTAGAACACCAGAAATTGTCTCTGGCAAAGACTATAATGTGACAGCAAACTCCAGGCTGGTTATTATCACAGCTGGGGCACGTCAGCAAGAGGGAGAGAGCCGTCTTAATTTGGTCCAGCGTAACGTGAACATCTTTAAATTCATCATTCCTAATGTTGTAAAATACAGCCCAAATTGCAAGTTGCTTGTTGTTTCCAATCCAGTCGCTATTTTGACCTATGTGGCTTGGAAGATAAGCGGCTTTCCCAAAAACCGTGTTATTGGAAGTGGTTGCAATCTGGATTCAGCTCGGTTCTGTTACTTCATGGGGGAGAGGCTGGGAGTTCACCCACTAAGCTGCCATGGGTGGATCCTTGGGGAGCATGGCGACTCTAGTGTGCCTGTATGGAGTAGAGTGAATGTTGCTGGTGTCTCCCTGAAGAATTTACACCCTGAACTAGGCACTGATGCAGATAAAGAACAGTGGAAAGCAGTTCACAAACAGGTGGCTGACAGTGCTTATGAGGTGATCAAACTGAAAGGCTACACATCCTGGGCCATTGGACTGTCCGGGGCCGATTTGGCAGAAAGTGTAATGAAGAATCTTAGGCGAGTGCATCCGATTTCCACCATGATTAAGGGTCTCTATGGAATAAAAGAAGATGTCTTCCTTAGTGTTCCTTGCGTCTTGGGACAGAATGGAATCTCAGACGTTGTGAAAGTGACTCTGACTCATGAGGAAGAGGCCTGTTTGAAGAAGAGTGCAGATACACTGTGGGGGATCCAGAAAGAACTGCAGTTTTAAAGTCTTCTAATGTTGTATCACTTCACTGTCTAGGCTACACAGGATTTTAGTTGGAGGTGGTAACTCATATTGTCCTTTGTATCTGATCTGCGACTAAAGCAGTAATGTTGAGACAGCCTAGGAAAAACTCAGTTTCCTAAGGTTAGAAATAGGAATGGTTCATAACACCTTGCAGCTGTATCCTGAAGCGGGATGGCACTTGTGTGGTCCTAAACAGGTTTGATAAATAATTCAACTTCTCAAGAGGTACCACTGCCCATGTTGCAGATGCTGCAGTTGCCCTTCACACCAGATGTGTATTTACTGTGTTATATAACCTCTGGTTCCTTTATCCAAGGTGCCTAGTCCCAACTTTTTTCCCTCCAGTTAATCACATCCTGGGATCCAATGTACAAATCCAGTGTTGCATGCCATGTGTGCATAACTGTTCTAAAGAATTTTATGTACTGTATGTATCAAATAGTGTACATTGCCATGTAATGTATAAAGGGAAAATTACATAAATAATGCAACCAATGAAGTGTTACACCAACTAAAACAGTGAATAAAGCTTGAACAGTGACTACTCTAGTAATTAAAAAAAAAAAAGAGTTTTACCAAGTGTGGAGAGGCTCAGATAAGCTTCCTTAATGTATTAGTACTTCAATATTTATATTAATTGCTATGGTGTAGTCCCCTTTGGGCTTCCCAGGTGGCTCAGTGGTAATGATTCTACCTGTCAATACAGGAGATATAGAAGTTGCTGGTTCAATCCCTGGGTTGGGAAGATCCCCTGGAGGAGGAAATGGCAGCCCACTCCACATTCTTGCCTGGAAAATTCCATGACAGAGGAGCCTGGCTGGCTACAGTCCATGGGGTCACAAAGAGTCAGACATAACCGAGCACTCACACACAAATCATAGGCTTCTTCATGGGTCACAGCCTCATTGTTGTGAAGGGGCTTACATAACTCAACAAAGCTATGAGCCATGCCACCCAAGCTGGACAAATCATAGTGAAGAGTTCTGACAAAACGTGGTCCACTAGAGAGGGAAATGGAAAGCCAGTCCAGGATGCTTGCTGATAGAACCTGATGAACAACATGAAAAGGCAAACAGATATGACAACCTGAGCTCCCCAGGTTGGAAGGTATGCAGCGTGCTACTGGGGAAGAGCAGAGGGCAATTACTAATAAATCCAGGAAGAGTGAAGTGGCTGGGGCAAAGTGGAAACATTGCTCAGTTGTAGATGTGTCTGGTGGTAAAAGTAAACTCCTGTGCTGTAAAAAATGATATTGCATAGGAACCTGGAATGTTAAGTCCAGGAATTAAGGTAAATTTGATGTGGTCAAGTAGGAGATGGCAGGAGTGAACATCAACATCTTAGGAATCAGTGAACTAAAATGGACAGGAGTGGGAGGATTTAATTCAAATGACCATTATATCTACTATTGTGGGCAAGAATCCCATAGAAGAAATGGAGTAGCCCATATAGTCAACAGAAGGGTCCAAAATACAGTACTTGGGTACAGTCTAGAAAACAACAGAATGATCTCTGTTCTTTTCCAAGGCAGACCATTCAATATCACAGTAATCCAAGTCTATGTCCAACCACTAATGCTGAAGAAGCTGAAGTTGACTGGTTCTATGAAGACCTACAAGACCTTCTAAAACTAATACCAAAAGATGATGTCCTTTCATTATAGGGGATTGGAATGCAAAAGTAGAAAGGAAGCCAAGGGATACACAGAATAACAGGCAAGTTTGACCTTGGAGTACAAAATGAAGCAGGGCAAAGGCTGACAGAGTTCTGCCAAGAGAACACGCTGGTCATAGCAATCACCCTTTTCCAACAACCCAAGAGACTCTACATATGGACATCACCAGATGGTCAAGGGATTCGATCTGGTAGACCGAATGCCTGAAAAGCTATGGACAGAGTTCCAAAACACTATACAGAAGGCAGTGACCAAAACCCATCTCAAAGAAAAAGAAATTTGCTCACACACTGATTGCAGCGACAAATTTGCCTCTCAAGGAGGCAAAGTGGTTGTCTGAGGAGGCTTTACAAAGAGCTGAGAAAAGAAGCAAAAGGCAAGGGAGAAGGGAAAGATATGCCCAACTGAATGCAGAGTTCCAGGGAACAGCAAGGAGAGATAAGAAAGCCTTCTTCAATGACCAATGCAAGGAAGTAGAGGAAAGCAATAGGATGGGAAAGACAAGAGATCTCTTCAAGAAAATTGGAGATATCAAGGAAACATTTCCTGTAAGGAAGGACACAATACAGGACAGAAACAGTAAGGACTTAAGCAGAAACAGGAGAGATTAAGAAGAGGTAGCAAGAATACACAGAAGAACTACACAAAAAAGGCCTTAATGACCTCGATAATCACGATGGTGTGATCATTCACCTAGAGCTGGACATTCTGGAGTGTGAAGCCAGGTGGGCCTTAGGAAGCATTACTATTAACAAAGCTAGTGGAGGTGACAGAATTCCAGCTGAGCTATTTAAAAATCCTAAAAGTTTAAGTGCTGCAATCAGTGTGAGCAAATTTGGAAAACAGCAGTGGCTATAGGAATAGAAAGAGTCAGTTTTCATTCTAATCCCAAAGAAGCAAGCAAGTAAGGAAGTGTTAACAGCTCAGTTGTGTCTGACTCTCTGTGATCCCATGGACTGTAGCACGCCAGGCTTCTCTGCCCATGGAATTCTCCAGGCAAGAATATTCGAGTGGATTACCATTCCCTTCTCCAGGGGATCTTCCCGACCCAGGAAACTAACCCAGGTCTCCCACGTTGCAGGCAGATTCTTTACTGTCTGAGCTACAGGGAGGAACCATGTTAAAGAACGTTCAAATTACTGTACAACGGTGCTCATTTCACATGCTAACAAGGTTATGCTCAAAATCCTTCAAGCTAGACTTAAGTAGTATGTGAACCAAGAATTTCCAGATTACAAGCTGGATTTCAAAGAGCAGAGGAACCAGAGATTAGATTGCTAACATTCACTGAATCGTGGAGAAAGCAAGGGAGTTCCAGATAAACATCTACTTCTGCTTCATTGACTATGCTAACACCTTTGACTGTGTTGTTCACTCATTCAGTCATATCTAGCTCTTTGTGACCCCATGAACTGCAGCATGCCAGGCTTCCCTGTCCTTCATCGTCTCCCAGATCTTGCTCAAACTCATGTCCATTGAGTCAGTGATGCTATCCAACCATTTCCTCCTCTGTTGTCCCTTTCTCCTCCTGCCTTCAATCTTTCCCAGCATCAAGGTCTTTTCTGAGTCAGCTCTTTGCATCATGTGGCCAAAGTATTGGAGCTTCAGTTTCAGCATCAGTCCTTCTAATGAATATTCAGGACTGATTTCTTTTGGGATTGGCTGGTTTGATCCCTTTGCAATCTAAGAGTCTTCTCCAACACCACATTTCAAAAGCATCAGTTCTTCAGTGCTCAACCTTCTTTATGGTCCAACTTTCACATCCATACATGACTACTGGAAAAACCATAGCTTTGACTAGACGGACCTTTGTTGACAATGTAATGTCTCTGCTTTTTAATATGCTATCTAGATTTGTCATAACTTTTCTTCCAAGGAGCAAGTGTCCTTTAATTTCATGGCTGCAGTCACCATCTTTAATTTCATGGCTGCAATGATTTTGGAGCCCAAGAAAATAAAGTCTGTCACTGTTTCCATTGTTTCCCCAGCTATTTGCCATGAAGTGATGGGACCAGATGCCATTATCTTCATATTTTGTGGATCACAACAAAATGTGGAAAATTCTTAAAGAGATGGGAGTACTAGACCACTTTGCCTGTCTCCTGAGGAGCTTGTATGTGAGTCAAGAAGAAACAGGACATGGAACAACAGACTGATTCAAAATCGGGAAAGGAGTACATCAAGGCTGTATATTGTCACCCTGCTTATTTAACTTAAAGGCAGAGTATATCATGTGAAATGCTGAGGTTGATGATTCACAAGCTGGAATCAAGATTATCTGGAGAAATATCAACAATCTCAGGAATGCAGATGATACTGCTTTAATGGAAGAAAGTGAAAAGGAATTAAAGAGCTTCTTGATGAAGGTGCCAGAGGAGAATGAAAAAGTTGGCTTGAAACTCAATATTAAAAAAAAAAAACAGCTAAGATAATGTCATCTGGTCCCATCATTTCATGGCAAATAGAAGGGGGAAAAGTGGAAGCAGTGCCAGATTTTATTTTTTTGGGCTCCAAAATCGTTGCATATGGTGACTGCAGCCTTGAAATTAAAAGACACTTGCTCCTTGGAAGGAAAGCTATGACAAACCTAAGACAGCATATTCAAAAGCAGAGATATCAGGGCTTCCTTGGTGGCTCAGGGGTAAAGAATCTGCCTGCCAATGTAGAAGACACAAGTTTGATCCCTGATCCAGGAAGATTCCACATGCCATGGAGCAACTAAGCCCGTACACCACAACTGTTGAGCCTGTGTTCTAGAGCCCCAGAGCCACAAGTGCTGAGCTTCCGTGCCACAACTTCTGAAGCCTGCAGTGTTCTAGAGCCAGTTCCACAACAAGAGAAACCACCACAATGAGAAGCCTGTGCACTGCGCAACTTCTCGCGACTACTTGAGAGTGGTCCCTGCTTGCTGCAAGTAGAGGAAAGCCCTTGCATCAACAAAGACCCAGCACAGCCAAAACTTACTAATTAAATAAGGAACTGTATTTATATATGATATCACCACAGTTTGGGCTCAGGTCAAACAATAGGGAGGGAACACAGCCCCACCCTTCAACAGAAAGTTGCATTAAAGATTTTCCAAGCATGGCCCTGCCCATCAGAACAAGACCCAGTTTCCCCCTCAGTCAGTGTCTCCCATCAGGAAGCTTCCATAAGTCTTTTATCCTTCTCCATCAGAGGGCAGACAGAATGAAAACCACAATCCCAGAAAACTAATCAAACTGATCACATGGACCACAGCCTTGTCTAACTCAATGAAACTATGAGCCATGCCCTATAGGACCACCCAAGACAGACAGGTCAAGGTGGAGAGTTCTGACAAAATGTGGTCCGTTGGAGAAGGGAATGGCAAACAACGTCAGTATTCTTGCCTGGAGAACCCCATGAACAATATGAAAAGGCAAAAAGATTTGACACTGAAAGATGAACTCTTCAGGTTGGTAGGTGCCCAATATGCTACTGGAGAAGAGTGGAGAAATAACTCCAGAGAGAATAAAGAGACAGAGCCAAAGCAAAAACAATGCCCAGTTGTGGATGTGACTGGTGATGGAAATAAAGTCCAATACTGTAAAGAACAATATTGCATAGGAACCTGAAATGTTAGATCCATGAATCAAGATAAATTGAAAGTGGTCAAACAGGAGATGGCAAGAGTGAACACTGACATTTTAGGAATCAGTGAACTAAAATGGACTGGGATGGGTGAATTTAACTCAGATTACCATTATATCTAATACTATGGACAAGAATCCATTAGAAAAAAACAGAGTAGCCATCACAGTCAACAAAAGAGTCTGAAACACAGTTCTTGGATACAATCTCTAAAATGACAGAAAGATCTCTGTTCATTTCCAAGGCAAACCATTCAATATCACAGTAATCCAAGCCTATGCCCTGACCAATAATACTGAAGAAGCTGAAGTTGAATGATTCTATGAAGACCTTCTAGGACCTCCTAAAACTAACACCCAAAAAAAGATGTCCTTTTCATTATAGGGGACTGGAATGCAAAAGTAGGAAGTCAAGAGATACCTGGAGTAACAGGCCTTGGAGTACAGAATTAAGCAGGGCAAAGGTTAACAGAGTTTTGCCAAGAGAATGCACTGGTCATAACAAACACCCTCTTCCAACAACACAAAAGAAGAGTCTACCTATGGACATCAGCAGATGGTCAATACCAAAATCAGATTGATTATATTCTCTGTAGCCAAAGATAGAGATGCTCTATACAGTCAGCAAAAACAAGACCGGGAGCTGACTGTGGCTCAGATCATGAACTCCTTAATGAAAAACTCAGACTTGAATTGAAGAAAGTCAGGAAAACCACTAGACGATTCAAGTATGACCCAAATCAAATGCCTTACAGTGGATGTGAGAAATAGATTCAAAGGATTAGATCTGATAGACAGAGTGCCTGAAGATCTATGGATGGAGGTTCATGACATTGTACAGGAGGCAGGGATCAAGACCATCCCCAAGAACAAGAAATGAAAAAAGGCAAAATGGTTGTCTGAGGAGGCTTTACACATAGCTGAGAAAAGAAGAGAAGTGAAAGGCCAAGGAGAAAAGGAAAGACAGACCCATTTGAATGCAGAGTTCCAAAGAATAGCAAGGAGAGATAAGAAAGACTTCCTCAATGACCAATGCAAAGAAAAAGAAGAAAAAAATAGTATGGGGAAGACTGGAGATCTCTTTGAGAAAATTAGAGATACTAAGGGAACATTTCATGCAAAGATGGGCTCAATAAAGGACAGAAATGGGACGGACCTAATAGAAACAGAAGATATTAAGAAAAAGTGGCAAGAATACACAGAACTCTATAAAAAAGATCTTAATGACCCAGATAACCACGACGGTGTCATCACCCACCTAAAGCCAGACATCCTGGAGTGTGAAGTCAAGTGGGCCTTAGGAAGCATCACTATGAACAAAGCTAGTGGAGGTGATGAAATTCCAGATGAGTTATTTCAAAACCTGAAAGGTGATGCTGTGAAAGTGCTCTACTCAAAACGGCAGCAAATTTGGAAAACACAGCAGTGGCCACAGGACTGGAAAATATCAATTTTCATTCCAATTCCAAAGAAAGGCAATGCTAAAGAATGCTTAAACTGCTGCACAGTTACACTCATCTCACACGCTAGCAAAGTAATGCTCAGAATTCTCCAAGCCAGACTTCAGCAATACGTGAGTGGTGAACTTTCACATGTTCAAGCTGGTTTTAGAAAAGGCAGAGGAACCAGAGATCAAATTGCCAGCATCCTCTGGATCATCAAAAAGCAAGAGAGTTCCAGAAAAACATCTATTTCTGCTTTATTGGCTATGCCAAAGCCTTTGACTGTGTGGATCACAATAAACTGTGGAAAATTCTTTAAGGCATGGGAATACCAGACCACCTGACCTGCCTCCTGAGAAATCTGTATGCAAATCAAGAAGCAACAGTTAGAACTGGACATGGAACAACAGACTGGTTCCAAATAGGAAAAGGAGTACATCAAGGTTGTATATTGTCACTCTGCTTATTTAACTTATATGCAGAGTACATCATGTGAGATGCTGGACCAGATGAAGCACAAGCTGGAATCAAGATTGCCGGGAGAAATAGCAATAACCTCAGATATGCAGATGACACCACCGTTATGGCAGAAAGTGAAGAAGAACTAAAGAGCCTCTTGATGAAAGTGAAAGAGGAGAGTGAAAAAGTTGGTTTAAAGCTCAACATTAAGAAAACTAAGATCATGGCATCTGGCCCCATCACTTCATGGCAAATAGATGGGGAAACAGTGGACACAGTGTCAGTCTTTATTTTTTTGGGGCTCCAAAATCACTGCAGATGGTGACTGCAGCCATGAAATTAAAAGATGCTTACTCCTTGGAAGGAAAGTTGCGACTAACCTAGACAGCATATTAAAAAGTAGAGATATTATTTTGTCAACAAAGGTCCATCTAGTCAAGGCTAAGGTTTTGTCAGTAGTTGTGTATGGATGTGAGAGTTGGACTATAAAGAAAGCTGAGCACTGAAGAACTGATGCTTTTGAACTGTGGTTGGAGAAGACTCTTGAGAGTCCCTTGGACTGCAAGGAGATCCAACCAGTTCATCCTAAAGGCTTTCAGTCCTGAGTGTTATTAGAAGACTGATGTTGAAGCTGAGACTCCAATACTTTGGCCACCTGATGTGAAGAGCTGATTCATTTGAAAAGACCCTGATGCTGAGAAAGATTGAGGGCAGGAGAAGATGGGGACGACGGAGGATGAGATGGCTGGATGGCATCACTGACTCAGTGGACATGGGTTTGGATAGGCTCCAGCAGTTGGTGATGGACAGTGAGGCCTGGCGTGCTGCAGTTCATGGGATCGCAAAGAGTCGGACATGACTGAGCGACTGAACTGAACCGAACTGGGTTGATTGTATACACGAGAAGTGAGTTTCACCTGCATATGCCTTAGTGACCTTATGGACCTTTATGCCTTTATAGCACGTCTTCATAAGTAATCAATTAGGACTGTTGTAAATGATTTCTGTAAATCCTTTAGAGATCTTTAGGAATCAGTAAATGATTTCTAACAACATTATCTCTCACTATGCAATATCTTTGTCTGATAATAGTAGTCAGGGCACACATTCTGTGGGAGAGATGATGAAATTTGAAAACCTTGTGATTCACTGCCTTGAGATTTAGTGATTTCACTGCCCCGCCCCCCCAGAACGAAAAGAGAGCAATAAAACATCAATATAGAACTTAAAAAAACAAAATGGCCCAGGGTTGTGTCAGTTTATTTATCCAACATCCAAGCCACAGTGGCCAGATGTTCTGTCCATAACTTTAATGAACCTGAATGTTCTAGCAAATAGAAAGCTAGAACTCTTCCCAAATGAAATACCAATGGGTAGGCCCATGACAGGTCTGGTCACTCAAGGCCACAACTGGTGAAACAACCATATATGATGGATAATGTGGCATTAATTTATTATAAGGTGTTAAGGACAATTCATTCACACGTTTAAGAAGTCCTGACTCAATGGGTTCAGATCAAGTTGCATTTTCAGAGGACATTGCTTGAAGTTTGCAAAGAGCTTTCAACTTAAAAAAAATTATGCATTTATTTATGGCTGCATTGGGTCTTCGTTGCTATTCAAGAGCTTTCTCTAGTTGTGGTGAGCAAAGGGTACTCTCTAGTTGGAGTATGTGTGCACCTCATTGTGGTGGCTTCTCATTGTGGTGGCTTCTCTTGTTGCAGAGCATGGGTTCTAGGATACTGGGGCTTTAGTAGTTGGGGTAGGTGGGCTTAGTTGCCCTGTGCCATGTAGAATCTTAGTTCCTGGACCCTGTGGTTCATTGAACCCATGTCCCCTGCATTGGCAGGTGGGTTCTGGGTCACACCAGGGGAACACCAGAGAAGTTCCTCTACTTTTCTTTTGTTGAAAGTCTCATTTTTGACTTCATTTATTTGTTCCTAAGGAGTAATCTAGATTGTAACTAGATTCATTTATTTATTCTTAACTAGACTATGTACCTATTTCTGCCCTTGAACAACATTTGTACCACTATCCTGCACTCAAAAGTTAACTGTTGTTGCTGCTCAGTTGCTCAGTCATGTCTGAATCTTTGCAACCCCATGGACTACAGCCCGCCAGGCTTCCCTGTTCTTCACCATCTCCCGGAGCTTGCTCAAACTCATGTCCATTGAGTCAGTTATGTCATCCAACCATCTTGTCCTCTGTCGTCCCTTTTCCTCCTGCCTTTAGTCTTTCCCAGCATCAGGGTCTGTTCTAATGAGTTGGCTCTTTGCATCAGGTTGCCAAAGTATTGGAGTTTCAGTTTTAACATCAGTCCTTCTAAAGAATATTCAGGATTGATTTCCATCAGAATTGACTGGTTTGATCTCCTTGCAGTCCAAGGGACTTTCAAGGGTCTTCTCCAACACAGCAGTTCAAAAGCATCAATTCTTCTGTCCTCAGCATTCTTTATGGTCCAACTCTCACATCCATACACGACTGCTGGAAAAACCATAGCTTTGACTTATATGGACCTTTGATGGCAAAGTAATGTCTCTGCTTTTTAATATGCTGTCTAGATTTGTCATAGCTTTTCTTCCAAAGAGAAAGTGTCCTTTAATTTCATGGCTGCAGTCACCATCTGCAGTGATTTTGGAGCCCAAGAAAACAAAGTCTGTCACCGTTTCCATTGTTTTCCCATCTATCTGGCATGAAGTGATGGGACTGGATGTCATGATCTTAGTTTTTTGAATGCTGGGTTTTAAGCCAGCTTTTTAACTCTCCCCTTTCACCTTCATCAAGAGGCTCTTTAGTTTCTCTTCACTTTCTGTCATAAGGGTGGTGTCATCTGCATATCCGAGGTTACTGACATTTCTCCCGACAATCCTGATTCTGGCTTGTGCTTCATCCAGCCTGGCATTTTGCATAATGTACTTTGCATATAAGGTAAATAAACATGGTGAGAATATATAGCCTTGACATACTCCTTTCCCAATTTGGAACTAGCCTGTTGTTCCATATCTGGTTCTAACTGTTGCTTCTTGACCTTGCCACATGCTTAGTACCACTATCCTCCACTCAAAAGTTCATACTTAATTGTTGATCCTTCCAATCTTTTTGTGTGTCTAGGAAACAGATTTATACTTTCTTCTCTGCCCACTTTTCATATAGATGACAATTTACTATCTCTAAACTACTTTGTTGTCTTGTGTGAAGACACAAAGCAGATAAGCTGTGTGATAAATTTCACTGCATTAAAATAAAACACCTTTTGTTTGTCAGAAAAATTCCTTGAAGAGAGTTAAAATGATGCATCAAAGATTAGGAGTTCTCTATTTGCAATGTGCATACTTGTGTTATGTAAGGGATATATACGTATTTGAAAGTGAATGTCTTAGTCACTCAGTTGTGCCTGCCTCTTTGTAGACCCCATGGACTGTAGCCCTCCAGGCTCCTCTGTCCGTGTCATTCTACAGGCAAGAATACTGGAGAGGGTTGCCATTCCCTTCTCCAGGGGATCTTCCCAACTCAGAGATCAAATCTCGGTCTCCCACATAGCAGGCGTGTTCTTTACTGTCTGAGCCGTCTGGGAAGCCCATGTACGTGCGTGTGTGTTAATCACTCAGTTGTGCCTGACTGTGTGACCTCATGGACTGCAGCCCGCCAGACTCCTCTGTCCACAGAGTTCTCCAGTAATGCTGGAGAGGGTTGTCATTCTCTTCTCCAGTTATATGTGTATATATGTATATAAATCTCTATGAGTCAAGAGAAAGAAACAAATTATTTAATTTATGTTAGGCTGAAAAGTTGACTGCAAATTCACAGAAGAGGGACTCCAAATGCCCTATAAACTATTAAAAGATCAGAGAAATACAAATTAAAATTGCAATGTGAATTAAAGGCTAATTTTACACTCATCAGCAAAAATGGAAGTCTGACAATATACTGGTTATTAGTATCTAACCAATACTGGTTAGAGATGAGGCAACAGGAATGAGAACTGCTTCAGTTATTTGGAGAACAATTTCATAATATTTGATAACCCTGTTGAGGCCCCCACCTGATAATCTTGTCATTCTGCAGTTAGTGAGAGGGCCTAGAGAAACTCTAAATATGTGCACAAGGAGACATGTGCATTTTCAGTCTTCTTTTAAATAGAAAAGAAAAGAGGGAAAAAACCCTTAATTAAATATCCAGTTATGACCAACCTAGACAGCATATTAAAAAGCAGAGACATTACCAACAAAGGTCCATCTAGTCAAGGCTGTGGTTTTTCCATTGGTCATGTATGGATGTGAGAGTTGGACTATAAAGAAAGCTGAGCACTGAAGAATTGATACTTTTGAACTGTGGTGTTGGAGAAGACCCTTGAGAGTCCCTTGGACTGCAAGGAGATCCAACTAGTCCATCCTAAAGGAGATCAGTCCTGTGAGTTCATTGGAAGGACTGATGTTGAAGCTGAAACTCCAATACTTTGGCCACATGATGCAAAGATCTGACTCATTTGAAAAGACCCTGATGCTGGGAAAGATTGAGGGCAGGCAGAGAAGGGGATAACAGAGGATGAGATGGTTGGATGGCATCACCGACTCAATGGACATGAGTTTGGGTAGACTCCAGCAGTTGGTGATGGACAGGGAGGCCTGGTATGCTGCAGTCCATGGGGTCACAAAGAGTTGGACAGGCCTAAGCAACTGAACTGAATTGAACTTATTGTGGTTTATTCATATAGTGAAATACTACACAGCAGTGAAAACAAGCTACAGCATCATGAATAAACATGAATAAAATTTTCAAACACAATATTGTACCAAAAAGAAAGTTATAGAAGAATATATGTAGTATACTACTTAAAAACATGCATCATAACTTTTTTGAAAGGTATTATATAGTGAAAATATTTTTTAAATGTACAGGAATAATAAGCACCAGTAAATCTGGCAAGGATACTTTACATTTTTGAGAAAAAGTGATTTATTTTATCTTAATTTATTAAACTAGGTATTGATTACTTAGATGTTTATTACTATCCCTTAAATTTTTCATTTGTCTGAAATGTTGATTTTGCTGAGATTCAAATGTTATCATATTCAAATATTTATACTAATTTAACATTTGAATAGCACTTTAAAATTTCCAAAGCATTTTCTTATTTTATTTAACTCACACATAAGTTTTGATCCTTGGTGATAGAGAAATCTGCTAACTCATGTAATTTTAACAGAGTGAAAAAGATGTTTGCCAGCGTAGGGAGACTCTGTGTGAGCTATGGAGCCTGAGCCAGGTACCAGCTCGCCCACGTGTATCCTTCTTGTTTCCATGTGCCTTACCCATTTATGTTTTTATGACCCAACAGTGGACTCACAAATTTCCACTCACTTCCTCAGAGTATGGCCAAGACCTTCCCTTCAGGAAAAACTTTACTCTTGCACAAAAGGGTGAGGTGTTTCCTTGGTGCCTCAGAAGGCCCACCAGCTCCCCATAAGCAGCAATGTGTCCCAGACAGAAGAGCTGGAGGGGTTGAAATATATTTGCAAATTAACGGATAAATACCTTGCTTATCTCTGTGGCCCTCATCCCCTGCAAGCTAATGACTAGCCCAAAATAACAGTGCAGATTTCTATGGGATCCCTGAAGTGGTCTGATGGAGGGTAGCTGTCACCAAGATTTCCCAGATTTCCCATCACTTGCAACATGTTATTCCAAGCTCAGCAATTGGACACCCATCTAATGATTAATGGGATAATGCCTCGATTTTAGCTTCATTATCACTATCTTAGACTGGAATAAGAATTTACTAGACAGATGAGAATCTTCTTTATATGCTGCCATGTCTGTAGCTGGACAATAGTATTTACTCAGTTTTAAACACTGGAGTTGGTCTATGTGAGTAACAGTGAAGCTGGACCAATATGAGTCTTGGCCAGTGCAACTGAGAAGCTAAGGCCTTTTTCATACAGGCTCCAGGACTGAGAAGAGTCCCTACAACACTTTCATACTGATTACCTTTGTAGGTGAGGATCCTTGCAAGGTAACTCACCACGCAGCAGTAAAATCATCCACAATTTTTCACTTCTGGGCCATGCTTTGTGGGGTTTCCCAGCTTCACTACATGAAGTAAGTAATCCTTGATGACTCGTTTTGCCACTGCAACTCAAGTCACACATACCCACACAAGTATCCTTGAAAAGAGCATCTTCTGAGTAAAAGGTAATGTAAGCTAAATGTGGGAAGAGTAATATGCATGTTCAGCATAAGTACTTATTTTCATTTTGAATTAAAAAACAATTAATGTTTAGGTTTCTTTAGAGTTTCTGAAATAGTACTCGGCCATAATTTACGGTGGGGGTTACCAAGGGGACTTTCTGTATTATTAAATGATTAATTCAAGAAAACAGAGGCCCAGAGATTAGATGTTAGATATCTGTGACACCACAGGTGAGGGTATCTTAGGAGTTTTTTAAAGGACACTTGGCTCGAAATTTTGGGGAGCCCTTTGTTTTGTCTTAATTTTTTAAAAAAGAATTTATTTCATGCATTTTTTGGCTGTGGTGAGCCTTTGTTGTTGTGCGGGCTTTTCTATAGTTGTGGCGAGCAGGGGCTACTCTGCAGGAGTGATGCGCAGGCTTCTCGCGGTGTGGCCTCTCTTGCGGTGGAGCGCAGGCCCTATGGCTCACAGGCTTCTGCAGTCACGGCACATGGGCTGAGTAGTTGCAGTTCCTGGGCTCTCAGGCAGGGCACAGGCTCAGTAACTGTGGCAGACAAGCTTAGTCGCGTCGGGGGATGTGGGATCTTCCCTGACTAGGGATGGAACCCGTGTCTCCTGTATTGACAGGCGGATTCTTTACCACTTAGCCACCGGGGGAGCCCCCTTTGCTTTATCTGAATTCATCTGAGAGTACCAGCCAAACTATAACATTAAACTTGACATCCTTTCCTGAAATTTGAAAAAGAGAGCTACACTATGCTGACACTTCTGTATAACTGGACTTCTTTCCATATGCTTTTTTGTTTTAATTAAGCTGGTTGAAACAGACTATAAAATAAGCCAGAGATTCTAGGCTTTCTTCCAGTTCCAGGTTTCAATTGAACTTCCAGTCTTTGGTGCCCCTTGGTGATGGGGAGTGGGGTGGGGTGACTTCTGAAGATGGAATGTGGACCGTTGGCAAGGTCCATCCTGTTTTTGCAGTGGCTGCCTCCAACTTCCTGTTTATTTTTTTAACGTTCTAGACAGAATAGCACAAATCCAAATTTAAAAAAGAGTTTCAGAGTAGAAAAATCAAGCCACCTGATGACTCTGAGGAGGCAGAAATCCACCCTGGTCTGAACAGCCTGTCGCTCTGTTTGAAAAGGGAACTTGGGCTGCCGCCCCTGCTTCCCTGGATGTCTCGGCTGACCGAGCCTCAGTGGCACAGCTGGGTCTCCTGGAAAGATAGGTTGGCATTTGTTGTAGATTCCTTTCTGGGCTTTGGTTCTTTGTGAATTGAAGTGATTCAACTGGTTGACTTCTAGGTGACTTTTTGAAATGTCTTGTTCTATTGAGTTCAAGGATCTCAATTTTGCACTAGGATGTTGGGGTTGGGAAGAATATGATTTAATTCTCTCTTGAGAAACTCAAGTGCTATGTTCACATTTACTGTGCGGAAGGCAGCGATAGCTGTGTCCCAACTCCTAGTGGTTGCTTTACCTTCAGTGCTGTCAGGGTGATCAGTGATAGTGGACTGAGGTGGACATGCAATAGGGCAAAAATAATCATAGCACTTGCCTTGGAAATGTGCTCTTTAAAACATGTTCACATAATTTTTTGTATGTTTCTGAAATTTTCTGAAGAAATATGAGGAAAGAGAAAGGGATTCAATAATAGGACTAACATCAGTTATTTCCAAAGTGCCAGGCATTGTGTTAAGCGATTTACATACATTGATAACACCTTCTTCATTTAAATTTATGTATATACTTCATACTCGTGGCAATCGTTTTGGCTCATCTCAGGTCAGATTTGGAGAAGGAAATGGCAACTCACTCCAGTATTCTTGCCTGGAGAATCCCATGGACAGAGGATCCTGGCAGGTCGTGGTCCATGGGGCCGCAGAGAGTCGGACACAACCCAAGCGACTAAGCACGCACATGTACTTCATAACAGCTTTGTAAGATAGGTGCTATTACTACACTGTTTTACAGATGAGGGAATCGACACCTTAGTAACTTAATCCATCAGGTTACAGGGATGCAGCTTGCGAGCAAGCTGAGGTTTAAACCTAGGTCTGCCTGACGCCAGAGCCCCAGTGCTTACCCCCTTGGGCTCTAGGGTACGTAGGTTTCTGTGGGTGCGGCACACAGGCTCAATAGATGCCGTTTCTGGCTTCTGGATCACTGGCTCAATAGTTGTGGTGCAGGGTCTTAGTTGCTCCGGGGCATGTGGGATCTTCCCAGACCAGGGATGGAACCTGTGTCCCCTGCATTGGCAGGCAGATTCTTTATTGCTGCCACCAGGGAAGCCCTGCATTGAGTCTTAGCTGTGGCACAGGAGACCCTCACTGTGCCATGCAGGATCTTTGACTGCATCGCACAGACTTTCCAGCTGTGGCATGCAGGCTCAGCGACTGCAATGGGCTTACTTGCTCCAGTGCATGTGGGATCTTAGTTTCCAGACCAGGGATCAAGCCTGCATCCCCTGCATTGCAAGACAGATTCTCAATCACTGGACCACCATGGAAATCCCTCTTTTTTCATTTTTTATTGTGAACTATATCCTACTCAGATTGTATTGCATAAACTCATATACATATGTGTATTTTATATCAAACCATGTAAAATGTCAATATTTGCTCAGATTTGACTTATAAAATGGCAATCTCATGATTTAGCGTACTATATACTTTTTACTGAACTAGTTTAAAGTTAAAGCAAATTCTAGCATATACACCATCCAGTTTAAAAAACAGAACCTTGTTTTCTGTGTCCCTCCCTGGTACATGCTCCTTCTTCCCCTTTCTAGGTTACACTGTCTTGACTTTACGAGAATCATTTTTTTCCCTTATGGCTTAACAACTTTTAAACTTCAGGGTTGTTGAATCAGTGAGTCAAAGTGGCTCAGTCGTGTCCAGCTCTTTGCAACACCGTGGATTTTAGCCCACCAGGCTCCTTTGTCCGTGGAATTTTCCAGGCAAGAATACTGGAGTGGTTTGCCATTCTGTTCTCCAGGGGATCTTCCTGACCCAGGGACTGAACCCAGGTCTTCTGCATTGCAGACAGGTTCTTTACCATCTGAGCCACCAGGGGAGTCCTCAGCATTGTTGGCATCCCTAAAAAACATAGCTTCTTTTTGTTTGGTTATATCTTTATATAAACAGATCATACCACACATGTTGTTTTGACTATCTTTTTTCATGCGTCACTATGCTATGAGATTGAGCTAGATTGATGCCTGCAACTATATATATATATTTTAATGTAGTTACTTATTTTATTTTTTTGGTAAATTATTCATTTGGCTGCTTTGGTCTTGTGCCATGCAGGATCTTTTCTTGCCATGCACGGCCTCTCTAGCTGTGGGATGAAGGCTTAGTCATTGCGGCACACGGGCTTTGTTGCTCCGTGGCATATGAGATCTTAATTCCTCCACCAAGGGTCAAACTCAAGTTCTCTACATTGCAAGGGAGATTCTGAACCACTGGACCACCAGGGAAGTCTTCTATAGTTTTTTTTTTTTAACTGTTGTTGCATAATATTGTATTATGTGAATAAATCACCTAATTATGCATTTTATTGTTGAAGAGCATTGGGGTTGTCTCTGGGTTTGAGTTAATAAGCACAGTGCTTCTGTGAATATTCTTGAACGTGTCTTCTGGTGCACCTGTCAAGGATTCCTTCAAGTCTAGGGTGTACCTTTATGGGTAACACTTCTAAGTGGAAGAAAAGGCCAAGCTGTTTATGCCAAATTTCTCTGCATCCAGCATGTATAACTTTTACCAAGTTTCCACTGCTCTGTGTTCTCTTTCACACTTGATGTTATCAGTTGTATATTTTTGTTATTTGAAGGTGTGTAATGGTACTTCACTGTGGTTTTAATTTGCATTTCTGTGATTATTAAAGAGGTTGGGCAATGTCTCATGTCTTCACTGAACATTTGGTTTTCTCCTTTGCCCTTTGGGAATTGCCTGCTTTTATCTTTTACTTTTGTCTTATTGTTTTTCTTTCTCTTTCTTCATAGGAGGCCATTATATATTTCCAGATATTAGTCCTTTGTCAGTTATATATGTTAAAAATATCTGGTCCCAGTTTGTGACTTGGCTTTTTACTTTCTTGGTGATTTCTTTAGGTGAACAGATTGAAAAAAATTTTAATGTGTGAGTATGATTAGTGCTTTTTACATTTTGCTTAAGGAATCCTTTCTTTTGCCAAGATCATCGATATGTTCTCCTGTATTATCTTTGGGAATCATTATATTTTTGCCTCTGATGTTAAGGTCTTTAATATTCCTGGAGTTACGCTTGTGTATGGTATCAAATATGTGGGAAGGGTCTAGTTGTTCCATTGAGATTTATTTAAAAAGCTCACCTTCATCCTAGTGATATGCACCCCCACTTTTACTATAGGTGATCAATGCCATCCTGCTCCAGATTTGGGAACAGGGTAGGTGTTAGCTTTGTACACCTGCTGTTTCCTCCTCTCACTTGTTCCTGCATGGTTATTTCACAGGTGTACTATTATGAAAATACTACAGTGTAATCAATTTTGAGTGCCTCTTAACTTCGCTGCGTTGAGGACCAACACAATCATAATGATCTCTAAATTCCCCTGGATCCTGTCCCCATCTGTCATCTTGCCCCAAGCCACACAGATTGAGATGCTGTGTGGTGACTGTTGTCAATAGCTGACTCTCAGGCTTACAAAGTAACCAAGCAAAGAGTTTGGGAAGGAAACCAGGGGGGCCAAGTTGCATTCTGGGCCTGGAAGCAAGAAAGCCTGGGTCCCCTCTGTAACTGTTTTCTGTGACCTTGGGCTGACCTCAGTTTTCTTATTTGTTGAGCTACATGAATTACAATGACTATTTCACTTCTAAAATTCAAATAAGACTAAGTCATTATCTTTCTGTGTGACTATGTATATATGAGGCTTCCCAGGTGGTGCTAGTGGTAAAGAACCCTCCTGCCAGTGCAAGAGATATAAGAGATGTGGGTTTAATCCCTGGGTGGGGAAGATCCCTTGGAGAAGGAAATGGCAGCCCACTGCAGTATTCTTGCCTGGAGAATCCCATGGACAGAGGAGCCTGGTGGGTTATAGTCCATAGGGTTGCAGAGTTGGACACTACTAAAAAGACTTGGCAAACACGCATATGTGTATGCACATATATAGATTTTAGCTTCTTTTTCTATAGCTCTAGTTTTTCTTGAGTGCTTATTCAGTGTGAGTGTTTAATAAACATCTGATTTCTTACCCATTTAGGGGGAATAGCACTGGTATTTCTATGGCAGAAATGGAAAGAAGGTATCCCACGTGGTGAGAGATGATCAGAAGTTTGCAAGAAAGGGAAAGGCCCACCATTCTGCCCCCTCAGTCACTATGAACTTCTTTAACAAAACATTTACCTCTTCGAAACTGTTTCCTTCACTTGCGAATGAGGATAACAGTACCAGCTTCATTACTTTCTATACTTATTGAGACGATCAAAGGAGATACTCCAAATGTAAATAATGATATATTTTAAAAATGGAGGTAGTTATAGACACACTCTCTGGGTACTCTCTCCAATCTTGCAAAAACAACACGTAATCAATTTCAGTTCTCTGGAGCTCACAATCCACAGAGACGACACAGTATAGTGGCGAAAATACTGCTGTAGAAAAAGAAGCCCTGCTCCTAGTATTATACATGTTGTGTAACCTTGGACAAGTCTTTTAACATCCCCAAACCTGATCTCTTTTATCTACAAAATGGGCAGGGAAAGATTAAACCATACATTGGATAACATCTCTTTTAAATCCCTTGATTTTGGGCTCTTGGAGAAACTAAAACTATTCCTCCTTTTTTTTTTTTCCTTCTTAAAAGACACATCATGAGGGTCAAACAAGATGTGCAGAGGGACCTTGAAGTTGTAAGGGGCTGTGTGAATGTGACGTGTGGTTATTCCTCTCCTCCCCACTTCCTACCCTTGGTGTGTGTGACTGGGTTTCATGACCAGCTATGTAATTTGCAAGGATTGTTGCAAGATGAAAGCAGGGTCTCTTATTAAAAAGTTATTAAGAATTGCAGGACAGCAGCCAAACAAAGGGACCTTCTCGGTATGTGGCCCTGTGACTGTACAGGCCACAAACTTTTGAAGCCAGGCCTGGTGGTTTTGTAATTTCCCCAGCATCTAGCTCTCCTAGCACCTCTTGGTTGGTCATGACCCACCAGCTCATCTTTTTACTCATCAATGTAACACACAAGGACCAGTCATACAAGTTATTACTTAGTAGGAAGTGAGGGAAGTCATGGCATGGGCAAATACACCAAAATGTAAGTATTCTTAGTTTCATTTAAAATTCACAGTAGTGTTTTTGATCTACTTTACTGACACATCCCTTGACTTGGTTGACTTCAAAATTCTGCCTCGAATGGTTTTAAACAATCTCTTGGACTTTTCACCTTTTTCAAAAAACTAAGATCATGGCATCTGGTCCCATCACTTCACAGCAAATAGATGGGAAAACAATGTAACAAAATAAAGTTACAGACTTTATTTTCTTGGGCTCCAAAATCACTGCAGATGGTGACTGCAGCCATGAAATTAAAAGATCCTTGCTCCTTGGAAGAAAAGCTATGACAAACTTAGACAGCATATTAAAAAGCAGAGACATTACTTTGCCAACAAATGTCCATTTAGTCAAGGCTAGGGTTTTTCCAGTAGTCATGTATGGATGTGAGAGTTGGACTATAAAGAAAGCTGGGCACCGAAGAATTGATGCTTTTGAACTGTGGTTGGAGAAGACTCTTGAGAGTCCCTTGGACTGCAAGGAGATCCAACTAGTCCATCCTAAAGGAGATCAGTCCTGGCTGTTCATTGGAAGGGCTGATGTTGAAGCTCAAACTCCAATACTCTGGCCATGTGATGCAAAGAACTGACTCATTTGAAAAGACCCTGATGCTGGGAAAGATTGACGGCAGGCAGAGAAGGGGATAACAGAGGATGAGATGGGTGGATGGCATCACTGACTCAACAGACATGAGTTTGGGTAGACTCCGGGAGTTGGTGATGGACAGGGAGGCCTGGCATGCAGCAGTCCATGGGGTCACGAAGAGCTGGACATGACTGAGCGACTAAACTGAACTGACTGAAACCTTCACTGGTACTTCCGCTGGATACTAGTTTAATGCTCAGCTCCAGAGATCCCCTACTTTTTCCTAGAATAGAGATAGTTTTGATTTTTACAGTCTTAAGTTTTCTGGAGTTAGGACTTTATTGAGGTTTTTGAGCTGAGGATGAAGGCTTATGGGAGGTGGGCCATGTGAGGCTTCAAAGCTCTAAAGAATAACTGCAATAAATCAATTTCCCCAAGAATGAAATGGGTTGTTAATAAGACAGTCACGTCTCACTGCAGGTCGTCCAACCAGGCTCAGTAACTATAGAGGCATTTGAGCATGTGGAGGAAGTATGAGCAAGATGGTCCAAGAGCTTTAGGATGCTGAGAGTCTGGTGATTCTGTGTTGTCAACGTTGGTATCAGGTTGACTCCTCCTCATTCCTTACTTTTTTGAAAATCCCTTAAACTGCAAATGGGCATAAGGGATCTTTTGGGGATGGTGGAATGTTTTAAAATCAGATTATAGTGATGATTCCATACGTTTTTAAATTTACTAAAAATTATTGAAGTGTATACACTTGAAACAGATGGGTCTGTGATGTGTAACTTACCTTAATAAATCTGTTTTTTAAAAGTTTCTTGAGAACACACACTGTCATATTTTAAGAACAATGTATTTATTTCAAACTACACATTATATATGTTTGAAGTATATGCTAAGATATTTTTAAGAGACAGATTTTCAAATAAGTTAAATCGAATACCTGGAAAGTTACCTGGAATATGTTAAAATGATGTTAACTTTAAAAGAAAGAATGTGAATCACCACTGAAATTATTCACTCATTCGTTAAAGAATTATTTAATTAGCTTTAAATTTACATGTGGTAAAATTCAGTCTTTGTGATATATACTTCTATGGGTCTTCTCAAATGCATTTTGTCCTATAACCACTCCCACACTCAAGATATGAAACAGTTCCATCACATTCAAAAATCCCCTTGTGCTGCCCATATGTAGTCAGCGTGTCTCCCACTTGCAAACCCTGGCAACCACTGAGCTGTTCTCTGCCCCTATAATTTTGCCTTTTCAAGAATATTAAATGATATATAAATTTTTAAAAGATTTTCAAACTTAAAAACTCCTAATTTTAATTTTTAACTGAGACATGATTGACATATAATATTAGTTCAAGGTGTACAAAATAATGATTCCATATTTGTTTGCACTGTGAAATGATCACTACAATATGTCTAGTTAACGTTTGTCACCATACAAAAAAAGTAGTTACAAATTTGTTTTTCTCGTGATGAGAACTTTTAAGAACTACAGTTTTAGCAACTTTCAAATATATAATAAAGTATGATGAATTATAGTCACCAGGCTGTACATTGCTTCCTGATGACTTATTTATTTTACAACTGGGAGTGTGTATTTTTTGACCCCCTTCACCTATTTTGCAGCACTCCCATCAAATGACACCACCGAATCTCTCTTCTGTATCTATTAAGCTTGCTTTTTGTTTTTGTTCTTTGGAGGGAGGCGAGGGGAAGGCTTAGATTCCACATGTAAGTGAAATCATGGTATTTGTCTGATTTATTTCACTCAGCATTGAGCCCTTAAGGTCCATCTAGGTTGTTGAATTTTTATTTTTGAATTAAAAAAATAATGGCTATTTTGGGGTTGTGGGAATTTCCCTCCTGATAACGAGTCAGACTGAAATAGGCCGAGATAGTCACAGACAGGATGAGGTTAGCCTGAATTCAGCTGTATGCATAGATTCACATGCACTTAGAACTGGAAGGAGTTTTAGAGACATTTAGCCAAAATCCTAATTTTAAATGTGAAGAAACTGAGATTCAAAGAAGAAAGATTTCAAGCTTATGTAACTAGCTGTAACATCAACCTGGCACTCAGTTTCTTTCTTTTTTAAAAACAATTTAATTTGAAAAATTAAAGTATAGATGACTTACAGTGTTTCAAGTGTACAGCAAAGGTACATATATGTATATAATTCAGATTCTCTTTCATCATAGGTTATTACAAGAAACTGAATATAGTTCCCTGTGCTATCCAGCAGGTCCTTTCTGGTTATTTATTTTATTTATAGTAGAATGCATCTGTCGATACCAAATTCCTACTTTATCCCTCCCCACTTGGTCATCAGAAGTTTGTTTTTATGTCTGTGAGTAAGTTTCTGCTTTGTAAATAGGTTCATTTCTATAATTTTTGTTAGACCCCACATGTAAATCATAGCAGATGATATCTGTCTTTCTCTGACTTTTCTTAGTATGATGATCTCTAGGTTCATTCATGTTGCTGCAAATGACATTATTTCATTCCTTTTAATGGCTGAGTAGTATTCCACTGCATGAATATACCACATCTTCTTTATCCATTCATCTGTTGATGGATATTTATGTTGCTTCCATGTCTTGGCTATTGTGAATAGTTCTGCTATGAACACTGGGGTGCATATATCTTTTTAAATAGTGTTTTCATCTTTTCTAGATATATGCCCAGGAGTGGGATTGCTGGATCCTATGCTTACTCTAGTTTTAGTTTTTTAAGAAAGCTCCATACTGTTTTCCCTAGTGGTTGCACCAATTTGCATTCCCACCAACTGTGTAGGACAGTTCCCTCTTCTTCATACCCTCCTCAGCATTTATTATTTGTTGACTTTTTGATGATGGCCATTCTGACTGGTATGAGGTGATATTGTAGTTTTGGTTTGCATTTCTCTAGCAATTAGCAATGCTGAACATCATTTCATGTGCCTGTTAGCTCTCTGTATGTTCCTCTTTGGAGAACTGTCTGTTTAAGTCACTTATTTTTTTTTTCTCTTGATACTAAACTATATGAGCTGTTTGTATATTTTGGAAATTAAACCCTTGTCAGTTGCTTTATTTGCAAATATTTTCTCCCATTCTGTAGGTTGTCTTTGTTTTGTTTATGGTTTCCTTTGCTGTGCAAAAGCTTTTAAGTTTAATTAGGTCCCATTTGTTTATTTTTGCTTTTATTTCCATTTCTCTAGGGCGAGTGTGTGTGCTAAGTTGTTTCATTCGGGTCTGACTCTTTGACACCCTATGGACTGTAGCCTGCCAGGCTCCTCTCTCAATGGGGGATACTCAGGAAAGAATACTAAAGTGGGTTGTCATGCCTTCCTCCAGGGGGTCTTCCCAAGAAGGGGATTGAACCGATGTCTCTTATGTCTCCTGCATTGGCAGGTGGGTTCTCTACACTAGCACCACCTGGGAAGCTCATTACTATAAGAAAGTGAAAGCGTTAGCCATTCAGTCCTACTGATTCTTTGCAACCCCATGGTCTGTAGCCCACAGGCTCCTCTGTTCTTGGGATTCTAAAGGCAAGATATTGGAGTAGGTTGTCATTCCCTTCTCCAGGGGATCTTTCCTACCCAGGGATCGAACGTGGATCTCCTGAATTACAGGCAGATTCTTTACCACCTGAGCCATCAGGGAACCCATTACTATAGGAGGTGGATCCAAAAAAATGTCAGAGAGTGTCCTGCCCATGTTTTCTTCTAGGAGTTTTATAGTATCCTATCTTATATTTAGGCCTTTTATTCACTTTGAGTTTATTTTTTATATGGTGTTAAAAGAATGTCCTATTTTTATTTTTTAATTATTTTTTCCCCATTTTAAAATACTATTTATTCTTTATTGAGTACAGCCAATTAACAATGTTGTGATCATTTCAGGTGTACAGCAAAGTGACTTAGCCATTCATATATCTGTATCCAGTCTCCCCCAAAGTTCCCTCCCATCCAGGATTCCACATAACATTGAGCAGAGTTACCTGTGCTATACAGCAGGTCCTTGTTGGTTATCTATTTAAATATAGCAGTGTGTAAATGTCCATCCCAGACTCCCTAACTGTTGCTTCCCCAAGAACGTTCTAATTTTATTCTATTAAATGTAGCTGTTCAGTTTTACCATCACCACTTATTGAAGAGACTTGGCTCTTTTGTTGCAAGTTAATTGACTGTAAGTGTGTGAGTTTATTTCTAGGCTTTCTATCCTATTCCATTGATCTATGTGTCTATTTTTGTGCCAGTACCGTACTGTTTTGCTTATTGTATGCTGAAGTCAGAGAGCATGAATCCTCCAGCATCATTCTTCTTTCTCAAATTGTTTTGACTATTTGGGATCTTTTGTGTTTCCACACAAATTTTAAAAATTTTGTTCTAGTTCTGTGAAAAATGCCATTGGTAATTTGATAGGAATTGCATTATCTCTGTGTATTAGCACTCAGTTTCTTAAGAATCAGATTTCAGTATGCTTTTATCTATTACATAACATGCTTTGTAACATAACATAAACATAAACACATATAGCATGTTTTTACTGTTGCTTTTGTCTGACTTTCAGTTCTAGCTCAAATTCTGCCTCTTTGTAGTTCCTCTGCCATATTCCCCATTGCTGATGATCAAAACAATACTTGGTATATATCACTAATGCTGGAAAAGGATGATTTTAGAGTACCATCTCATTGTTAACTCCTGACTTTTTGCATTGTAAAACTGCATTTCAGTAACTCACTCACTGATAAACACAAATATTTATTTATATTATCTGTTCATTCTGCTTATAGGAAAAGTGCCCAAGAGAAAACACAATCCAGAATCAAGTCACTTTAAATGGTCAGGACTAGCAAGACCTTTCTAGATCACTTGAGATGGTACTGAGGCATTGTTAGGCATCTCTCGAGTCCCCATCTGGATCACCTTAATAAAGGGATAAAGAAAGGGACTGAGTGGTAGCTGTGCTACCTCCTCTGATTAAACCATTTGGTATCATTATCATTATTCCTGAAAGGCTTTCTTTAACGTTTCTTGTGGTGCCAATCTGCTGGTAATGATTCAGTTTTGTGTGTCTGAAAAAGTCTTTATTCCAGCTTTGTTTCTGAAGGCTATTTTCACTGGGTATGGAATTTTAGGTTGATAGTTTTTTTCCTTTAAATTGTTTATTTATTTTTGGCTATGCTGGTCTTTATTGCTGCCCTCGGGCTTTCTTTAGTTGTGGTGAGCAGGGGCTATGTCTCAATGTGGTGGCTTCTCTTGTTGTGGAGCAAGGGCCCTAGAGCACATGGGTTTCAATAATTGTAGCGTGTGGGTTCAGTAACTGCGGCACACAGGTTCAGTTGCCCCGAGGCCTGCGGAATCCTCCAGTCCAAGGATCACAGCTGTGTCCCCTACACTGGCAGGTGAATTCCTAACCACCGAGCCACCAGGGAAATCCGCTAGGTTGACAGTTTTTGTCTCTCATTCTAAAGGTGTTGCTCCACTTTTTTCTGTCTTGCGTTACTTTCAGTGAGAAGTCTGCTTTTGTTCTTATCTTTATTCCTCTGCACATGATATGCCCCCTTTCCTTCGTCTGCTTCTAAGCTTCTTTCTTTATGCCAGTGGTTTTAAACAATTTGATTGATATATCTTGGCAGAGTTTTCTTAAGCCTTTTTGTATTTGGAATTTATTGACTGTCTTGAATCTATGAGTTTAAAATTTCATCAAACTTGAAAATTCTTACTGCTATTTCTTCAAACATTTTGCCCCTTCTGTTTTGCTGGACTCAAGTTACAATGTATACTAGTCGATTTGAAACTTCCCTAAATGTCAATAATTTTTGATTATTTTGTTTTCAGTCTTTTTTCTATGTTTCATTTTGGTTGTTTCTGTTGCTACGTCTTTAAGTACCCTAATCTTTTTTTTTAATGTAGAGTTTAATAAGTTCTTAATTTCAACCAGTGAATATTTTCATACCAGATGTTGCACTTTTTCATATTTAGAAGTTCAGTTTGGGCCTGTTTTATATCTTCCACGTCTCTCCTTTTCTTTTTTTTTTTTTTTGCTATGCCACATAACTTGCAGGATCTTAGTTCTCTGACAAGGGATTGAACCCAGGTCATGGCAGTGAAGGGCTTCCCTGGTGGTGCTAGTGGTAAAGAACCTGCCTGCCAATGAAAGAGATGTAGAGACTTGGGTTTGATCCCTGGGCAGGGACAACCCTGTGGCGGAGAGCATGGCAACCCACGTCAGTGTTCTTGCCTGGAAAATCCTATGGATGGAGGAGCATGGGGGCCTATAGTCCATAGGGTCCCAGAATTGGACACGAGAGAAGTGACTTAGCACACACGCACATGGAAGTGAGCATGCTGTGTCCTAACCAGGAATTCCTTTCCATATGTCTCCTTATTATACTCATGCTTTTTTCTACCTTCTTGAACTTATAGAATATGTTTATAACAGTTGCTTGAATTTCCTTTTCTATTATTTCCATGATCTGTGTCACTTTTTGGTTCTGATATTTTTTTGTCCTCATAATGGGTCATATTATTGCATGCCTGATAATTTTTTTTATTGGGTGTCACATGCTGTGAATTTTAGGTTAATGAAAGTTTTTGTACCTTAAAAAAATAATTCTAAGTTTTGTGTGCTATTAATTTACTTGGAAACAGTTTAATATTTTGAGTTTTGCTTTTAAGCTTTGTTAGGTGAGATCAGAGCCATTTCACTTTATTCCTTAGTATATACCCAAATTTCCATCTAAAATCTTTAAGTTTTAGCCTTAAAAACTTCTTTTGAAATTTCCTGTAGTGTAGGTCTTCAGGCCGTGAATTTTATCCTTTGATTTTTCTTAAAAGTCTATTTTCTAGGCCTTCTTTTCTGAAAAACATTTTCTCTGGATAGAATTCTAGATTTAGTGTTTTTTTCTTTCAACACTTTTAAAGATGTCTGCTCGCTTGCAATTTCTTTTTAATAGACATCTACAATAATTCTTATCTTTCTTCCCCTGTATGTGAAGCTCCTTTTCCCATGGCTGCTTTTAAGATTTTTTTTTTTCTTATCACTGGTTTCCAACAATTTGGTTATGAATCACTTTTTGTGGTTTTTATGTGTATCTTGCTTGGGGATGATGGTACTTCTTGGTTCTGTAAGTTTATATTGATAGTTTTATCAGATTTGGAATATTTTTGTCCGTGATTCCTTGAAATAGTTCTTTGTTCCTCCCTTCTTGGGTCTCTGATTACATTTATGTTATTCTGCTTAATGATGCCATACTTCACTGAAGTGCTGTCTTTGTCTCTTTCTTAAAGTATTTCTTCTCTTTATTATTAAATTTGGATGGTTTTTATTACTATGTCATCAGGTTCACTGATCATTTATTTTGTAATTGTTAAGCCCAACAAGAAAATTGTTATATCAGAGCTTGTATTTTTCAATGCTACAACTTCCGTTTGACTGTTTCCTGTCTTTCATTTTTTCCCACATGAACACAGTAAGAATATAAGTGGAAGATAGAGAAAAGAACCAAATGCAGCATCAGTTTAAAACAAAAAAATGAGGTAGTCATGAAAGTGTGCCACTGAGATCTTTTGTTGCAGGAAGGTTAATAGATTGACAGTCCTGGCAGCATGCTCTGAATCCAATATTGCGCTTATACTGGAGTCATGGGTATCATGGGCTGCTCTTTTTCAGTGATTGAATGTGGTATGAATACTAATGCAGGCCTTTTCTTGCAAGATGCAGACTCCTCTGATGGATGACTTTAACTTGAGGATTCATCAGCCTAGTTGAGACTGTCTTAGAACTGCATGGCAGTCAGAAACTCTACCCATACAATTCTTTCTCCTTTCCTCTCTTTTTCTAAGGGTCAGGTCTATAACATGGTCTGAAGAGTTTCCCTCTTTCTCCAGTTCTTTCTCTTTTTCTCATAGAAATCTCCCCCAATAAATCTTTGACCTGTTGTTCCTTGGAGGATCTGAACTAATATACTTATTATTATTTTATTTTTGTTTTCAGTCAGTATAGAATTTCATTTAAATAAAAGATTCCAGATCTAAAAGTTTTTGAGATTTAGTGATCTGTTTTATGTCACTTATAGTTTAGATACTGGAGCTTAGAGATTCCTTCTGAACACTGAGTTTGCAAACCTAAACCAACCTATGTTATGCCAATATGTCATAAAGACTTCTGCTCTTATCTGGTGATCTGAGAGCCTGGACAAAGAATCAGGGGCCCTGACACACTACTAACTCTTTTTTGGACCTAACAAGCTACTCAACTTCTCTAAGCTTATTAAAGGGTTTGGGCTAGCTCACCTATATAGACCCTTCAACTCTAAAATGTAATTTTATAGCTGAGAAACCTTGAATAATGTACCTGTCCAATTATCCAAAATGTTGTTAGTGAATATCTGGAAAGAAAAGATATACCCATCTGAATGCAGAGTTCCAAAGAATAGCAAGGAGAGACAAGAAGGCCTTCCTCGTGATCAATGCAAAGAAATAGAGGAAAACAAGAGAATGGGAAAGACTAGAGATCTCTTCAAGAAAATTAGAGACATGAGATGGGAAAATTTCATGCAAAGATGGGCACAATAAAGGACAGAAATGGTATGGACCTAACAGAAGCAAAAGATATTAAGAAGAGGTGGCAAGAATACACAGAAAAACTATGCAAAAAAGATCTTTATGACCCAGATAATCATGATGGTATGATCACTCACACTCAGCTAGAGCCAGGCATCCTGAAATGCAAAGTCAAGTGGGCCTTAGGAAGCGCCATTACAAACAAAGCTAGTGGAAGTGATGGAATACCAGTTGAGCTATTTCAAATCTTAAAAGATGATGCTGTGAAAGTGCTGCACTCAATATGCCAGCAAATTTGGAAAATTCAGCATTGGCCACAGGACTGGAAAAGGTCAGTTTTTATTCCAATCCCAAAGAAAGACAATGCCAAAGAATGTTCAAACTACCACACAATTGCACTCATCTCACATACTAGCAAAGTAATGCTCAAAATTCTCCAAGCCAGTCTTCAACAATACATGAACCATGAGCTTCCAGATGTTCAAGCTGAATTTAAAAAGGCAGAGGAACCAGGGATCAAATTGCCAACATCCAGTGGATCATCAAAAAAGCAAGAGAATACCAGGAAAACATCAACTTCTGCTTTATTGACTATGCCAAAGACTTTGATTGTGTGGATCACAACACATTATGGAAAATTCTCCAAGAGATGGGAAAACCAGATCACCTTACCTGCCTCCTGAGAAACCTGTATGCAGGTCAAGAAGCAACAGTTAGAACTGGACATGGAACAACAGAGGAAATGGATTTGGGGCTAATATAATGAAAAAAGTGGCCAAACTATTCTGAATAAAAAAGAGAAGGCATTTAATTTTGATTCTAGGAGGGAACAGAAAAGAGAAGAAAGAAGCAAGGAAAAATCATGAAGCTAGCAAAAGAGTAAGAAGCTATAGATGTACTTGGGGTGAACTTTTCTGGGGGTAGAATGGAAAGGGGTCTTTTATTCTTTTTTGTTTTTTAAAAATTGTGTAAGTATGATACCACATTTACAGGAGAATTAGAAAATATAGAATAAAGTTACACATAGTTCCACTATATATTACAATCATTTTTAAGGAGATAAAATAAGATTTTTATTTGGAGTTTGTACCTCAAACTCTCAAAAATTAATAAAATTAGTATGCAGAAAGGTAGAAGCATATAATAGACCTGAAAAGCACTATAAACCAATTCAACATAATTAATATTTACATAATTTTCACACAACAGTAGTAAACAAATTCTATTCAAGTTCCCATGGACTATAAATGAGGAGACACTGGATCATATACAGGGACATAAAACAAGGTGCAAAAATTTCATGGCCTAAAGGCACTGAAATAATAAAATCTGTTCTCCTATCAACGTGGAATTATGTTAGAAATCAATATCAAAAGATATTTGAAAATAACCCACATATTTTCAAATGCAATGTGACATCTACCGAGAGAGATCTTTGACTTAGCCATTGAAAGCCTCCGTAAAGTTAGAAGATTGAAAAAACACAGAGAGTGATTGCAGAAAAGAAAGCATTTAAATGAGAAGTTAATATCAAAATGAGAAATTAATATCAAAGATACTTTAAAAACTCCACGTATTTAGAAATTAAATGTCTACTTTTAAATGATGGGTATCTAAGAAGCCATAACAAGGAAAATTAGAAAATATTTATGACAGAATAAAAATGAAAAGAGGATTTACCAAAATTTGTTTCATGCAGCTGAAGCTGCTAGAAAAGGGCTTTTGAGGTAAGAGAGATTTTGTTTTGGAGGTTTTTAAAAAATTTTGTATGAATTAGGCTTCCTATGTTTGAAAGTAACACAAACCCAAATCAAAGAAGTTTCAATAAGAAATCTTAGTGGCTCACAAAGTTTGGAAAGATTCTAGGAGAGTCTGTAGCATCTAAGGAAGAGTTATGGAAACCAGAGCTGCAGGAACTGAAGCCAGAAACTTGAATTAACATTGCCAGATCTCTCTCTCTCTTCACCTTCTTCTCTCCTTCCTTCTCCTCCTATCTTGCTAATCTCTGCTTGACTCTTTCTTTTTCCATGTGGGTCTTACTCTTCTCTACTGCAGACAGGACTTTGCCACGTGGTAAGAGATGTGACTACTATCAGACCCATCTCAGTGACCACAGAGAGTTTTTTTGGGTACTAGTATGCATATAACGGGGCTTCCCAGGTGGCACTAGTGGTAAGGAACTCTCCTGTCAATGCAGGAGACTGTAAGAGACCAGGGTTTGATGGAAAAGGGCATGGCAACCCACTCTAGTATTCTTGCTTAGAGAATCTCGTGGACAGAGGAGCCTGGCTGGCTACAGTCCACAGGGTTGTAAAGAGTTGGACGTAACTGAAGAGACTTAGCACTCACACACATATGTAACAATCCTAGGGATCTTCTCTAATTAGCCTTGCTTGGATTACACCAGTGACATAAGGCACATAGATTGTCCTACACAAATCACGTGACTGTATTTTGGCCTAGAGAGGAAGGGTCTATTTCCAGAAGAATGGAGATGGAAATGCTTACTGGGAAGATAAAAATGATAGTGGAATCTTTGTGTTGCTTAAACCAGTCCCCTATTTCAGAAACCTTCAATACAATCTTCTTTCCAGCAACAGCTTTGTGTAAATGGAATTTTTTAGCTAGAAATTTTGGAAGGGCTCTTAGGCCTTCCAAAGATCTGGTTTAAGGTAATAAAGAATAGGGAAATACACATAGGCATCAAATGATCCATAAACGGAACTAATTTAGCAGGAGCAGGATTTTTAAACTGAGCTAATTTAGCAGAAGCAGGAATGTGGAGCCATAAGTGGCTATGAGAATAATGGTATGAAAGAGGGCATTGGATTGCAAAAGATGTAGAGTGGAGATCTGAGCCCGTCTTATGTACCTCTGTTGCCTGGAAAGGGGCAGATTAATATTACTGGCTTATTACAACGGGGTGTTGTAGGTTTTTCCAAGATTCCCCTGACGGGACTCTTTAACTGTAACTCCTGTCATGTGGGTGATGCGTCTTATCTGCCTGGCTGGTTTTTAACTTCACCTCCCAGGAATGAGCCTCCTACAGTCAACACAGGGTACATCTATGGCGTCATGAACTTTCAGACTGGCTCCAGGTGGACTCCGTTTTAGAAAGCCTGTGTCTGCTATGAGGAAATATTCTTATTTCTGTTCTGCCATCTGTGGATGGTCAGCCTTCTTTTTACTCTGCTCTGTGGCCCTGGGCCTGTCTATCCCCAAACTCCGGAGGACACAGATTATGCTGAGTGATCTGCTGCTTATGATTCTATTGAAGCCCTTCCAGTCAGCTTAAGGTGATGGAAAATTCCCCTGAACACTGCATTTACTCAACTCTTTCTAAGGAAATTCTGTGCTTCCTCTTCTCTTCAACTTTAACTCTTGATTACAGGGAATGTGCTGAGGGCCACAAAGCCTGGTTTTGATCATCTCCTTTGTAAACTCCTGAAAAAAGGGCAAGCTTTGTAATGTGAGGAAAGCTTGGTATCTACTGTTTTGTTTTTGGTTTTGTAGACTCAGCTCAACCTAATAAAGAAAGAATACTGTTTCAAGCTCCTTTTAAGGAGCATTGGGCTTCCCTGGTGGCTCAGACAGTAAAGAATCTGCCTGCCCCGTGGGAGACCTGGCTTTGATCCCTGAGTGGGAAAGATCCCCTGGAAAAGGGAATGGCAACCTGCTCCAGTATTCTTGCCTGGAGAATTCCATGGACAGAGGAGCCTGATGGGCTACAGTCCATGGGATCGCAAAGAGTCAGACACGACTGAGGGACTAACAGACACACACACGTACAAGCATTACCTTAATTAAACATTTCAGTATATTGGTCCCATTTTACACATGAGAAAACAGGTTTAGAAGGGTTAAGTGACTATTTGAGATCATACAGATAGTAAATGGCAGGAATAGAATCTGAACCCAGATCTTTCTGACTCCCAGATCTTGATGCATCTTCAACTTTGAAAGTGTTAACTGATTACCAGTGAGACCTAGAGTCTTGTGGTTAATGCTCTGAATCAGATGTGAGGAGCCTTGAGCAAATGCTGGTGCCTCTGATTCATCATGGCGTTGGTCCATTCAGCTTTGTGCCTCACTTTTCCTTTCTATAGGCTGTGGAACATAAAAGTAATACTTCTATTTTATTTTCTTCTATTCCTTCCTGATTGGTGTTGGTGAGGTGGTTTAGGGGTTGGTAGGTAGGAAAAGAACTGGTAGGATTAAAGTTTATTGAACATCTACTACTATGTTCCAGGCTGACTCTGTGAGAGGCTCTTTACTATTTAATGGAACGGGTATTGACTAAAATCATTTAGCAACAAGTAGAGCACAGTCAATGACTGGTTAGGATGGTACCGGCCAGTGACAGTCAGTAGACTGCACCCTTGAGGTCTGCCTGAGTGTGGACCTCAAAGAAACAGGCTTCCAGAGCAGCTCACACAGGTCAAGCAGCCAGTGAGGAGGGCCCTGGACGACTTTCTGGGCTGATTCATGACAAGTCCATACTCTTTCCAGCTACTGGATGAATATTTCAGAAGAAAGTATCCACACGGAGTTGAGCTATTATTATTCCCAGATGTACTCTGATGTTACTTAGCAAAGGTAAAAAAGGCTAAGAGGTTTTATTTTATGATTCTCCTTTCAAAGGAACACTGTTTTGCTCCTTTTTCTTATCTTTTTCTCATGCCTCTGGTAAAATAAAGTAGCTCAGTTACAAGCCTCAAAACCTTATGTTCAGAATCTTACTTCTTCCTGTTGTGGCAGGACACCCTGATCAAGATACATGTACATGACTAAGAACAACACAAGAGAAAAAAGAGAGAAGGATGGGGAAGGGGCAGGGGGACAGATCAAAAAGAAAAAAAAAAAGGTGACAAAGACAGAGAGGGAAGGAAGAAAAGAGGGAAGAAAAAGGGCAAACAAACAAAGATGTGTTCAGACCCGGGCTGGTTCCAGAGCTTATTTCTACAGATTAATGAATGGAAAGTTTGCAAATTTGTAAGTCATTTCTGACTCCCTAACAGCTTTCAACATCAAAGTGCTTCAGAGTCCCCAGCATACTCACTTAACACCAGGGCTCCGGTAATGCCCACCTGGGAGGGGAGGTAAGAAGGGTACAGACTCAACTGTTACTTGTGGAAAAACCAAGGCCAAACAGGAAGAATTAAAACAGGAAATGACTCATAAACCATAGAAGGGGGCACTTTCTTTGCTTTGATCATTCCCCTCACAGAAAGAAGCATTTCCATCGCTTTGTTTTCAGGAGTTTTCCCTCAACAACTCAGCCTCCCCTAACTCCCTCCTATGAGGCAAGTTCAGTTCTTCCAAAGTCATGGCAAACTTCCCTGGCCTCTTCTTCCACTCTGACTTCTCTTGAGCTGAACGCTTGTGTTGAATAGTTGCTGCTGAAGATAAAGGAATAGTTGACGATTTGTAAATGCATTGCTTATAAAGAAACACAGCAGCAGCTGCAAATTTCATGGGCCTGGTAAAGTCCTTCAGAGAAGTGACAGACTTAGAAAAGCTCCTTAACAGGCCTTTTCTTGGTTCAGATCGGGCTCTGAAAAGGGAACTAGTGTGACAGTTGAGGCTGGTCTGCATAACAGAGTAACGGATGTGTTTCAGTTTTCCCTTGGGGTGGGCTACCAAATGTTTAAAAACCACTTCTCTAATAAAAACAACAACAAGCAAACAAAAACCCACAAAACCCCTGATTGGTAGCACTTGTCTATTCTGTGGTAGTGTTTGCATATAAATGTGCACCCTTATGTAGTATTTCTACTTTACCTGTACAACACATGTAAATAGTCTCAAGAGCATAGAAGAGTAAAGTGTAGTAAAATAATTGGGAAATGAGTACTTACTATCTTTTAAAAATGTGTTTTATTTAAATGCAACCTTATGTAACTTCGCTTTTAATAAAGGCTGTGTTTAACAGTAAGCTTGTGAAATTTCTGAAATTTTAACAATGGACTTAAGTGAACCTGTATGCAGTGATGGGCATACCACTAGCCTTGGGGGCCCTGAAAGTTTGAGAGGAGGAAAAGAGAGTGAGAATGGGTTCCCAGGAAGTGTACATGCCAAAATGACAGCAAAATGATGCCCAGTGAGAGACTCTCTGTGCATAGACACCAGTGGGCTTTGAGGACAGTGATTTAAATAAAGTAGTTTAAATTTGTTCTCTATTCCAGCCTTTTCCCTCAAATCTTAGGCCTGTTAAATCATGATTAAAGAAGACAATTTAGGTGATACAAGCAATCTTTACTTAACATTTTATGAAGTGGACAGTCTCCATTTGGACAACTGCAAAATGAGGCAGAGGACAGGAGCTTTTCTATTTTTTTCTGTTTCTCTTTTTCTTGAAGTGTGATTGATTTACAGTGTTATGTTAGTTTCAGGTGTACAGCAATGTCATTCATATACATACACATACATATACGTATGCATATACATCGCTGTAGGTGTATGTGTGTGTGTGTGTATATAACAGCACATAAAAACGTAACAGCATATAAACTAATGCTATATATATATATATGCACACACACTTTTTCAGATTCTTTTTGGCAGGAGCTTTTATACGATAAAGAATAAGGCGAAGGTGAGGAAGTATAGAGCCCAGAGTTGGCTTGCATATTCTATACTCAAGCAAGCAGAGTGTAGGTAAGCAAAATATGCCACCCCAAGATATCTCTTTGGTATGAGAATTATTTTGAGCTGAAAACAAGCAAGTCCCAAAGGACTCAGGAAGAAACTTTGACCTTCCCCCTAACTGCCTAAAACAATTCAGATAGAGGGCTTTTCCTGGAATAGAGCTATCACCAGAGATAATCTGCAAAGACTATGGGCTAGAAGTGGTGGGGAAATTCAACAGGGCCTAGCGATCAGGATCCACTCTGTGTCCCACAGTTTCTGCCTGGCCCGGCAAACATTTGTTTACCAAACATTTGCTTTCCCATCTCCGTGTGAATTGCCCTCTTCCCCCTTGAAATCCCACACCACTACCCCCAACATCCTCTTTGTCTTTAGCTCAGTAGGTATAAAAGGTTAGAGTCTGGACTATTTTGCAAGTTACTCAGTTTTCCTGTGTCTCTCCCAGGTATGCATGCTATTAAACTTTTATTTTCTTCCGATTGTCTCTCTCATGCTGATTTAATTCTTGGTTTAGCCAGAAGAACCTAGAAGAAAAATTTCTGTTGGCTGTCTTGGGTCTTCCTCCCTGCATGGGCTTTTTCCTAGCGAATGGGGGCTACTCTCCAATTGTGGTATGTGGGCTTCTCATCGAGGTGGCTTCTTTTGTTGCAGAACATGGGCTCTAGGGTGTGTGGGCTTCAGCAGTTGCGGTTCCCAGGCTTCAGAGCACAGGGTCAATAGTTGTGGTGCACGCGCTTAATTGCTCCAAGGTATGGGGGATCTTCTCAAACCAGCAATTGAACCAATGTCTCCTGCATTGGCAGGAAGATCCTTTACCACTGAGACACCAGGGAAGCCATTCCAGAAACTTCAGACATTCAGATTACCTGACCAGGAGGAATAGTATATAAAGAAGAGCCAGGCTACTAAAATGGCTGCCACCATGCCTTTGTGTATGGCTTTGTAGGAGAGGCCCTTGTATCATCTTTCGGAGTCTACCAAATCTTAATTCACTTGGAATCAATGGCAACTGTATTTCTCAGACCACAGCAAAAGTGAAACATCAGGTTAGAAGGTACTGGATTGTAAGAGACAGTTTCTACGATAAAGGAAGTAACTATCGTTCTCCTGATATAGTAGGAGACTTTAGGAGAACATGACTGTTGTTGTTGTTCAGTTGTTCAGTTGTGTCTGACTGTTTGTGACCCCATGGACTGCAGCATGCTAGACCTCCCTGTCCATCACCATCTCCCAGAGCTTGCTCAAACTCATGTCCATTGAGTCAGTGATGCCATCCAACCATCTCATCCTGTCGTCCCCTTCTCCTTCTCCTCCTGCCTTCAATCTTCCCCAGCATCAGGGTCTTTTCCAGTGAGTCAACTCTTGGCATCAGGGGGCCAAAGTACTGGAGCTTCAGCTTCAGCATCAGTCCTCCCAGTGAATAGTCAGGGCTGATTTCCTTTAGGATGGACTGGTTGGATCTCCTTGCAGTCCAAGGGACTCTCAAGAGTCTTCTCCAACTCTACAGTTCAAAAACATCAGTTTTTTGGTGCTCAGCTTTCTTTATAGTCCAACTCTCACATCCATACATGACTACTAGAAAAACCATAGCTTCGACTATATGGACCTTTGTTGACAAAGTGATGTCTTGCTTTTTAATATGCTGTCTATGCTCGTCATAGCTTTTCTTCCGAGGAGAAAACGTCCTTTAATTTCATGGCTGCAGTCACCATCTGCAGTGATTTTGGAGACCAAGAAAATAAAGTCTATCTCTGTTTCTATTGCTTCCCCATCTATTTTCCATGAATTGATGGGACCTGTCAGATCTAACAGTAGCTCCAGGTACTAATAGATAGCATCAGAACTGAATTGAATTGTAGGACACCCAGCTGATAATGAAGAATTGCTTGCTGTATAGAATGCCACATACCTGAGGTCAAATGCATCGTGAATATGATAGTATACTTTCTGTTTCTATGATTTTAATGACTCTAGATACTTCTTGTGACTGGGATCATGAAGTATTTGTTCTTTTGTGTTTGGCTTATTTCACTCAGCATAATGTCTCTAAGATGCATCCATGTTGAAGCATATAAGAGGGTTTCCTTCTTTTTTAAGGCTGACTATCTATTGAGCTTTCAATTTCAGTGATTATAGTCTTCATTTCTAGAAATTAATTTTATAGATCTTGCTTTCTGTTTTACTTTATGTCTTCAATAATTTTAAGCATCAATCATTAGTGCTTGTCAACCTGCTACTTTATGTGCTCGAGGGCTCTAGCTTTAGTTTTCCTTTCTTTACATGCAGACGTTAACTCATAATGAATTGTTTCCTTGTGTGCCTTATATAGTTTAATGGGGGCTCACAGATTTTTGTTAGATAACTCATTCAGGTACCACAGATGGTTTTCCTAAGTTTATTGTTTTACTAGTTTAAGACCTTAAATCTATCACTAATAATCTTAACCTAGTATTTTAATCTTCTTGACTCAGATCTTTATTTTTACCACCCTCTTCTATATCCACAAACTAGATCTTGCCAAATGCCATCTGGAATGGTTCTACCTGTCTGGGATATTAAATGTCTATATCCTACCTTTTGACAGCTTTTAATTTTGCTAGCTTTTGTGCCATTTCTCTGCACAAATTACAAGCCTCATAACTATCTCTAGTCCAATGACCCACTCTTTTTTTCCTCAATTTTTTTGTCTTCTCTCTAGCCTCACTTTGATTTTCCATATGCTAAATACCTACATCTTTGGAAACTCCTTTTCTTTCCTTCTCCATGGTATTGGTAGGGCTGCTGATCTCATGTTTCATGTGCTCTAGCCATCCTTATCATAGGTGTGTGTCCCTGACCAGGGCTGTCTGGGCAATCCTTGGTAGGGTCAGCCTGTGAGGTCATGAGCTCTAAATAACAAATAAAATTTGAGCTTCTGGAGGTTGTCCTGACATGCGTACTTGGAGAGATTTGGGAAAGAATGAAGTCGAATAGAAGCAAACAGAGCTGAGTGATGAGAACAAAATCCTTCCTTCTTATTTATCAGCATTCACTCCTATTTGACATCCAAATCTTCTCTTTCTCTACTGAACTAAGCTTCTTGAAAATAGTAATTTCCAATTTCAGCCTCTACTTCCATATCTTCCAGCCATTTTCTCAATTCATTGTTTACCAGCTTCAACAAACCATGTCAGTGAGGCTGTCTTTGCTAAGGTTCCTTATAAATTTTTAATTATTAAACTCATATATTATATAAGTTTACTGCAGAATTTACATATATCCTATTTCTTAAAAGAATTCCCTTTCCTTGAATTTTTGCAACACTAGGATTTTCTGGTTTTTCTAAACTCTCTTTTGATTCCTTTTTCTTCTTCAGGTGGGAGTCTTTTCGTCAACCACATTACCTAGGGCTCTGTGTAGGTAATCGTCTCTTTTTTCATGTCTTTCCTTTTCATACAAATATACACACTTCTTGGGTGACCGTACCAATATTATAACTTCAGCTGTCACCCAGATGCAAATTATTCCCAAATCTATATCGCCAGCTTCAACCATTCTCTTTTGTTCAGAGCAAAGAAAATGACAATTGAGCAAAGACTGGAAGGAGATGAGGGAGTGAACCGTGTAAATATCTGGAAGACTATCATTCCAGAGTGTGGAAATAGCAAGTATAAAGGCCTTGAGGTGGGAGTGTACTTGGCATGTTCAAAGGATGACAGAGTGAGGGGAAAATTAATAGAAAATTAAGTCAGAGAAGTAATGGATGGGAGAAGGTCATGTCATTTAAGGTCTTGTTATAGATCATTTTAATGACCCAAACTTTTGCTCGGAGTGAGATGAACAGTCAGTGGAGAGATCTTAGCAGAGGAGTGATGTGTCCTGCCTGATATTTTTAAAAGGATCGTTCTGTGTTGAGAATAGACTGAAAGAGCAAGACATGAAGCTGGGCTAACTGATAAGGAAGCTACTGCAGTAACTTAGATGACAGATGTTGGTGATCTGGACCAGGGGAGTAGCAGTGAAGGAGCTGATTATGGATCTATTTTAAAGGGAGAAACAGTAGCATATGATGACAGATTGAATGTGGAGTCTGAGATCAAAGGAGTATTCAAAGATTATTGTCCCAAGTAACTGGAAGGATGGGGTCACAACTTACTGAGGTGGGGAATATTGTAGGAAAAGAAGGTTGTGGGAACCAATTATATATGAGATCCCTATGAGACATTCAAGTGTAGAAGTCTTGAAGCATCTGGATAAAAGATGGAGTTTAGTGCTTAAATGGATTAGAGATATTAATTTGGGAGTTATCTTCCATAAATAACATTTAAACTTATGACAGTAGATGAGATTGTCACTGGAATGGGAATAAATAGAAAAGGTAAATATTTAAGAACTGAGCGTTGGTGTAATCTACTGTTAAAAGGCAAGGAAGATAAGAAAAACTAGCAAAAGAAACTAAGGAGTAGCCAGTAAATGGGAAGAAAATCAAGAGAGTTTGATATCCTGGAAGATGATTGAAGAAATGTTTCACGAAGAAAGGAGGGACTGACCATCAACCGTGACTAATAGGTCAATTAAATTGAGGACAGAGTGTTTCAAAGGGTTAATAAAAATAGAGATTTCACTATTTTTATAGTGAAAAAGAAAGCAGTAGCTAGAGAGGGAAGTAGGATCAAGAGAGTTTTCTTTTATTTATGTTTGTAATCTGTTAGGGAAGATCTGGTAGTAAGGGAATTTGTTAGAGCAGAAAGAGAAATGGGAGAATTTCTGGAGCAATGCCCTTGAGTAGGTGAGAGGAGATGGGTTCTGGTGCATAAGGAAAAGAACAATCCTTTTCCTGACACAGTTAAACTTGTCTATAGTAACAGGAGAGAATACCGAGTAGAGGACAGATGTAGGTAAGTAGATAGTTACAGTGCTAGCAAATGGAAATACTCTTCTGCTTTCTATTTCTCTCAATAAGGGAAATGAGAGTGAGAGGATGAGTGAAGAAGAATTGAAAAAGTGGTGCCCCTTATTACTTCCCTGCCCTCATCTTCTAGTTGTTTAGGAGAATGAGAGAGTGCACTAGGGAAATAAAATACAATTACCTGACAGCATCAGCTTCCCTGGTAGCTCAGCTGGTAAAGAATCTGCTTGCAATGCAGATAACCTGGGTTGGGAAGATCCCTGGAGAAGGGCTAGGCAATCCACTCTAGTATTCTTTGCCTGGAGAATCCCTAGGGACAGAGGGGCCTGGTGGGATACATTCCATGGAGTTGCGAAGAGTCAGACATGACTGAGTGACTAAACACACACATTGAAGTCAGGGATCATAAATGTAAGAGAGACTAGTCATAGCATAGTTGTATGCCTTTCTCCATCTACTTTTAGTTGTGCAAATTCAAGCATGAAAGAGCCCAATAATTGGATTTAATCAGTATTGATTTTTAAATTTTTTTTTGTTAGGCAAGTGCAACCCCAAATGGAACAAAGTAGTTGAGGGTGTAAGAGAGGGAGTGGGGATGATAACCGAACATGGAATTTAAACTGGGTAAGGGGGAAAATGATAACATAAGGGACAGGATGGATCATAGATCAGAGGATGGAGCTTAAAAGATTATTGGTACTGGGGAAAAATAGGGAGTGAAAAGGAAAAAAGAAAGGTGGTGACTAGGGAGAGTGGAGTGCTTGGAAGTAAATTATAGAAGAACTGTAACTTTTGGTACTAGTGCATGGCTATAGGAGGTAACCAGGGAGAAGAGTCTGTGATGGTACAAGAATCAGAAGAGAAACCAAGCCAAGGAGTGCTAAGGAGGAGCTAGAAAGACAGAGGAATATACTAGGATGGTCAAGAGGAGAGGAGGAAAGGAGGTCAAGAATCTGAAAAACTAGGCTAATGCATGGATAGAATTATGACAGAAGTAGTGTTGGAGAATATGAGCTACCTAAAAGCTAAACTTTTCAGGAAATGGGGGGCAGTGACCTGAGGACAGCAGATGACTGTAACAAAGCAGTGGTGTTACAGTCTTAAAACACAAGGTTAGAAGCTAAAATTGTTCATCTTGTGGTCATGCATGACATCTACTTACAAAAATTTTTTCTGCAGAATTTGTCATACTTCCACTTTCTTGAACTTCTCTTTTCTTTCTACTGTATGACCTTGCGATCACGTGGTTCTCCTACCTCTCTGTCAATTCTATGCTTGTCATCTCTTAGATTCTCCTTCTCGGTGGTGTTATCCCTGGCTCCCTATATGAGCTTTTCCCTCCTCACTGTACGCACACTCCCTGAGTGACCTCACCAGCCTCACGGCTCTAGCTGTACCACAAACGCGTGTGGCTCTTAAATCTGTAACTCCAGTCACAACCATGTTCCCTTGCTTTAGACCTGTATTTCTGACTGTCCACTGAGGAGCATTAGGATGGGTTTTCCAGGTGGCGCAGTGGTAATGAATCTACCTTCTAATGCCGGAAACAAAGAGACACAAGTTCAATCGCTGTGTCAGGAAGATAACTTGGAGTAATGAATGGCAACCCACTCTAGTATTCCTGCCTGAAAAATTCCAGGGACAGAAGAGCCTGGTGGGATACACTCCATGGGGTCACATAGAATTGAACATGGCTGAGAGACTGAGCATGCACGCACATGCTTCAGACAGCTTAAATTCATTCAAGACTGAATTAATTATCTTCTTCTTTAAACTTTTCTTCATCCTCAAATTTCAGTCACTAAGATGACTCATCATAATTCAATTCCTCTTTCTCATCTCCCAAATATAGTCAAGTTATGAATTTCTGTGAATTCCATTTCTCAACTGAATTCTACTTGTGAATTGTCAACACTGATTAAATCCAACTCTTGGACTTCTTCAAGCTCATATCTGCATAACAAAAATTTGGTGAAGAAAAACATAAAAGGCATTGCCCTAGCCTCATGGAAATATTGAAAATATATTTTATCAAACGTTCTATTTTCTATAGGACAGGAAGGCACTTGGAAGGAAGATGGAAAGGATGTTGAATGTCTACTCATTACCCTGACATATCAGTTATGGGGCATGGGGCTTCCCAAAGAGGAAGTGAATTCTACTTTTTTTGTGTGTTTATATACATCAGATAAGAAGTTTTCATTGCATTTTGATATTTGTAAATTAAAAAACAAAAATGAAAAAGTCACTACTTTAGAGAAGCCTTGTTTGATCACCCTATCAAGGTAGGCTTTTCCCTATTATTCTCTAACTGTTCCTTCATCAATTTATCAAATACATAGAGTACCTATTTCGCATCAGGTACTATTCAGTGGTAGGAATGCTGTGAAGAAAAGGGACAAAATCCATACCTTCATTGATCCTGAGAATGGTGGGGGAGTCAGACAAGAAACCTGTATGGAAAAGAAAAGTAAATCTGTATGGAAATACATAGTGTATTTTTGAATAGTGATCATGCTATGAGAAAATAAAGGTTAACAGAACAGAGCAAATGGTGGGGAGATTGGGAGCAAACAGAATAATGGTGGGGAGGTAGGAAAATCAAGCAAAGCCTGAGCTTTGAGAAGATGAGGTTTTAGTGTAGATGTGAATGATGAGAAGGTAGCTAGACAAGGAGCTTGGGAAAGAGATCTCCACAGAGAGAGCAACAGTTGTAAAGACCCTGAGGTGTATGAGGTTGGCATGACCAGAGGTGTTGTCATTATCTCTGAAGGCCTCCTTCAAATCACTTATCACAGGCTGTAATAACATGTTTATTTTTGTTTACCTATTTGGATCTATATATATTTATTATCAGCCTCCCTGGTGGCTCAGAGGGTAAAGCGCCTGCCCGCAATGCGGGAGACGCCAGTTCAATCCCTGGGTTGGGACAATCCCCTGGAGAAAGAGATGGCAACCCACTCCAATACTCTTGCCTGGAGAATCCCATGGACAGAGAAGCCTGGTAGGCTACAGTCCATGGCGTTGCAAAGAGTCGGACACGACTGAGCAACTTCACTTTCATATTTATTATCTTTTATTTGTTTATTTGTTTGTTGTCTTTTATTCCCATGATTCCTGAGGACCAAGGCTGTGCTTATCTTGTTAAAGATCCATACTTAGCACCTGGCACACAGTGAGTAGTTCAATGTTCATTGAATAAATAAATAAGTAACAGCTATTTAGTAAAAAATTCATTTGTAGTATTAGTCATTGAAATGGTACTTTTTGTTTTCTAATTATAGAATTATAATTTTTACTATGCTTTTTCAAACTATATATCCTGTGCACTCTAGTAAATAGGCTCTTTTCCTGTGTCCTTCCTCCCTTGAAAATATCTGTTCCAAGAAGTTTAATGTTAAAGTTCCTTTTCCCTTTGTCTTCAATTGTTGTGAATTCACTCTGTGATTTGGATTGTTATTGGAGCCCAAGAAGGGCTTTCATAGGGATGCTCTCCTTTCCTTGGGTCACTATAAGCATTAATTATAGTTAGTCTATAGAAATGAATAAAGGGAAAAAGAAAAGTAGAATTTAAGGTGATTATGGGACATTCAGGAGAAATCCAGTCGACAGAGTCTAGGGAGATAAGTCTGTTTATGGAACCGGAATCATAAGAGAAGCCAAGTTAAGGGGAGATAAGGAAGAGCCAGAAAGATGGAAAAGAAAACTAGGATGGTGCAACTTAACTAGAGCTGAAAGGGAGAACCTTAAGGGTGGGGAGGATTCTGTGAGGTCAAATGCTGCAGTGAGTACCAGGATAGAGACTTCTGTGTCTAGACATTGGCACCTGTTATGACTGCGGCTTCAGAAGCGTGGTGAGGCTAGATGTGAGGGAGTGAAAGCTTTGGACATATGCCGTTCATGCTGGAGCTCTGATAGTCAAAGATTAGTGATTTTGTTCCTCTCCTTCTTCCACATAGGAATTATCTATAGCCCATCTCCGGGAGGAGGAAAGTCAGGGGTCATACTCGCTTCCTCTCTAGTTGAAAAGTCGCTTCTCAACCCATTGTCATCACCTTGAAATTCAGGATGAAATGTCTGTCTAGTGACTCTGGAACAGGGTTCCCTTCTCTTTGTCCCACCTCCGTCTGCAGCAGTCTTCCCATATGCTGGACCCTGAGGGAGAGGTTGGGTGGTTCTTTACTAAAGGCTTCAGGTAAACATTCTAAAGCCACACGGAGTCCAAGTGTTGTTTTGAGGGTGATTTGGGGAGTGGGTAAGGAAGATCAGGCATTGTTATTTTGGGTCTGGCTAATTTGCCCCTTTTACCAACATGATGTGGGGCAAAGCTTCATGGTTTAGTCCAGGAGTTGAAAACTTAAACATTTACCAGGCAGATATAATAAATGAAAGAAATAGGCGGGCCAGGCCAGGGATGAAGTGTAGAGTAGGATTAATGTTACTCCCCAATGCTACTTAGCACCAGAGAATTGTCTCCCTGTAGAAATGTGGTTCCACTATGGTCAGATAACTGGAAAACATTTAAAAAAATCAGGATCTTTAAGTGAATTTTTCCAATTTCTCATGTTACTATTTTGTTTTTGCATTTCCTTAAAAATTTTATTTTCATGTTACTAATTTTTTTAGAAAGCACTGTGGTGGCCAAACGCCTGTAGATAGAATCCTAGTCTCCAGCTTCCAGTTTGTGTTTTTGTTTTTTTTTTTTATTTGTTGCTGCACAGTTTGCAGAATCTTAGCTCCCCAGTCAGGGATTGAACCTGGGTCCTTGGCAATGATACAAAGACTCTTAACCACTGAAGTGCCAGGGAATTCTTAGTTTGTGATTTCTGGTTTAGAACATAAGACAATAGGCCAAGGAAATATCTTAGTCCTTCCTTAATTTATCCTGGCATGGCGTCCTGGGCTGCTTTTTCTAAAGCACTCACTGATTGATTCTGCGTTATTTTCCCCTCCATCTTTATCTGTTGGCCCCAAGGGAAGTAGAAGGATGGGCAATACCCAAAAGATAGGAATGAGGAAAAGACTGTGTAGCTTTTCCAACTCTTTTAGTTTCTAAGTTTCACAAGAAGGCTATTGGTTTTCCCTTATGGTACCTGAGATACCATGTGAGGTTCTGGAGAATTTTTTACCTCCTTGGAATTTCAAATCCAGTGGAGATATATGTCTAGACACATGGATATATCAATCATAAAATTATAAATAATTGGGAAAATACAGGAAGCTATGAAATCATATAACAGACAGCTGACTTAACTGGATATGAGGATGACTGTGTCAAAGAAGACTTCTCTGGCGAAATGATGTAGAAGCTTGGTCTGGAAGACTAAATAAGAATTAGCTAACCTGCTGTGTGTGTTGTGTGTGTTTGTGTGTATGTGTGTAGAAGGTATTGCAGAGGGAACTCATTATGTTAAGCCACAGAAGCAAGAGAGTTTGGATAATTCTAGGAGCTGAATGAAAACCAGTGTGATTGGGATGCTGTGAAAGGAGTGACAAGGTAGTAGGGGTCTGGTTTGGAACTGCCAGTTGGTGTGACTGGGGTCTGCTTAAAAGGGAAAAGGACTTTTCTTCCTTTTTATTACCTTTCCAGGTCAGCCAATCACAATTGTCTTACCTCAATCAAAGCAGTTTGATGGTGATGCATTTTCCTCCATTTTATTAAAGAACAAGCTTACTTTCTGGACAAAGAAAAACATTTTGGTAGAAATTTTGTAGGCATTGCATATTTTCTTCCCTGATTAGAAAATTTATCTTTTGGGAATGGAGCATGCAGGTCTTCATGGGTTTGCCTACAGAATAGTAGATGAGTTACAGTTGATTAATTCCTTTTGTCTCCCGCAAGAAAGAAAAAGGTAATTAATTACATGGTGAGTGTTGGGTGGTCTTCAGGCCTAGAGAGAGCTCTGACTGAGCATGTCCCATAGCAGAGGTACCATTTACTCTTTTTTTTTTTTTTTTCTGGTTTCATTCACTTTACTATTCTCTTTATAAAATTATGTGGTGGCTACAGCTGGGGCCTGGGTCCTCTGCACGGAGACTCTGGTGTGGGTCTTCACAAGATGGTCAGTGAATTCCTGATATGGAGACTTGGTGAACACTGTCTCTTTCCAGAGGTCAGGGGTGAGATAACTGTAGGTCTTGGAGACAGCATCAAAAGTGGCCTTGGCGAAGTTGCCCAGCGTGGCGGTGCAGCCCCTGGCAGAAGTGTAGCAGTCGTCGATGCCAGCCATCATCAGCAGCTTCTTGGGCACAGGGGCGGAGACGATGCCAGTGCCTCTGGGGGCAGGGATGAGGCGCACCAGCACAGAGCCACAGCGGCCAGTCGCCTTGCAAGGAACCGTGTGGGGCTTCCCAATCTTGTTCCCCCAGTGGCCTCTTCGCACGGGCACGATGGACAGCTTAGCCAGGATGATGGCCCCACGGATGGCAGTGGCTACTTCCTTAGAGCACTGGACACCCAGACCGACATGTCCGTTGTAATCCCCAGTGGCAACAAATGCCTTGAACCTGGTCCGCTGGCCAGCACGGGTCTGCTTTTGTACAGGCATAATCTTCAAAACCTCATCCTTGAGGGATGCTCCCAGGAAAAAGTCAATAATCTCAGACTCCTTGATGGGCAGAGAGAAAAGGTAGATCTCCTCCAGGGACTTGATCTTCATGTCCTTGACCAGGCGGCCCAGCTTGGTAACGGGGAGCCACTCTTTGTCCTCGGCCTTGCCTCCGCGAGCTCCGCGGCCTCTGCCCCGGCCCCGACCCCGGCCGCGACCCCGGCCTCCCGGAAGCCACCGCGGCCTCCCATTCCAGGGCCCCCTGGGCCTCCGGACCCTCCCGCAGCACCGGCGTCATCCGCCATTTGGTGTTTTCACGAAGAAGAAGAGCCCATTTACTCTTATGAGAAACAGTAGTAGAAAAAAGTCGTGGAGAGGGAAATCCAGAGATTTTAAATCTAGAGAACTTTTTACCCCTCCTTTGATATGTGAATTAAGGGTAGAGTGGAGATTCCAAATAGACAGTCTGTGAGATAAGGCCAGAAGTTAGGGTTAAGATATAAATTTGGGAACCATTAGCCTATAAATTGTATTAAGGCAATGAGAATGACTGACATCATATAAGAAGAACATGTAGGTGGAGAAGTAAAAGGGGCCCATGTCTGAGCCTTAGCTCCAGCCCTGCATAGGTGAAGGGGGCTCAGAAGGAGACTGAGAAGCAGCCAATAAGGAAGGAGGAAAGCTAGGGGAATCTGGTGTCATAGATTCCAAAGGAAAAGAGTGTGTTATCGGTAATGTATATGGAGGAAGTTTAAAAGGTTCAAGGAACTATAAGAATCAAGAAGTCTATCTTTTATTACCTGGTCTATACTGAAAAATAAGCTTAGTTTTTCTTATAAGCTCTCTTCTTATTTACCTCTTAGGTATTTATAGACACATTCCTAGTTCTTGTTTTAGTAGTGATTCCCCAGTGCTGTCCAGACATAAGGTGAATTCTGGTAGATTTCCTGTTCTTGATGATTTAGCAGTCCTTTCCATGCCATGATTTCTAATTGTTTTTGCTGTTTTGGGACATCCTAGATGTTGAAGACGTTTCTCTACCTGCCCTGACTTCCACATTATTCTCACTTTTTCCCCTTTGAAAGACTTTGGAAATCTTATTTTTTTTCTTGAGCTCCTTGAGAAAAAGGCACTCTCTACCCAAAGAAATTTCCCCCAAACTTTAGGCCATCTTGTATGGGCATAGAAAAAACTCTTCTTTTTTCTTTGATTCTTCCATGACTCTATTACTGGAAGCCCTTCCTTCTTCCCGAGCAAATTTCTCAGTCCTGTTCTGCTGACTGATAGTATAATTAATAGCTAGTGTGTGTTTTAGCCATTTAGTCATGTTGAACTCTTTGTGACCCCATAGAACAGAGCCTGCCAAGTTCCTCTTTCCATGGAATTCTCCAGGCAAGAGTACTGGGGTTGGTTGCCGTTCCCTTCTCCAGGGGATCGTCCTGACCCAGGGATTGAACCCGGGTCTTCTGCCTTGCAGACAGATTCTTTACCATCTGAGCGACCAGGGAAGCCCTAATTAATAGCCAGTATTTGAGATGAATTTAACTTTGGTGAATTTTGTTTGGCTCATTTATTGTTCCCATCATTATTTCAGTTCTTCGTTACTCAACTCTCCCACTCCTTCCCATTAAATCCTGAGGTCTTGAGAGCTGGTCTCCATTACATAGTCTGCAGCACATGGGCCCTCTCCAACAGTCCTGGGCTGTTCAAAGAAATTTTTAAATTTTAGAAGAATTTGGTTGGCTTAAAAATCCACCAAACCAGGGTTTTCCTGGTGGCTCAGTGGTAAAGAATATACCCGCTAATGCAGGGGACAAGGGTTTGATCCCTAGTCCAGGAAGATCCCACATTCCTTGGACAACTCAGCCTGTGAGCTGCAACTACTGAGCCCAAGCACCACAACTGGTGAAGCCTGTGCACCTAGAGCCCATGATCTGCAACAAGAGAAACCACGGCAATGAGAAGCCCTCACACCGAAACTGAACAGTAGCCTCCACCCACCACAACTGGAGATGTAATTAGTTGCTACACGCATTTTAAAGCGCTATTTGAATTTTAACTATCTGTAGATAAAAAATTAAAAGCAAAAAGAATGTAGTAGAGCTACATGTTTTGACATTTAAAATTTCTTTAAGAAATATTCTTAAGCAAACAACAAAAAAAAGCAAGTTCTAAAAAAATTCCATTCTTGTAAAAAAGTTGTTCTTTTAAGTTGAAATCACAGAACTTTCTTGGTGGTCCAGTGGCTAAGATGCCACGCTCCCAATACAGGGAGCCTGGGTTTGATTCCTGATTGGGTAACTGTATCCCACATGCCACAACTAAGAGTTTGCATCTCACAACTAAGAATTCACATGCTGCAACTATAAAATAGATCCTACATGCCACAGCTAAAGATTCTGTGTGCTGTAACTAAAAGAACCCACATGTTGCGATGGAGGTTGAAGATCCTCTGTGCCACCACTAAGACTCAGTACAGTCAAATAAACAAAAAAATTAAAAATATGGGATCATTAATAGTGGTTATCTTAGAGATTGTAGGCAATTTTTGCTTGTGGAATGTTTGAATTATTTACAATGTGCATAAGTTTGCTATTTTATGATCAGAGAAAGATACACTTTAAAAAGATATATTAGAATGGCTTCAATTAGATAGTGGAATAAGTAGTAGTTCTTGTCCTACCACAGAAACACCAACTTAACAACCATTCATGGACAAAGATACCTTTATGAGTGATCCAGAGTCCAGCTGAAAGGTTCTAGCATCCCAGTGGAGCATAAAACCTAAGAATGAGAAAGGTGGCAGAAAGCTTATTTTAAGAAATCATAGCTGAAAACTTCCCAAATCTGGGGAAAATATGGATATCCAGATTCATGAAGGTTAAAGCAATAGAAATAGGTTGAGTCCAAAAATGTCTACACTAAGACACACTGTAGTTAAATGGTCAAAAGTCAAAACTAGACTTTTGAAAGCCTCAAGAGAAAAATGACTTGTCAGATACAAGTAAATCCCCACATAAAACTGTCAGAGCTTTCTCAGCAGAAGCCTTGCAGTCCAGGAGGGACTGGAATGACATATTCAAAGTGCTGAAAGAAAACAACTGTCAACAGGAATATTTTATACCTGGCAAAGCGATCTTTTAGAAATGAAATAGAAAGACTTTCTCAGACAAATAAAAACTGAGGGAGACCTGCCTTACAGGAAATGCTAAGGGAAGTTCTTCATATTGAAATGAAAGTGTGCTAAACAGCAACACCAAAGCAAATGAAAGTATAGATCTTATTGATAAAGGTAAGCACAGACAATCCCTAATGGTTCAACTTACAATTTTTTGATTTTACAATAGTGTGAAAGTGTTATGCATTCAGTAGAATCCATTCTTTGAATTCTGATCTTTTCCCAGCTGTGAATGTGTGATATGATACTATATTGTGATGCTGGGAAGGGCAGTGAGCCACAGCTCCCAGTCAGCCACGTGATCATGAAGGCAAATAACTGATACGTTTATAACCATGCTGTACCCATATAACCATTTGGTTGTTTCAGTACAGTATTTAATAACTTGCATGAGAATTCATCAATACTTTATTCTAATATAGGCTTTGTGTTAGATGATTTTGCTCATTTGCAGACTAATGTGAATATCCTGAGCAGTTTAAGGTAGGCTAGATGTATTAAATGCCATTTGGCTTGTGACATTTTCAACTTCCACTGGGCTTTTGGGGACATAATCCCATTGTAACTCAAGGAAGATCTGTATATAGACAACTACAGAATAATGTAATTCTGTAATAGTGCCGCATAAGTCACTTTCAATTCTAGTATAAAAGTTAAAAGACAAAGGTATTAGCCATAAATATAAAAATCTATTAATGGATACACAATTTTTAAAATGTGCATTATGACATCAATAGCAAACTGTGTAATGAAGAATTTTTGTATGCAATTCTTCTATGAAGAGTTTTGCATGCAACTAAAGTTAAATTACTATTAGCTTAAAATAGACTGTTATAAGATGCTTTATATAGGCTTCAGGGTAACCACAAGGAAAACACTTAAAGAAGATATACAAAAGAAAAAGAGAAAGAAGTCAAATCATATAAACACAAAGAATTATCAAATCATAAAGAGAGGAAAAGAAGAACAAAAAACAGCAAAATAAAAAATATTAACAAATGACAGTAGTAAGTCCTTACATATCAATAATTATTACTTTAAATGTAAATGAACTAAACTTTTCAATCAAAAGTCTTAAAGGTGCTTGAATGGTTACAATAAAAAGATCAAACTGTATTCATTCTACAAGAGACTCACTGGATAGACACAAGCTGAAAGTAAAGGGTTAGTAAAAGATACTCCATGCTAATGGTAACAGGTACATGAAAAGATGCTCAACATCACTAATCATCAGGAAAATGCAAATCAAAACCACAATGAGACATCACCTTATACCTATTAGGATGACAATTATTTTAAAAAATCAAACAACAAGGACCTATTGTACAGCACAGGAACTGATAATAGTGCAACATTCAACATCTTGTAATAACCTAAATGAAAAAGAATCTGAAAAAGAATATCTATATATCTATATCTGAATCAGTTTGCTGTATACCTGAAACTAACCCAACATTGTAAATCAACTATACTTCGATGAAAAATATCGAAAGATAAGTGTTGGTGAGGAGGATGTGGAGAAAAGGGAACTCTTGTACACTGCTGGTGGGAATATAAATTGATACAGCCACCGTGGAAAATTGTATAGCGTGTCCTCAGAATTGAAAAAGAGAACTACAACATGATCCCGCCATTTCACTTCTGAGTATATATACAAAGAACGTGAAATTCACGGATGAACCTAATGGACATTATGCTAAGTGAAATAATCTAGACGCGGGGAAAACAAACAGTATACAATCCTATTTATACGAGTAATATAAAACAATTAAACTTATATAAGAAGAGAGTAGCATAGTGGTTACCAAGGGATAGGAAGAGGGGGCGTAGAGAAAGTGGAATAGGGAAGGTGTTGGTTAAAAGACATGCAGGTTCGGTTATGCGAGAGGAGTGAGTCCCAGAGATCGACTGCATAGCGTAGTGCCTATAGTTAGCAATATTGCATTTATGCTTAAAAATTTAAGAGGGTAGATCTTATGTGCTCTTATCACACACAAAGAATTGAAAATTAAAAAGAGAGTGGAGGAAACTTCTGGAAGTGATGCTCTATTACTGTTTACAGTATTGATTGTGATTATGGTTTCATCAGTGTATACTTGTCTTCAAACTCATCACGCTGTTTGCATCAAGTGTGCACAGCTTTTTGTATGTCGATTGTTCCTCAATAAAACATTTTTTAAAAAATTGGAGAATTCAACCCTGAGAAAAAGGAGGATTATTTTTCAGATGAGATAAATGAATGGACTTAGAAAATTTAAGCAGAGACAGGATAGGAAATAATGTGGAAGCGGTATACATAGACAGTGTATCAATTTTCCTTCCTTATTGTGCTGAAGGCCTGTAAGAAGATTATATTAGTTCAAGTGAACGTAATTTAATAATAATAATAACAACAACAGTAAGAATACAACAATAACGGTGGCTGGCTCTTAACTGATTGAGCTCTTTTATTTGCTAACCATAATGCTAAGAGTTTCAGGTGAATTGCTTTACTTAATTCTCACAAAACTCCATTACTCCATAAACTCCATTTTATTTATTTATTGAGATATTAACTGAACCTTTGCTATGTGTTAGGGATATGGTGATAAACAAAATTATCATGGTCCCTATTCTTGAAGAGCTTATGGTACAGTAGGAAAAAGAGACATTAAACAAATGAGAATAAATATTTAATGACAGATAATAAACGGCATAGAAGGCGTGAGAGAATAATAGGGGGATGTATTTCAGATAGAAGGGCCTGGGAAGGTCTCTCTTGGAATGTGACATTGGTGAGCTGACACCTAAAAATAAGGAGGAACCAGGCAGGCAGAGGAAGGGCCTTGAGGCAGAAGTAAATAGCTCTATTAACAAAGATCATTCTTTGCTCTGATAAGGGAGCTAAAAGAAGATCTCGAAGGCTAAATAGAGATAGTGGAGGAAGAATGATGCTAGTTGAGGGAGGGACGGGCCAGACTGTCTAAAGCCATGTATACTCAGCTTTTATCCTGAGTGCATTAGATGTCCTGAAGGATTTTAAACAGACAAGTGAAGGATCTGATTTATGTGAAAAACAATACTTTGGCTGTATCATGGAGAATGGATTGGAGGGAGCCAAGGGCAAATATTGGGGAGAATTGCTCTGAGTGTATTGTAGCATTCAGGTTGAGAGGATGATGGTTGTACATCGGATGGTGGCTGCAGATTTGGAGAAAAGTGGCTGCTGCTGCCAAGTCGCTTCAGTCGTGTCCGACTCTGCGACCCCATGGGCTGAAGCCAGTGATAACTTAGGCCCTTCATGTGTATAACAGGGCTGATCCACTGCTAGCCTCCTTTTTCAGCGTAGGAGACCAAAGCTGGAAGAGGTTGGATTCCAGGAGGTACATCTAGTAAGTGATGTATTATGATAAGAGCATGTGGTCAGCTCCAGAAGAAATACATGTAACCAGCACACTGTATTCCCTCCCAGTCACAGTCCTGCTGCTTCCTAAAAGGAGAGAACCTGTTGTCTTCTGAATTATAATTTCTCTGCCAACCATGAGTCCATTTGCTTAGTTACCTAAGAGAAAGTCAATAACCAGACTCGCTTTTTTTTTTTAACCCTTTCCCCCTGGTAACTGTAAGTCCATTCTTTAAGTCTGTGAATCTGTTTCTTCTTTGTAAATAAGTTTATTTGTATCTTTTTTTTAAAGATCTGCATATCACTTAGTATAATCATCTCCAGGTCCACCCATGTTGCTGCAAATAGCATTATTTCATTCTTTTTGATGGCTGAGTAATATTCCACTGTATAAGTGTACCACATCTTCATTATCTGTTCTTCTATTGATGTACACTTAGGTTGCTTCCATGTCTTGGCTATTGTAAATCATGCTGCAATGAATGTTGGGGTGCATATATTCTTTCAGACCATGTTTTTCTTCAGATATATGCCCAATAGTGGAATTGCTGAATCTCATGGTAGCTCTATTTTTAGTTTTTTAAAGGAAACTCCTTACTGTTCTCCATTGTGGCTGTATGAATTTACATTCCCACCAATAGTGTAGGAGGGATCCCTTTTCTCCATATCCTCTCCAGTGTTTATTGTTTGAAGATTTCTTTGGCTATTCAGGGTCTTTTGTGTCTTCATACAAATTTGAAGACTTTTTGTTCTAGCTCTGTGAAAAATGTCATTGGTAATTTGACAGAGATTTCATTGAATCTGTAGATTGCCTTGGGTAATATAGTCATTTTGACAATGTTGATTCATCCTGTCCAAGAACACGGTATATGTTTCCATCTGCTTGTATGGTCTTTGATTTCTTTCATCAGTGTATTATAGTTTTTGAAGTACAGGTTTTTGTTTCCTTAGGTAGTTTATTCCTGAGTATTTTATTCTTTTTGATGCTGTGGTAGATGGGATTATTTCTTGAATTTATCTTTCTGATCTTTTGTTGGTGGTGTATAGAAATGCAGCAGATTTCTCTGTGTTAATTTTGTATCTTGCAACTTTACCAAATTCATTGACGAGCTCTAGTTGTTTTCTGGTTGCATCTTTAGAACAGTCTATGTGTACTATCATTTCACCTGCAAACAGTGATAATTCTACTTCTTTTCCAATTTGGATTCCTTTTCTTTTCTTCTTTGATTGCCATGGCTAGTACTTCCAAAACTATTTTGAATAGGTGTGGCGAGAGTGGACATCCTTGTCTTGTTCCTGATCTTAGAAGAAATACTTTCAGCTTAACCGTTAAGTATGATGTTAGTTGCAAGTTTGTCATGCATGCATGCATGCATGTAAAGTCGCTTCAATCGTGTCCGACTCTGTGTGACCCCATGGACAGCAGCCCACCAGGCACCTCTGTCCACAGGATTCTCTAGGCAAGAATACTGGAGTAGGTTGCCATTTCCTTCTCCAAGGTTTGTCATATATAGCCTTTATTATGTTAAGGTCGTTTCCCTCTATGACTACTTCATGGGGAGTTTTTTTTTTTTTTCAGTTTTATTTATTTTTCTTAAAGTTTTTTTATTTTAATTGGAGGCTAATTACTTTACAATATTGTAGTGGTTCTTACCATATGTTAACATGACTCAGCCATGGGTGTACATGTGTTCCCCATCCTGAACCCCCCTCCCACCTCCCTCCCCGAGAGTTTTTTTAAAAACCATAAATGGGTGCTTAATTTTGCCAAAAGCTTATTCTGCATCTATTGAGATGATCATATAGTTTTTATTCTTCAATTTGTTGATGTAGTGTATCACACTGATTGATGTGCAGATATTGAAAATCCTTGCATCCCAGGGATAAATCCCACTTGATCATGGTATATAATCTTTTCAATGTATTGTTGAATTCAGAATACCAGTATCTTGTTGAGAATTTTTGCAGGCATATTACCTGATGTATATTTTGGCCTGGAGCAGGTTAGAAAATGTTATTTGCGTCACATTCTGGAAATGATGTTATTCCTTAAATGTTTGACCTGGGTAAGCAGATCAAGTCTGATAATCCTAAATATTCAAATTATGTTGTCAGGCAGAAACCAAGCTCTGTTCTTTCTCATGGGATCAGGAGCAGATACATAATTCTGAAATTCCTTTGAAGTCTTTCAGAAACTTACACGCCATTGTGGTTGGCAGTTGTCCTGGAATATATGGGCTTTCTCTAATAGGAAGAAGAGAAAAATAAAGAATGTCAATAGAAACCAGAGTGACAGGCCATTCCTTGTGGGTATAGAGGGGTCTGGAAATCATATGAAAATAGGGATATTCATAGCTTAAGGTAAGATTAAAAGAAAAATAAGTAGCTTATATCACTTTGCTGTATAGCAGATATTGGTATAACACTGTAAATCAACTATACTTCAAATAAAAAAATAAACAAACAGATCCATATTTTTAAAAAGTAGGTTAAAAACTCAGTTAAGTGTAGTGATCCTAATATTAATACAAGATAACTTCCTGGATGTGTTTTAGGTGTGTCCTGAGACTTTCTGTATCCTGTATTTCTGGCATCTGTAAAATGGTCCCTTTACTATTACTATATTTGTGAAACCTTAGGTGTGAGAAGAGAGGTAAGGATGTAAGAACAGCTGGCAATTATGGGCTTACCTCTTGGGGATGATGAACTTCAGAGTAAATTGTGGTGGAGTCATAGTTTTTCACAGATTTTGAGATATTTGTTTCCTGTAGAACACAATCATATTGATTTGGCTTACATAAAAGATATGTACTCATGCACACATATATTTACATAAAGAGAGATAAACTCATGCAAACAGATATATTCTTGGGAAAGGCAGTGTGACAAAAGAGGGATGATGTCAAAATTCCTCAGGAGGAAGGCTATGGAGTGTTTAGCAAGAGGAACTGGAAACCAAACACCACTGGCTCTCAGATTTGTGAAGGACTAGTCAACTTTCCTGAGCCCCAAATTGAAACACAACAGCAAACCAGTGGGCTCATGAACCAGGGAAAGACAGAAGGGTGACCTTGTTGGCAGGTGGTGTGAAGGAAAGAAAGCATTCTTGTCCTGCCTCCAACTCTACTCTCTTTCCTCAATTTTTAAGAACTAACCTACAGGGACTTCCCTTGCTGCCCACCAGTTAAGAATCTGCCTGCCAAGGCAGGGGACATGACTTTGATCTCTGGTTCTGGGAGGATCCCACATGCCATGGGGCCAACTAAGCTCATGTGCCGCAACTCCTGAAGTCCACGGACCCTAGAGCCCATGCCCTGTGACAAGAGGAGCCACCGCAAAACGAGGCGCCCATACACTGCAACTAGGGAAGGACTGTGAGCAGCAACACGTACCTAGTGCAGTCAAAACAAAAAAAAGAACTAACCCACACCCCCAGACGGTTATTGGCGAGAGCATCTCCTGTTTGCTATCTTTAAAGAGCCTACTTTGCAAACATCTGTAAAGGGCTTTGTGAGGCGAGATTTGCTGTGGAATCCAAGATTTCTAGCTAGACCACTGCTTCCATCCTTGACGAATGCTGGCTGTCTGGTCTCCCAGGATGTGTAGTGTTATTTATAAATGTGCCATCTGCAGGTGCTGTATTTTGGGGCTGATGAGGGATTACTGATGCATGGTGGGGAGTTCCTGATGCCTGACCAAGGCCATCCTGTTATGTCGCTAGAAGGGAGGGGACGACTGAGGGCTGCTCATGCTTTCAGTGTCTTTCACAGTTGAGGGATTGCCAATTCTCGTCACTCTTTCTCTCTTAAGAGGCTCTTCTGAGCCCTGCTATTTCCCCTTCAAAAGGATGAGAAGCCCCCTGACACAGAACTGCGTCCTTTGGGAACTCTCAAACTTAACTGAATTTTATCCATCCAGCAGATATTTACTGGGCTTCATGCTAAGACACAGAGGAAGAAAAGGAAGACATAATTTTCACTTCCAGCTTGGAAATAAGTGAAGGGACATGACTTACTGATGCATTACACAGTTAGATTGAGCAATGTAAAGCAGGGTATGAGTAAACATTCCACTGGCATGAGAGCGAAAGGGTGCAGAAAGGTCCCACACATAACTCTTGTCACTGCCTTCACTTCACCTCAGTGGTGTACATCATTTGGATTTAGCCAGATACTGTGACAAGTTCATGAATAATGACTGTAGAAATGATAACCATGATGGAGTATAAACCTGAAAGTACTCACCCTGTTTGAATGGGTGACCTGGGCATACACAGTGGTCCCTGAAGAGAAGGAAGCGTACTCTAAGTTACTCACAGTTTCTGCTGTTGACACAGGAAGACACAGTCAATGGCTGAAGGACTCTGGTCTGCTCTCCCAGGACCTTGTCAACCCCATGTCACTCTCTGGACCCAAAGAGGTAGTTGTCTGAAACGTTGCCCTTCCTTAAGGCACATTTATTTTCCCAGTCTTGGGAGTTCAGGGTTGAACCAGAACCTTTTCAGCCATTTGATCTATTTCTGACCTCATCTCCTGGGGGGAACAAGGTCTTGAGCTACCCTAAAGCCTCAGAGTCTCTCTGGATCCACAGGAAGCGAAGCTTCTGGGACAAAACAGCCCTGGCTCCATGGGAGCTAGAGAATTTCACTGGTGAGCATAATGGAGTCAGGCTGTCTTACATATATAATACTATTCAACTCGTCAGAGCTCCTTAGAGTGGGCTGCATTATATTAGAGATGAGAAACTGGAGGCTCAGAAAGTTTTACTGCCTTGGTGCAAATTTACACAGGAAATGATCAAACAAGAATTTGAATGCATGCCTTCTGACGCATAGCTCAATTGGGAAAGAATCTGCCTGTAATGCAGGAAACCCCGGCTTGATTCCTGGGTTGGGAAGGTTCTTGGGCTTCCTCTGTGGCTCAGCTGGTAAAGAATCCACCTACAATGTGGGAGACCTGGGTTTGATCCCTGGGTTGGGAAGATCCTCTGGAAAAGGGAATGGCTATCCACTCCAGTATTCCGGCCTGGAGAATTCCATGGACTGTACAAGTCCGTAGGGTCACAAAGAGTCAGACATGACTGAGTGACTTTCACTTCAAACTCAAGCCCCAAACCCTGGCTGAATAGAGTGATGGGGTCAGGCAGTCATCTTTGGGCATTTGATGCTCTAGGCCTGTCTTTATCCCATGCCTGCTGTTGATAATGGACAGGCCATGAGCCCTTTCACTGGCACTTAGTCTTTCCATTGACAGGATGGGGAATGGCCCTAATCCCATCCCAAGAAATTGCCTGAGTGACCAGTCTGCATGCTTGTAAGGGACCCTCTAGGTCCCCCAGGGGACAGACGTGCACACTCCCAGGTCTTCTTCCCTGCACCGTCTGGTCCATCTGAATCATGGCATCCTGACTTCCTCCTCTCTCGTTATCTAGCCCTCTGGTCACCTCCATCCATTTTCCATTTGGCTCTTGCCATCTGTTTAGTGACTGGGAACTAAGAGTCTGGAAGCTCACCAGGACACTGGGTTTGCTGAGTAGAGGACGGAAAGAAACCTGAAAAATAAAATCAGGGAAATTGAAATCTGTGACTGTAGTGAGAGAAGCCTTCCATCCTCTACCCCTGTAGGTATCTCTCTAGAGAAACAGTCCCCAACCCTTTTGGCACCAGGGACGGTTGGTGGAGGAGGTAGTTTCAGGATGGTTCAAACACAGTACATTTATTATGCATTTTACTTCTATTTTGTGGCAATCTCCAGATATTCTGCCTTGACTTTAGGGTTAGAGTTCTCATTCCTATGAGAATCTAATGCCACTCCTGATCTACAGGAGGTGGGGCTTAGGTGATGTGAGCGATAGGGCATGGCTGTAAATACAGATGAAACTTCATTCGCTTGCTCACTGCTCACCTCCTGTTATGTGGACTGGTTCCTAAGAGGCCACAGACTGGTACCAGTCTGGGGCCTGGCTGTCAGGGACCCCTGCTCTAGAGGAGGTGGTGGGAAAGGGACCCAGAAGGGGAGGCAGGCAGGTCCCGAGGCTGGGTCCTGCATTTTCTGGTAGGACACTTTCCTTAGGAGACTTGCGTGTGTGCATTCACAGCCCGAGTGTCGTTCCAGTGGATGGACTGAGCCGGGTTTGCATCCTCCCTGCCTTTATCTGTCTTCCACAAGACAGAGTCTTGTAACAGCCCCAGACTCTACATCTCTGAAGCTTGGGAGAAGTAACAATAAGAAGAAAGGAAAACCTGCTACTTTTTTCCTCTGAACAAATATTAATATCAATGCAGTGAAGAATATACATATCAAAACAACCACAATGATAATCCATTTGATATGCAGGTATTCGTTTTTCCCATTAATAACACCTGAAAAGAAAGAAAGAAAAAAAAAAAAGACACAGGGTGAGGCCCAGAGCAGTACTTTAGAGCTTCCATTGCATCCCTTCTAGACCATCTTTGGGGGTTGGGTGGGTTTGTCTATACCCAGAGGTTCTGGGGGTCTGGGCAGGATTTCTGTGAGTGGGAGCCTCATTGAGGCAGACAGGGCAGGGTGGAGCCTGGTAGAGACAGAGAGAAGAAACAACCTTGCGTTCCTAAGGACTTTGCTCTTGGGCTCTGGGAGGCTTAAAGAGATGGCTGGTGGAGGGGGAGGGAAAAGGGGGGAGCTCTGGAGGAGTGAGAGACACAGAGCCCCTGGGGGTGTCTGTCCTCTCCCAGCATCACTCAGCCGTCTTGCATTGGGCCACTATTTTAGGAATCCTAAAGGGCACGAGGGACACCCCACACCCCACAACACTCAAGGCCCTCAGAGAGACCTGAGACAGACTTACCTTCACAGACACTCTTGTCAGAGACAGAGGAGGATAAATTGCTGACAGGATTCTCAGCTATGCAGGTGTAGGTCTTTTCACTGAAGCTCCTGGGGTTCCAGGATATAGAGAGATTTGCTTCACTATGAAGTGGATTTCCTGCAACCTGCCACCTGAATGAGACGTTATCATTTGGATTCTCCACAAAGCAGGTCAGCTGGATCTCACAGGTACTATTTTCAGACTTTTTAGTGTGATGGGCAACTTGTAAGTTGCTCAGCCGTCCTGTGTGCAGAGAAGAGACCTGGATGAAGGACAAATGGCTTGGCTCACCCTCTGAGAAATCTCTATCACCTCCATGTTTCCATGTATCCCACTGACACTGCTGTATACTCTGGAAATAGCTCTGTGTGTGCTGCCTAATAGATGGGATTGAGGTGACCAAATGATGAGGGATATCAGTATGAGACAGAGTAGGCAGTGGAAGAGAGGGAGCGGAAAGACTGGAGTTTCTGCCAGCTAGTCAGGTGATTTGAGCTGATCACTTTAATTTTTGGAGCTCCAGTTTATTCCTGGGGTTCTTCTAGCCCTTGTTCACTGCCCCTTGTGTAAAGATAATTTGGAGACTATGCAGCCCAGCCTTAGACAGTTCAGAAACCAGAAGAGCAGGTACATGAGCCCTGTTTCCTCCATTATCAGAATTTTCCTAGCTTGGATGGAAGATAAAAGCTTAACTTACTTGGAGAACCAAATTTCCCACAACTTTGGTGGGATATTGATTCTCATTGGATCCAGTGCTGCCTCAAATGTTAACAAAGAGATCTTGATGCAGAGTGTCAGCAAGTCAGAAAGGGGTGTGTTGAGAACTAAAGAATTAGGGCAGGAAGGAGTGAAGAAACAGAGAAAGCAAGCAGTTTATGGGAAGGAAGAAATGGAATATATTTGGGCATTTGAGAATACACATGATGCAAATACTTCTGAGAGCAGAGACCAGAAAATATTACCTAAAATTGTGTCAGCAGCTGTGAATCAACATGAACATGGAAGCAGTACAGGAAAACCTTCTGACCTAGACTTGGCCCAAGGACTGAAATAAAGATGATCCAGTAAAAAAATGGAGTGACTCCAACCACCTCATTAGAAGAGATTAGGAAAAGCATTAAGTTTAGCTAACTGAGTAGGAGTTGTGGAACCTACCCTCTTCGAACAGAATTTTCATGTCATGGCAAGAGTGGATTTGGAGTTAGGAGGACCTAGGTTAGAATGACGGCTTTGCCATTTACTGGCTACATGATCGTGGACAAATTTTAGTCTCTGCTTGCCCCAATTTCTTCATCTGTAAAGCTGGGCAATGATACCTACTTCTTGGATAATTATGAGGATTAAATGAGATAGCACAGAGCACGGCAATGGCAAGTGTTTGGCTTGGATATTTACCTCCTTCAACCAATGTCCATTGCTGACCTTGAAAACCTATATTAATATCTTACTCCACTTGACAGATGTATAATTACCCACTTGACATTTCCAGCTGAACATAATGTATATCCCCAAGTCAACATGTCCAGAAATGTCCTCTACTTGTTCTCCATCCTCTGAGAGTAGAAGCCAAAATCCTTGTGATGGCTCCCAGAGCCTTAGATGATGTGGCTCCCTGACCTCACTTCCTATTACTCTCTCTTACTCGGCTCGTTGATGTTTGAGCCTGCCAGACACAGGGAGGGCCTGTGCTGGATAGCTCTTCCCTCAGATTTCGGCACGGCTCACTCTTTCGCCTCCAAATGGCCTTGGCTCTAATGTCATCTTCTCAATGAGGCCTATTATGACCCCTCCATTTAAAACAGACTGCTACTCTCTGGCATTTCTGGTGGTCCTTATGCTGTTCTATCTCTTTTTCCCTGAGTTTCTCTCATGGCTTACTTACTGTTTTCTTTGTTCATATATTTTGTGCATTTTTATTATTGTCCCCATATCCTCTACCCAGAATGTCAGCTCCATGAGGTCAGGGATCTTTGTTTTGTTCACTGATGTATCTCAGGGGCCTACAACAGAGCCTCAAACATCATTCATGGTTAACAAATACTGTTGACTCTGAATAAACTTAATATGACTCATATTTTTCTTAACACTGAATCTTAGGCAGTTACTCCCAATTAATTGATACTGGCCCATAAGATCAAATCTTTGCTATCCCTAGCCTAGTGCACATAGACTAATTGGTCAGTGTTTTAAAAAGCCAATAGTTTTTATCTTAAAATTCCTTTGCACAACTGTAAACCATGTTGGTGTACCTTATGCTTGTTTTTGTGTATGTGCTTCTGAAGGAAGGGTACTCCAAAATGCCCTGGGAATGTACTGGCATTCCGTCTCAAGAATGAGTGTGGTTGTTGCAGAAGCTGTACTTGGTCTTCTAAACAGTCGCAGAAGAAACTTGTCTCAACAAGTATAACGGAGCCTGGTACAGGGTCAAGGCGTCCTAAGATTTAGGTTCTAATCTCAGCTCTGTCACTAACTGCTGTGCAATGTCATTGAATTGTTTTGCTTCTGGACCTCAGTCTAGCTCTAAATGCCATACTTTTTACCACAAGTCTATATTGCACATTGCAGTCACATAGAACTGAAATATGTACTATTTTTCAAGTCCATACAAAATTAAGCCCAAGTTTTGACTCACTGAAGATCTGCAGGTTATAATCGGTGTACAGAGAAGAGGTTGATGTGGTTATCTGGGCACGGTAATGTCCCTCGTCTGCCATTGTCAGATTGTTGAGCTGCAAGGAGTAGGACTCAGTGACATTCAGTTGATCTTTCCGTTTTGGAGCAGTCACCTCTATTTTTGCTTCTTTTGGCCATATGAAGATGACAGAGTATCCATTGTGAAGCCAGGTGATGGACTTGATACTCTCTTTCACAGGAAACTTTGAGGCAAGAGTTACAGACTCCCCCAGGATCCCCTTCACAACCAGTGGGGTTGAGCTGGCTTCTGAAACTGAGTTCCCTGTGAACACAGAAAGGAAGCTGTTGTAACCCTGCCTTCCTTCCCCCTACTCCCCATGCCCTTCCTCCTTACGCTGCCAGTCTTCAGAGCTCACTGATACAGAAGTTCAAAAAGATAAGCTGAAGAGAAGGGCTGGCAGGAGCGCTGAGGTGGACAGTCACAGAGGCTCCGCCAGCGAAATGCATGACGCTCCTGGCTGAGGGCTAATTGGCCCCAGCCAGTCTACCTTCCCACACTAGCTGGTCACACCTGGGTCACAGCCACACTATCTGACCCTCTCCTCTGAGTTATCTGGACATGAGATGGCGAGGGATAACTGCATCTAATCCCTGGCACAGATTTCAAAAACTGCCACCCTTTACTGATGAAATATAACTAAAGCTTGACATTTAGTAAATATCTGCTGTGTTCAACATAGGCTTGTGGGATTTAAAGGACTAATATTAGGAATTTACAGTTCTTATACATTATTTCATCTGATGCTGGCAACAGTTCTGACAGGTAGGATGAATATTATCATATCCCTTTACAGACAAGGATCTGAAGCACAGAGTAGTTAACTAATTTTCCTAGGGTTACCCAGCTAAAGAATAACAGAGTTGGGATTCAGATCCAACTCCTTTGACTCTAACTATTTTGTGCTCCTTGAATGATACCAGAAGATATCTTTTCTGCTCCCAAAAGATAATTGTCTAGGAGTTGAGAAGGTAAAAACTGGTAAGTATATAATTAATACATATAACTTCAAAGTAACATGTAATGGCTACACTCTCACGAATCTATCTCAGAGCCATTAATGTTTGAGCAAAAATGGTGAAATGGTTACAATCATTTTTAAAGAAGATTCTTCCTTAACATCCTTTGCCAAATTCCTAGCATTTATCATACCATTTTGTAGCCTTCTGTTCTCTTATTATTTTAACTTAATCATCATATTTAGTAGTTATCTTAATTATCTTTTTATCTGAGCACAGAGCCTGACACAAAGTAGGATCTGGAAATGTTTGAGTGAATCAATAAATAAGCAACCATTACCACTAGGATTCAGCAATATGTGAACTGAGAACTTCCAGATGTTCAAGCTGGATTTAGAAAAGGCAGAGGAACCAGAGATCAAATTGCCAGCATCCGCTGGATCACAGAGAAAGCAGGAGAACGCCAGAAAAGCATCTACTTCTGCTTCATTGACTACACTAAAGCCTTTGACTGTGTGGATCACAACAAACTGGAAAATTCTTAAAGAGATGGGAATATCAGACCACCTGATCTGTCTTCTGAGAAAGCTGTATGCAGGACAAGAAGCAACAGTTAAAACTGGGCATAGAACAACAGACTGGTTCAACTGGGGAAGAAATATGTCAAGCCTGTATATTGTCACCCTGATTACTTAACTTATAAGCAGAGTACATCATGTGAAATGCCAGGGTAGAGGAATTACAACCTGGAATCAGGATTGCCCAGAAAAATATCAGCAACCTCAGATATGTAGATGATACCACTCTAACAGCAGAAAGTGAAGAGGAACTAAAGAGCCTCTTAATGAGAGTGAAAGAGAAGAGTGAAAAAATTGGCTTGAAGCTCAACATTAAAAAAAGAGCTAAGATTATGGCATCTGCTCCCATCACTTCATGGCAAATAGATGGGGAAAAAGTGGAAGCAGTGACAGATTTTATTTTCTTGGACTCCAAAATCACTGCAGACAGTGGCTGCAGCCATGAAGTTAAAAGATGCTTGCTCCTTGGAAGAAAAGCTATGACAAACCTAGACAGCAGATTAAAAAGCAAAAACATCACTTTGCTGACAAAGGTCCTTATAGTCAGAGCTATGGTTTTTCCAGTAGTCATGTACGGATGTGAGAACTGGACCATAAAGCAGGCTGAGTGCTGAAAAACTGATGCTTTTGAATTATGCTGGAGAAGACTCCTGAGAGTCCCTTGGACAGGCAAGGAGATCAAACCAATCAATCCTAAAGGGAGTTAATCCTGAATATTCATTGGAAGGACTGATGCTGAAGCTGAAGCTCCAATACTTTGGCCACTTGATGTGCAGAGCCAACTAAGAGGGAAAGTCCCTGATGCTGGACAGATTGATAGCAGGCGGAGATGGGGGCAACAGAGAATGAGACGGTTGGATGGCATTATCAACACAATGACTATGAGTTTAAGAAAGCTCTGGGAGATAGTGAAGGACAGGGAAGCCTCGTGTGCTGCAGTGCATGAGGTCATGGAGTTGGATGTGATTTAGAGACTGAACAATAATAACTGTTATCATAACCTCAACTTTCTTTAGGGCCCTTAGTTCTCAGGAGAGAATCTGAGTACATCATGAGAAACGCTGGGCTCGAAGAAGCACAAGCTGGAATCAAGATTGCTGGGAGAAATATCAATAACCTCAGATATGCAGACGACACTACCCTTATGGCAGAAAGTGAAGAGGACCTAAAAAGCCTCTTGCTGAAAGTGAAAGAGGAGAGTGAAAAAGTTGGATTAAAGCTCAACATTAAGAAAACTAAGATCATGGCATTGGGTCCCATCACTTCACGGGAAATAGATGGGGAAACAGTGGAAACAGTGTCAGACTATATTTTTTTTGGTTCCAATATCACTGCAGATGGTGATTGCAGCCATGAAATTAAAAGACGCTTACTCCTTGGAAGGAAAGTTATGGCCAACCTAGATAGCATATTGAAAAGCAGAGACATTACTTTGCCAACAAAGGCCCATCTAGTCAAGGCTATGGTTTTCCCAGTAGTCATATATGGATGTGAGAGTTGGACAGTGAAAAAGGCTGAGCGCAGAAGAATTGATGCTTTTGAACTGTGGTGTTGGAGAAGACTCTTGAGAGTCCCTTGAACTGCAGGGAGATCACAAGTCCATCCTAAAGGAGATCAGTCCTGGGTGTTCATTGGAAGGACTGATGTTGAAGCTGAAACTCCAATACTTTGGCCACCTCATGCAAAGAGTTGACTCATTGGAAAAGACCCTGACGCTGGGAAGGATTGGAGGCAGGAGGAGAAGGGGAAGACAGAGGATGGCATCATGGACTCGATGGTCATGGGTTTGGGTGGACTCTGGGAGTTGATGATGGACAGAGAGGCCTGGTGTGCTGCAGTTCATGGGGTTGCAAAGAGTCGGACACGGCTGAGCGACTGAATGGAACTGATCGACACACAGTACAATAGGAATAAACCTTGCATACATTTTACTAAGGGAAAGAAGTTAGACATAAAAATTCACAGATTACATGATTTCATTTTATGAACTATCCAGAACAGGTAAACTCATTGAGACAGAAAGCAGATTAATGTTTGAAGGGTGATAGGTAGGGAGAGAAATGAGAAGGGATTGCTTAATGTGTACAAGATTTTCTTTCAGGGTGATGAAATGTCCTGGAGCAATGGAAGTGGTGGTTGCCCAATGCTGTGAATTTACTAAATGTCACTGAATTTGTACACTTTAATATTATTATTTTATGTTTTGTGAATTGCACTTTAATAAAAAAAAAAAGAAAGGAAGAAAGGCAAGAGTCTGCTTGTGCACGGAGACACAACTGAGGCTACATCTGGAATGAGACTGAAAACTGGCTGGTATGGAAGTACGGCAGTCCAGCGGGCATTGACTACAGGTTCTGAGAGGTGGAAGACCTCGTTGTTCTTGATGATAAAGACAAAATGTAGAATAGCTCTCTGCCTGCTGTGAGCAGCAATAAACAATTGATAGCTGTGGGTGGTTGATAAGAAGTAGATAATGCTGCTCAGGCAAAGGTGGGTCATTGGATTATAGTCTCTGAGCAGAAAAACCTGCAAAGTTTTTGACTCAAAACCTCAGAATCATTTCGTTGGCCCATGTGTATTGGTTGTACCATATATTTCCTACTACTGTTCTCTCTTGAACATCGGAATGCCTGTATCTGCTTGCAAACACACTCAAAGAACTAGTTCTTATTTCTTCATCCTTCCAACCGCGTTGTGACTAAAGTCTCATGTGTGGTCCACGGAGCAGCACCGTTGATGCTTGGGAATTTGTCATAAATGCAGACACTTAGTCTCGCTTCCCTGGTGGCTCAGAGGTAAAGCGTCTGCCTGCAATGCGAGAGACCTGGGTTCAATCCCTCGGTGGGGAAGATCCCCTGGAGAAGGAAATGACAACCCACTCCAGTATTCTTGCCTGGAGAATCCCATGGACCGAGAAGCCTGGTGGGCTACAGTCCACGGGGTCTCAAAGGGTCGGACACGACTGAGCCACTTCACTTTCACTTTCAGTTTCCTTTCCAGAAGCAGCATTATAATAAGATCCCCTAATACTTTGTATGTATATTAATATTTGGTAAGTTCCTACCTAGAAAGAATTAAATGTAGAAGCAAGTGAGATTCATTTTCTCCAGGGCATGATGACGTTTGATCTCAGTTATACCTATTTCTTAATATGGTTTATCTTTACAGCTAAATTTCCTAAAAGGAGCGAGTTATGGTATCTGGCCCCTTGAAAGAATGTAGGCCGGCATGAGTCATCTTCCTTCATGCTTGCTTCAAGATTGATTTTATTTGTACCATACTCCTGTCACAGTGGTTTTCTTTCCCTTCCTTAATCATTCTAAACTCTTCCCTGCACCAGGCCTTTGCACATGTAATGTTCTCTGCTTTGAATGCTTCCTCATTAGACTCCTCCCCTGTTTGACTTCTCTTTAAATATCAAGTTGAGATGCTACGTTCCAGAAAATCCTTTCCACACCACCTCCATCTAGAGCAGGTCCTCTTGTTTTTCTATCCCGTAGTCCTGAAACCAAGCAGGACCCTGTGGGGGTCATGGACACAAAAGCCCTTCTGTCCGGCATATCTCGTTTGTAGGGAATAGACTAGGCATTCACGACCTTCCCTGAGTTCCTAAGGGCAAATTATAACAATTGCTAATCAGAAAAGGCAAGGGATGCAGGCACAAGGGAGGAGCAGTAAAAACAGCTTGGGGCAGGGTCCTGGTTCTGCACAACAATATCTTTGAGCTCTTTATACTAATAGAACTAACACTCCCAACAAATGGAAGATGTCAGCATTCTTCATTCCAGATTAAAGGAACTAGAGAAGCTCTTCTGGAAGACCACTTCAGGCCAGATTAAAGGAACCATAGAAACTCACCAGATTATCTGAGACCAGACTAAAATAGTACAGGCCCTGCACACACCCTAATCTTATTCTCAACCCTACCCTTGAATGGTTGCTAAAAAGCCCCTCCTGCCAAATCCTCCCAGGTTGGAACACATGGTTTTTGAGAGCAGAAGCATGCTGTGTCTTGCTTTTCCTGGCAAACCAATGAAGCTATTCTTTTTTACTTCACCCGAAACTCTGTTACTGAGATTTGATTCAGCACCAATGCACAGAGGCCGAGTTTTCAGCATCATTACCCTGCTTATTATCTTCTTAGTATCACAGTTTATAATTACAAATACATTTATGTGAATATATAGCTGTTTGTATACTATGCAACTTAGTAAAATGGTTATGAATAGACTCTGGAGCCAGTCTCCCTAAATTATAACCCTGAAAATTACTGCTTTCTTCCTGGACTTCAGAACACTCACAAACACATTTAAGTATGTTTCATTTTCTATACCATCCTCACTTCCCCCACAGCAGTGTGACATTAAGCAAGTTACTCAAGCATTGTATGCCTTCTTTCCTCTTCCTTAAAGTGGGGATAGGAATAATGTATATTTCATAAGGCCCTTATGAGAAATATTAATGGGAATGGGGGGGGGAAATAGGAATTTTAACCTGAGGACATTCAGAATATTGAATTCTAGAGATGAGTTCAATTTTGCAAGGAGGCAAAGACAGGGATCTCTTGTCTTTGCCTCCATGGCTCCTGGGCTAGGGAGTAGCTCTTGAATGTATAATTTTTTTCTCTTTCTGCTCTTTTACAAATTCCCCAAGTTTCTGTCCTCCTTACAGTTTTCTCCTTAGCTTTATTTATTATTCTAGGCTGTGAGTTCCAAGCCGCAAGCCTCAGCTCTACTTTCAGCTGCTTTCAGGAAATCTTCCCATGAATATCAAACTAACATCTTAAGATTAGTAGGTCCAAAATTGAAATCATCTTCTCATCATGGCTGCTCCCTCCTCCCCACTCCCAATTTTGTAAACGTTTTTGGCTATTCTGTCTGAAATATCACTGCCCCCAATATTTAATCTCTCCTTTCCTTGCTTGATTTATTTCCTCCTTTTCATTTATCACTATCCAATATACTTATTTATTTTGTTTCACTTATTTGTTTTGTTTATAGCTTGTTTCCTCTGCTAAAATGTTAACTCCGTGAGGGCAGACATTTTTGTCTGCTTCATTCATGGTGTACACTCAGAAAGTAGAACAGTGCCAGGCATCCAGTAGGTGCTCAATGATTGTTTACTGGACGACAAGGAATTCTCTCCCCTCTTCATTCCCACTGCCAGGTAATCGAGCTAATTCTACCTCTGTGGTGATTCTTGCTTATGTCCTTTCTCTTGCACTGCTACCATTTTGATTCAACCGTCACTGTTCCTCAAAACTATCAGAAGAGCTTGCCACCTACTGGCTAATGAAATCTGTGCTAGTTATTTCAAAAGGGGATAATAATAGTACAGATTCCTAGAACTGTCAAAAAGCTTATGTATATGATGTAAGTATCGCATTTGACCCAGTGCCTGGAACGGTAGGAGCCCACAATGAACAGTAACTATTTTTACCTGCTACCCTGGGCTAGTTCTGGGATAACTTTCTTGTCTTGTCTCCTGCCCCTTCCTTTGCTTTGGCCCCAGTGGACCACTTGGGTTTCCCCAAAACCTGACATGAACCTTCAAGTTTTCCACCTAATGGACAGCAGGGGAATGAGAGGCATGTAGGATCTGAGGATTCCTGTCTGGCAGATTAGGTATTGCTGGACTAGCTAGGCCCTGATTTGCATGAAAGGAAAGAAAAGCTGGAGAGTAGTTTTTTCACAGTACGCAAAAACTGAGAACACTATTTCAAGTGTCTTAGTTGGGTTCAGAAATTTCAGCTAAGCAGAACCATAGATTTTCAATATTTTCGATGAGGCTAAGAAGGAACATGTAGCCTACTAGTGATCACACAGTAAGATAGTAGCTACTCTAGTGAGAAGGCTTCTTTTCTTAACCTCAGCTCTCATTATACCACAACATGCTGGTTATAAACGCCAGTCCTGTCTTAGAAAAGCTCATTTCCCATGCCCCAGCACGTAATTATTTAAATACCGACACAATTGAAGCTATTAACTCTAAATGATCTCAGGCTATAAGCTTTTAAGTGGTGAGGCGATGGCAGTTTATCAGGCACCTCTGTGAGCCCCACCGGATCCCTTAGTGGAGATACAGACAGACACCTAAATGTAGGTGATTTAGATCGAGCAAACGGCACAAAACCGGGGTCAAACATGGCTACATGGGTATACTTCAGCGTTTACCTGGGCCAAGGCAGAAGACAAGCGTGAGAAACTGGAACAGCAGGATCATGCTCTTAGCCGTGGAGAATGGTGTTGGAGACTTCAAGACAGGCGGTGTTCTTGCCATTCTCTCACAAACTGAAAGTACTTCTTATAGACACTGTCTGTTTCCTCTCAGAGGCGTGGCAAGAACTTCTTCCCCCATACTAAAAGCCCCAATTTTATTTTGTAAATTTGTTTACTTTTTTCTGAGCTAAGTGCAAAAATCATGTGTGATGTGAATTGGCATCTTCACTACTGTCAACTTAAAAACTAGTTACAAGCTAAAAGTTGAGAGTTGTGTTTTATTTGGCAGAAATTTTTAGGACTTCAGACCTGGGAGACAGCATCTCAAGCAACCCTGAGAGAACTGTTCCGAGGAGGTGGTGGGGAGGAGTTAGGCTATACAGAAGTTTGCAACAAGGGGCAGGTAGTCCGAACATCAAAAGATTATTGTTAGTGAAAGAAATATCTAAGTTAAGGAATTTAGCGCTTTTCTATGTATGGAAGATGCAAGAGTCTGGGCTTACTGAAATCATTCCGTTCATAGGCATCTCAGCTCCCTGGGGCCAGCATCCTGCATTTTTTACATCCTTGGTGCCTCAAAGTGAGTGGAGGCAGCGTGACAGCTGTTGGCTCACAGGTATTCTTCTCTTTCGTGGTTGCCCTGGAGGACTGGAACTGCTGATGACTGTGACATTCTTGTTTATTGATATGGCAGGAAACCCTCCATTTCTTACTATCTATATCCTGTTTTCTTTTATTTTGATTTTTTTTTTTTATTGTGGTAAAACAACTGCCAGCTAGAAATTGGCGCTTGTCACGGGCACTTGCTATGTCTTCCTTTACAATGGTTAAATCATGTGTTGCTGCAGCTGCTGATCTTCAGCAGCTCCTGAAAGGAGTTCGGGGTAGAGAGCGAAAGTGAGGCACTCTGTGCTCTGGGAAAAACTGGCAGGACAGGGCTTCAGAGAGTTAGGTTGCAAGAAGGGGGACCCCTTCCAGGGCTTGAAAGTGGGCTCTTGTCTAACACCCAGAAGTGAACTGTCTGAGGAGACACATGTGCTGGCGAAGAAGGAGTCTTTATTGGGAAGGGGCACCCAGGCAGAGAGCAGGGGGCTAAGGGAAACTGAGCAGACCGATCTGCCATGCGCCTTGCAGTCTTGGGTTTTATGGTGATGGGGTGAGTTTCTGGGTTGCTTCTAGCCAATCACTCTGATTCAGGGTCCGTGCTGACGGCTCACCCATTACTCAGCCAAGAAGGAAGTCAGTGAGAAGGATTCTGGGAGGTGGTAGGCCAAACTCTTCTGATTGGTGGTGGCTTGCTAGTTCTGTGTTCCTTACCAAGACCTCCTGTTGGAAAATCACTCGTGCAGACAGTCGCCCTGGTGCCTGGTCAGGGTGGGCGGCTTCAGTCGCTGTGTTTACTCTAACACTTAGATATTTTCAGGAGACAATTTTATGAGCCCAATTCTTGTATCTGCTTATATCTAGAAAAACACTAAAATCCTTCCTGGTGACAACTGTTCCTTGATGTCAATCCAGGATTTTGGACTGACTCATTGGATTGACAAATCCAAAGAACAGAAAGTTTCACCAGACTAGCAGAAACCTTCTGGGAAAATATGTGCTAGATTGCATGTATTTTTCCTTCACCCAAATCACATGCATACCTTCTCCCCCTGCCTCTTTGGAACAGTTTCTCGGAGCTTTCTGAGGTGCTGTCCTCTGGGCTGCAGTCCTCATTTTTGCACCAAATAAAATTTAACTTGCAACTTTCATGCTGTGCATTTTTTTTAAGTTGGTACAACCTAAATTGCACATTGTGATTATGTAATCCAAAACTTACTGTTTTAACCGTCAGTTCAGTAACACTAAATAAAAACCATGTTTCGCAACTGCCAACATTATACATTTCCAAAATGTCTAATTACCTTCAATATTGTGATTCAACTGTATCATTCGGATGACCAAATATATATTCGGTCTTTGTGCACAGTTCCTGGCTCACAGCTCTCAAAATCTTCGGAATTTCCTGAGATATTAGAATAATGCAAACATCTTTTTTTATACTATTTGGTCCCTCGTCTTCAATTTCTGAAATCACTTTTTGCTGTTCAGTCACTAAGTCATATCCGAGTCTTTGTGAGCCCACGGACTAGAGCATGCCAGGTCAGTGATGCCATCTAACCATCTAATTCTCTGTCAACCCCTTCTCTTCCTGCCCTCAAGTTTTTCCAGCATCAGGAAAAACTTGATGTAAAAATTCTTTTACAATGAGTCAGCTCTTCGCATCAGGTGGCCAAAGTATTAGAGTTTCAGCTTCAACATAAGTCCTTCCAATGAATACCCAGGACTGATCTCCTTTAGGATGGACTTGTTGGATCTCCTTGCAGTCCAAGGAACTCTCAAGAGTCTTCTCCAACACCACAGTTCAAAAGCATCAGTTCTTCAGTGCTCAGCTTTCTTTATAGTCCAACTCTCACATCCATACATGACTACTGGAAAAACCATAGCCTTGACTAGATGGACCTTTGTTGGCAAACTAATGTCTCTGTTTTTTAATATACTGTCTAGGTTGGTCATAACTTTTCTTCCAAGGAGTAAGCATCTTTTAATTTCATGGCTGAAGTCACCATCTGCAGTGATTTTTGGAGCCCCCCAAAATAAAGTCACCCACTGTTTCCACTGTATCCCTATCTATTTGCCATGAAGTGATGAGACTGGATGCCATGATCTTAGTTTTCTGAATGTTGAACTTTAAGCCAACTTTTTCACTCTCCTCTTTCACTTTCATCAAGAGACACTTTAGTTCTTCACTTTCTGCCATACGAGTGGGATCATCTGCATATCTGAGGTTATTGATATTTCTTCTAGCAATCATGATTCCAGCTTGTATTTCATCCAGCTCAGTGTTTCTCATGATGTATTCAGCATATAAGTTAAATAAGCAGGGTGACAATATACAGCTTGATGTACTCCTTTTCCTATTTGGAACCAGTCTGTTGTTCCATGTCCAGTTCTAACTATTGCTTCCAGATCTGCATACAGATTTCACAAGAGGCAGGTCAGGTGGTCTGGTATTTTCATCTCTTTCAGAATTTTCCACAGGTTGTTGTGATCTACACAGTCAAAGACTTTGGCATAGTCAATAAAGCAGAAATAGATATTTTTCTGGAACTCTCTTATTTTTTTGATGATCCAGCAAATGTTGGCAATTTGATCTCTGGTTCCTCTGCCTTTTCTAAAACCAGCTTGAATATCTGGAAGTTCACGGTTCATGTATTATTGCTGAAGCCTGGCTTGGAGACTTTTGAGCATTACTTTACTAGCGTGTGAGATGAGTGCGATTGTGCAGTAGTCTGAGCATTCTCTGGCATTGCCTTTCTTAGGGATTGGAATGAAAACTGACCTTTCCCAGTCTTGTGGCCATTGCTGAGTTTTCCAAATTTGCTGGCATTTTGAGTGCAGCACTTTCATAGCATCATCTTTTAGGATTTGAAATAACTCAATTGGAATTCCATCACCTCCACTAGCTTTGTTTATAGTGATGCTTCCTAAGGCCCACTTGACTTCACATTCCAGGATGTCTGGCTCTAGGTGAGTGATCACACCATCATCATTATCTGGGTCGTGAAGATCTTTTTTGTATCATTCTTCTGTGTATTCTTGCCACCTCTTCTTAATATCTTCTGCTTCTGTTAGGTCCCTACAGTTTCTGTCCTTTATTGAGCCCATCTTTTCATAAAATGTTCCCTTGGTATCTCTAATTTTCTTGAAGAGATCTCTAGTCTTTCCCATTCCATTATTTTCCTGTATTTCCTTACACTGATCAGTGAGGAAGTCTTTCTTATCTCTCCTTGCTATTCTTTGGAACTGTATATTCAAATGGGTATATCTTTCCTGTTCTCCTTTGCTTTTCACTTCTATTAACAGCTATTTGTAAGGCCTCCTCAGACAGCCATTTTGCTTTTTTTGCTTTTCTTTTTCTTGGGGATGGTCTTGATTTCTGTCTCCTGTACAATGTCACAAACCTCTGTCCATAGTTCATCAGTCACTCTGTCTATCAGATCTGGTCCCTTAAATCTATTTTTCACTTCCACTGTATAATTCTAAGGGATTTGATTTAGGTCATACCTGAATGGTCTAGTGGTTTTTCCCTACTTTCTTCAATTTAAGTCTGAATTTGGCAGTAAGGAGTTCATGGTCTGAGCCACAGTCAGTTCCTGGTCTTGTTTTTGCTGACTGTATAGAGTTTCTCCAGCTTTGGCTACAAAGAATATAATCAATCTGATTTCAGTGTTGACCATCTGGTTATGTCCAGGTGTAGAATCTTCTCTTGCATTGTTGGAAGAGGGTGTTTGCTATGACTAGCGCATTCTCCTGGCAAAACTCTATTAGCCTTTTCCCTGTTTCATTCTGTACTCCAAGGCCAAATTTGCCTGTTACACTCAGTCAGTGTCTGACTCTTTGCGACCCCATGAACTGCAGCACGCCAGGCTTTCCTGTCCATCACCATCTCCCAGAGTCCACCCAAACCCATGTCCATTGAGTCGGTGATGCCATCCAGCCATCTCATCCTCTGTCGTCCCCTTCTCCTCCTGCTCTCAATCTTTCCCAGTATCAGGGTCTTTTCCAATGAGTCAGCTCTTCACATCAGGTGGCCAAAGTATTAGAGTTTCAGCTTTAACATTAGTCCTTCCAATGAACACCCAGAACTAATCTCCTTTAGGATGGACAGGTTGGATCTCCTTGCAGTCCAAGGGGCTCTCAAGAGTCTTCTCCAACACCACACTTCAAAAGCATTATCTTTTCTGTGCTCAGCTTTCTTCATAGTCTAACTCTCACATCCATACATGACCACTGGAAAAACCATACCCTTGACTAGATGGACCTTTGTTGGCAAACTAATGTCTCTGCTTTTTAATATGGTATGTAGGTTGGTCATAATTTTTCTTACAGGGAGTAAGCATCTTTTAATTTCATGGCTGCAATCACCATCTGCAGTGATTTTGGAGCCTCCAAAAATAAAGTCTGACACTATTTCCCCATCTATTTGCCATGAAGTAATGGGACCAGATGCTATGATTTTAGTTTTCTGAATGTTGAAACTTTAAGCCAACTTTTTCACTTTCATCAAGAGACTCTTTAGTTCTTCACTTTTTGCCGTAAGGGGGGTGTCATCTGCATATCTGAGGTTATTGATATTTCTCCCAGCAATCTTGATTCCAGCTTATGCTTCCTCCAATCCAGTGTTTCTCATGATGTACTCTGCATATAAGTTAAATAAGTAGGGTGACAATATACAACCTTGAAATACTCCTTTTCCTATTTGGAACTAGTCTGTTGTTCCATGTCCAGTTCTAACTGTTGCTTCTTGACCTGCATACAGATTTCTCAAGAGGCAGGTCAGGTGGTCTGGTATTTCCATCTCTTTCAGAATTTTCCATAGTTTATTGTGATCCACACAGCTTTGACATAGTCAATAAGGCAGAAATGGATGTTTTTCTGGAACTCTGTTGCTTTTTTGATGATCCAGAGGATGCTGGCTATTTGACCTCTGGTTCCTCTGCCTTTTCTAAAACCAGCTTGAATAACTGGAATTTTGCAGTTCATGTATTGCTGAAGCCTGGCTTGGAGAATTTTGAGTATTACTTTACTAGCATGTGAGATGTGTGCAATTGTGCAGTAGTTTGAGCATTCTTTGGCATTGCCTTTCTTTGGGACATTCAGGATTAAATTTACTCAAAAATATTTTTTAAAATCTAGCAAGATGATTATTTCTTTTTTCTCCTTTAATATGTATTAACAAAACACTGCAATAAAATATTCCTTTAACAAAATATATTCAAGGTCTTGAAAGAGAGAAATCTGCAATCTAGACTACTCTACTTAATAAGATTATCATTTAGAATAGGAGAAGAAATAAAGAATTTCTAAGACAAACAAAAACTTAAATAATTCTTCTAAAAGAAGTATCGAAAGGTTACCTCTGAATAGAAAAGAATCAAGAAGGAATAGGAAGAAAGAAATTGAAAAGTAAATCACTTAAATTAACCAGTATTAAGTTCAAAAAGAGGAAAAACTATTTGTGAAAGCAATGATAAACACAAGGAATGCCAAAAGAATAAACATGAAGATGTAAACGAGAACATCAAAGTTATAAACTGTGGGGGAGAATAGTAACAATATGCAGGTTCTTTTACTTTTTTTTTAGAATATGCTTGAGCCTATATGACTATTAGTCTAAATGAAGCAGATATAGGAAGGGGTTAACATATTTGAGAAACAGGGCAACCAGAAATAAAAAAATATACAATAAATTCACACAAAAAAACTAAATGAAGAGAGCACAAGCATAAAAATAAAAGGAAATTTTTCAAGCCACAAAAAGAAAAACAGAAAAAAAAAATAAAGGAAAGGAACAAAGATGAAACAAAGAATCAACTGAGAAACAAGGCTTGAAATGACAATAAATGTATATGTATCAATGAAAGTGAAAGTGTTAGTCACTTAGTTGTCCCCAACTCTTGTGACACCATGGACTATAGCCCACCAGCCTCCTCTGTCCATGGAATTCTCCAAGCAAGAATACTGGATTGGGTTGCTACCTTAAATGTCAATTGACTGAATGCTCCAATCAAAAAACATAGAGTGACACATTGGATAAAAAATAAGAGCTATAAAATACTGTCTGCAAGAGACCCACTTTAAGGCAAAGGACACACATGGATTTCAAGTGAGGAGCTGGAAGAAGATATTTCATGAGAACAGAAATGACAAGAAAGGAGGAATTGCAATACTAATATTAGACAAAATAGATGTTAAAGAAAAAGCTATAAAGAAAAACAAAGAAGGATACTACATAATTATAAAATGATCAATACAAAAAGAAGATTTTACACTCATCAATATATATGCATCTAATATAGAAGCAGGCTTCCCTGATGGCTCAGCTAGTAAAGAATCTGCCAGCAATGCAGGAGATGTAGGTTCAATCAGGTCAGGAAGATACCCTGAAGAAGGGAATGTGCCAGGGTCCAGCCCCAGCGGGGTCCGGGGGTCTTGAGGGATGAGTGGCGTCGGCGAAGAAATGAGCTGAGTCGATGTGTGGTGATGGAGCAGTCTCTCATTTATTGTTGTTGGTTTACAGTTTTATAGCCAAAAGACATCCCCATTACATCATTACATCACCTATCATTCTATACAATTTTTTGTTTTCTACCTCCCATAGCAACCTTATCATTGAGTTCATTCCCCAAACTATCATTGTTAAGTCCAAACTCCGGGTCCCAAGCCCCTGAAGAGACCAAGCCCACACAGCAATGCAAAAGCATAAAGGGGTTTATTGTTAGCCGGGCTAGGGCGCAAGTCTCATCCAAAAAGTGGAATCCGACAAGAGCCCCGCGCTCCAGATCACAGTTGCTTTTATACAAGCAGTTCTTTGTTACAGCATTGGTATAGCTGGCAGTCAGTGTTTGGTCAGTTTAAACTGCGCATCTGCCCTGGATGGTCTATCTCTTGGCGCGCGCGGGACTTTCCTGGCTTGTGGGGGGGAGGTATGAGGTGAGGGTGGAGGAGGTCGCTGGAACTAGGGCAGGCTGTATATCACAGCAGCCTGTCACGGAGTAAGGTACGGGGAGGTGTGAGGATGGGGGAGGTCTCCGCAGCTAGGGCCTGCTGTATCTCCCAGCAGCCTGTCACGGAAGCTGTTTTGTTTACACACCACATCATGAAACATTCCCTTTGCAGAAGTCAGATTTTTATGTAATTAGATTTAACAGTAGTATGTTTACCATTTGAATGTCTTCAGTATACTTCATTCAGTCATGATAAGTACATCAACCTAAGTAGAAAGGTTACATTTCTCTTATCAGGTACAACTATACAGAAGCTAGAGGGAAGGGCTTAAGCTTGAGACTGTTTATTCCAGTAACCTACTCAAGTTCTTACGAGAAAAGAGGAAAGAGGACAAAGAGACAGTTTAGAGAGAGGAAAGAGGACTAAGAGACAGTTAAGCAGCACTGCTTTAGCAATAAAACCCTATTAACCTTATAACTACTATAATGAATTCCTATGTCTACATTATCTTAAAGCAATCAATATCTCCAACTATGCTGGCCACAATTATGAGCATTCCTAAGTCTCAATCAAGCCTGATTTCTTCAAGGAAGCGAGCCTCCTCCGTGGAGTGGTCAGGGGAGTGGGAGGTGGAAAGGTGACCCAAGTACGAGCCTTTCCTTTCCGGTGGTGGCCTTGCCATGACCCCCAGAGAACTCTTGGTAAACTCCCCAGTAATTAGTAGGAGGAGTAGTAACCTATTTAAATGTCCCTTTCATTCCTCCTTAGCCCCCGGGGAAGGTGATCCACCTTCCCGGATCCTCTGGTCGATAAGGTCTGGGGGGATTATCTCAGGACAAATTCTTTCCAACTGTGACTGACCTACTGAGATGAGCCAATGTTCCGAGCTTGGACAGAACTTCCAAGAAAAATACCAGGGTAGGGCTTGCCCAGGATGCCCCGATAAAGAAAGTCAGCTTTGCAATTTCTTTCTTAGTCTCGTGACCTTGTCATCCGAACAAGGGGGCATCCTGACGGCTCCCGGCAGGAATGGCTACCCACTCCAATATTCTTGCCCAGAGAATCCCATGGACAGAGGAGCCTGGCAAGCTACAGTCCATAGGGTCGCAAAGAGTTAGACATGACTTAGCAACTAAGCAAATATAAATGCTCACAGACATAAAGGGAGAAACTGATGGAATACAGTAATAGTAGGAGATTTTAACACCCCCACTCACATCAAAAGATAGATCTTTCAGAAAAGAATCGATAAGGCAACAGAGGTCCTAAATGATACAGTAGAACATTTAGACTTGATTGATATTTTCAGGACACTACATCAAAAAAGCCAGAATATACATTTTTCTAAGTTCACATGAAACATTCTCCAAGACTGACCTCATCTTAGAGCACAAAACTAACCTCAAACAACTTAAGAGTAGAGAAATTATTTCAAGCATCTCTGACCACAAAGGCATGAAACTAGAAATCAATCACAGGAAAAGAAATGAGAAAAAATGAATATATGAAAACTAAATAATATTTACTAAAAAGCCCAATTGGTTAATGAGGAAATCAAAAAGGTAATTTAAAATACGTTGAGACAGATGAGAATGAAAACATATCCTATAAAATTCAATGAGATGCAGCAAAAACAATTCTTAGAAGGAAGTTCATAGTGATATAAGTCTTCATAAAACAAGAACAAACAAAAAACAAGAAAAATATCAAGTAAAAAACCTAACCTACCACCAAAAACTAAGATCGTGGCATCTGGTCCCATTACTTCATGGCAAATAGTTGGGGAAACAGTGGAAACAGTGGCTGACTTTATTTTTCTGGGCTCCAAAATCATTGCAGATGGTGATTGCAGCCATGAAATTAAAAGACACTTACTCATTGGAGGGAAATTTATGACCAACCTAGATAGCATATTATAAAGCAGAGAAATTACTTTGCCAACAAAGGTCTGTCTAGTCAAGGCTATGGTTTTTCCAGTAGTCATGTATGGATGTGAAAGTTGGACTGTGAAGAAAACTGAGTGCTGAAGAGTTGATGCTTTTGAAGTGTGGCGTTGAGAGCCCCTTGGACTGCAAGGAGATCCAACCAGTCCATCCTAAAAGAGATCAGTCCTGGGTGTTTGTTGGAAGGACTGATACTGAAGCTGAAATTCCAATACTTTGGCCACCCAATGCGAAGAGTTGATTCACTGGAAAAGACTTGATGCTGGGAAGGATTGGGGGCAGAGGATGAGATGGTTGGATGGCATCACTGACTCGATGGACATGGGTTTGGGTAAACTCTGGGAGTTGACTTTTAATCCAGCTTTTTCACTCCTCTCTTTCACTTTCATCAAGAGGCTTTTTAGTTCTTCACTTTCTGCCATAAGGGGGGTGTCATCTGAATATTTGGGGTTATTTATGTTTCTCCCGGCAATCTTGATTCCAGCTTGTGCTTCATCCAACTCAGCATTTTGTGTAATGTACTCTGCATGTAAGTTAAATAAACAGAGTGACAAAATACTGCCTGGACATACTCATTTCCCAATTTGGAACCAGTCTGTTGTTCCATGTCCAGTTCTTACTGTTGCTTCTTGACCTGTATACATATTTCTCAAGAGGCAAGTCAGGTGGTCTGGTAGTCCCATCTCTTGAAGAATTTTCCACAGTTTGTTGTGATCCACACAGTCAATGGCTTTGGCATAGTCGATAAAGCAGAAGTAGATATCTTTCTGAAGCTCTCTTGCTTTTTCTACGATCCAGTGGATGTTGGCAATTTAATCTCTGGTTCCTCTGTCTTCTCTAAATACAGCTAGAACATTTGGAATTTCTCAGTTCATGTACTGTTGAAGTCTACCTTGGAGAATTTTGAGCATTACTTTGCTACCATGTGAAATGAGTGCAATTATGCAATAGTTTGAACATTGTTTGGCATTGCCTTTCTTTGGGATTGAATGAAAATTGATCTTTCCCAGTCCTGTGGCCACTGCTGAGTTTTTCAAATTTGCTGGCATATTGAGTGCAGCACTTCAACAGCATCATCTTTTAGAATTTGAAATAACTCAGCTGGAATTCTGTTACCTCCACTAGCTTTGTTCATAGTGATGCTTCCTAAGGCACATTTGACTTCATACTCCAGAATGTCTGGCTCTAGTTGAGTAATCACACTATCGTGGTTATCTGGATCATTAAGATCTTTTCTTTTCTTTTTTTTTTAAATTTTTTAATTTTTTTAAATTGTTTTTGCCATACATTGTCATGATATCACCATGGGTTTACATATGCTTCCCCTCCGGAACCCCCCTCCCTCTTCCCTCCCCCCCCCCGGGAAATCTCGCTGCACCAGCCCCGAGCATCAGTCCTGGGCTGGCGATTGATTAGACATATGAAAATTAACATGCTTCAATGCCCTTCTCCCATATCATCCCACCCTTACCCTCATCCACAAAGTCCATGAGTCTATTCTATACATCTGCGTTCCTTTTGCTGTCTTGTATGTTGGGTTCTCGTTACCGTCTTTCTAAATTCCATATATATGCGTTAATATACTGTATTGTTGTTTTTGCTTCTGGCTTATTTCACTCTGGATAATGAGCTCCAGTTTCGTCCATCTGAGTAGAACTGCTTCAAATGAATTTTTTTTTAATGCTGAGTAATATTCCATTGTGTATATGTACCACACCTTTCTTATCCATTCGTCAGTTGATGGGCATCTAGGTTGCTTCCATGTCCTGGCTATTGTAAACAATGCAGCGATGAACATTGGGGTACACGTGGCTCTTTCAATTCTGGTTTCCTCGGTGTATATGCCCAGCAGTGGGATTGCTGGGTCATATGGCAGGTCTATTTGCAGCTTTTTAAGGAACCTCCACACTGTTTTCCATAGTGGTTGTACTAGTTTGCATTCCCACCAACAGTGTAAGAGGGTTCCCTTTTCTCCACATCCTCTCTAACATTTATTGCTTGTAGACTTTTGGATGGCAGCCATTCTGACTGGTGTAAAGTGGTACCTCATTGTAGTTTTGATTTGCATTTCTCTGATAATGAGTGATGTTGAGCATCTTTTCATGTGTTTGTTAGCCATTTTTATATCTTCCTTGGAGAAATGTCTGTTAAGTTCTTTGGCCCACTTTTTAATTGGGTTGTTTATTTTTCTAGAATGGAGCTGCAGGAGTTGTTTGTATATTTTTGAGATTAATTGTTTGTCTGTTGTTTCATTGGCTATTATTTTCTCCCATTCTGAAGGCTGTCTTTTCACCTTGCTTATAGTTTCCTTTGTTGTGCAAAAGCTTTTAATTTTAATCAGGTCCCATTTGTTTATTCGTGTTTTTATTTCCAATATTCTGGGAGGTGGGTCATGGAGTATCCCGCTTTGGGTTATGGCAGAGAGTGTTTTGCCTATGTTATCCTCTAGGAGTTTTATAGTTTCTGGTCTTATGCTTAGATCTTTGATCCATTTTGAGTTTATCTTTGTGTATGGTGTTAGAAAGTGATCTAGTTTCATTCTTTTACAAGTGGCTGTCCAGTTTTCCCAGCACCACTTGTTAAAGAGGTTGTCTTTTCTCCATTGTATATTCTTGCCTCCTTTGTCAAAGATAAGGTGTCCATAGATCCGTGGATTTATCTCTGGGCTTTCTATTCTGTTCCATTGATCTATGTTTCTGTCTTTGTGCCAGTACCATACTGTCTTAATGACTGTGGATTTGTAGTATAGCCTAAAGTCCGGTAGGTTGATTCCGCCCGTTCCATTCTTCTTTCTCAAGATTGCTTTGGCTATACGAGGTTTTTTGTATTTCCATACAAATTGAGAAATTATTTGTTCTAATTCTTTGAAAAAAACCTCTGGTAGCTTGATAGGAATTGCATTGAATCTATAGATTGCTTTGGGTAGTATACATTAAGATCTTTTCTTGTGTAGTTCTTCTGTGTATTCTTGACACCGCTTCTTAATTTCTTCTGCTTCTGTTAGGTCCATATCATTTCTGTCCTTTATTATACAAATCTTTGCATGAAATGTTCCCTTGGTATCTCTAATTTTCTTGAAGAGATCTCTGGTCTTTCCCATTCTATTGTTTTCCTCTGTTTCTTTGCATTGATCACTGAGGGAGGCTTTCTTATCTCTCCTTGCTCTTCTTTGGAACTCTGCATTCAAATGGGTATATCTTTCCTTTTCTCCTTTGCCTTTAGTTTCTCTTCTTTACTCAGCTATTTGTAAGGCCTCCTCAGACAACCATTTTGCATTTTTGTATTTCTTTTTCCTGGGGATGTTCCTGATCCCTGCCTCCTGTACCATGTCACCAATCTGTCCGTAGTTCTTCAGGCACTCTGTCTATCATATCTAATCCCTTGAATCCTTTTGTCACTTCTACTGTATAATCATAAGGGATTTGACTTAGGTCATACCTGAATTGTCTAGTGGTTTCCCTAATTTTTTTAATTTAAGTCTGAATTTTGCAATAAGAAATTCATGATTTGAGCCACAATCAGCTCCCAGTCTAGAAACATATGCCCCCTGAAAATTGAATAAAAAGATATAATTTGAACACACTGATCACTAGATATGAAGCAGAATCTGTAATTATAAAAGACTTTCTTCAAACAAAGGTTCAGGACCAGAGGGCCTCAGAGTCAAATTCTCTCTAACACACACAGAAGAACTTATATAGATTCTTCTCAATCTCTTCCAAAAAATGAAGAGAAAGGAAGAGTTCCAAAAACATTCTATGAAGCCACAAGCCAGACTTAATATTGAGATTAAGTCAAATAATCTTCTGTAAAAAATTGAAATTGTTTATTTGTGTGTAACAGTGGTTTCTTTTGTTAATGAATTCTTCAAACTTAAAACAAAAGTAAAACTTATGCAAACTAATGGAACCATAAAAAAAAAAAAAGAAAAATTAAGTAGGAGACATAGCTCTCCTAGACTTCAGACAATACTACAAAGCTACAATAATCAAAACAGGTGGTATTGGTACAAAAACAGGCATACAGATCAATGGACCTGAATTGAAAGCCCAGAAAGAAACCCACACACTTGTGGTCAATTAATCTTAGACAAAAGAGGCAAGAATATAAAATGGAAAAAGGCAGATTCTTCAGCAAGTGGTGCTGGAAAAGTTGGGCAGCTGCATGTAAGTCGATGAAGTCACAACACACCCTCACACCGTGCACAAAAATAAAATCAAACTGGATTAAAGGCTGAAAAGTAAGACAGGACACCATAAAACTTCTAGAAGACAGCACAGACGAAACACTGTCTGACATGAGTCACACCAGTGCTTTCTTATGTCTGTCTCCCAAGGCAATAGAAATAAAAACAAAAATAAACAAATAGGACCTAATCAAACTTATAAAGTTTTGCACAGCAAACCATAAAAAATCTGAAAAGGCAATCCATAGAATGGCAGAGAATATTTGCAAATAATGCCACAGACAAGAGCTTAATCTCTAAAATATACAAATAACTCATACAATTCAACAACAAACCCCCAAATAATCCAGTTTAAAAAATGGGCAGAAGACTTTAATAGACATTTCTCCAAAGAAGACACACAGATGGTCAATAGGCAGTTGAAACTATATTTAACATTATTAATTATTAGAGAAATGCAATCAAAACTACAATAAGGTACCACCTCACACAAGTCAGAATGGCTATCATTAAAAGTCTACAAATAACAAATGCTGAAGAGGGTGTGGAGTAAAGGAACCCCGCCTACACTGTTGGTGGGAATTTAAGTTGGTACAGCCATTATGGAAAACAGTATGGAGGTTCCTCAGAAAGGTAAAAACAGAGTTACCATATGACTCAGCAATCCCACTCCTGGAAATATTCCATGACAAAACTATAATTCAAAAAGATACATGTGAATATAAGCACTATTCACAATAGGCAAAACAAGGAAATAACCTACACGTCCAGTGACAGATGAATGGATAAAGACATGGTACATACATACAATGGAAGAGTACTCAGCCATAAAAGGAGTGAAATAATGCCATTTGCAGCAACATGGATGCAAGTAGAGATTATCATATTAAGTAAGTCATAAAAAAATAAATGCCATATGATATCACTTACATGTGGAATCTGAAATGTAGCACAAATGAACCCATCTACAAAAACAGAAACAGACTCATAGACATGGAGGACAGACTTGTGGTAGCCAAGGGGAAAGTGGGGAGGGGGAGGGATGGACTGGGAGTTTGGGGTTGATAACTGCAAATTATTACATTTAGAACGGATGAACAGCAGGGTCCTAATGTACAGCACAAGGAACTATAATCACTATCCTGAGATAAACCAAGATGAGAAAGAATATAAAGACACACGGTACATATGTGCATAACTGAATCACTGCTGTACAGCAGAGATTGGCACAACATTGTAAATCAACTGTAGTTCAAAAACATTTCTTAAAGATAAACCATTTTTGCATTTTGGAGAGAACCTCTACTTGATTTTACTTTTTCCCCTTTAATTCCTTGTTTCGTTCAATTTAATAAAATTTGAGTTAAGATTTTTAATATTTGTATTTGCAAGTAAGACTCTTCTATATAAGGAGTTAACAAATGACAGATTTTTTTCTGTAAAGATCAAGATCGTGAGTACTTTGGACTCGGGGCCATTCGGTCTCTGTTGCAACTACTCAGCTTTGCTCTTGTGCCATGGAAGCAGCCAGTCAATACATAAATGAATGAGTATTGAGAATGTTCTAGTAAAATTTCATTAACACTGAATTTTGAATTTCATATAATTTTTGTATGTTACTAAATATTGTTCTTCTTTTGAGTTCTTCCAATTTTTAAAAGCCATAAAAACTATTCTTAACCTATGAGCTATATAAAAATACTTAATAGGCTGGATTTATCCATCGGATGCAGTTTGCTGATTTCTGGTCCATCTTTTTCTTTTCAGGGTATCATCCTCTTGTAGTTTGGAATCAATGTTATCCTAATAGTGCTCAGTGAATTTTGAAGTTTTCCAGTATTTTCTTTGCTTTAAAACAGTTAAAATCACATAGAAATTATCCTTTCATTGATGGTGGTAGAACTAGTTTACAAGACCTTCTAGGCTTGGTGCCTTTTGGGGTGTTAGAGGACAATATCTTTTCCATTCTTTTCTCTAATTAAAGAAGTTCTAGTTATAAACTTTGAGCTTATGAACCCCTGTGGATGGAAAGGTATCTACCAGGGCAATCTGTTGGTTCTGCCTGCCACCAGATGGCATTGTCACATTTGTGTTTTGGAAGGATCACCTGGCTATGGTGTAGAGCAATGGCGACCGGTCCTTCTGACACCCAGGATGGGTTTTGCAGAAGACAGATTTTCCAAAGACTGGTAGGGTTGGCGAGGGTCAGGGTGGGCGTGGGATGGCTTCAGGATAATTCAAGCTTATTACACTTATTGCGCACGTTGTCTCTATTATTATTACATCATCTCCACCTCAAATCAGCAGGCATTAGATCCTGGAGGTTGAGAATGGATGGAACCAGTGCAAGTATGACTGCAGGAGGTAAAGCGCTCTTGTCCAGGTAAGAGACGGTAGTGGCTTGACCACTGTAGCTACTAGTGGATGAAAGAAGAAAAGCTGGATGGATTTTAAGGACATTCAAGGAAGTAAGTTAGGGATTTTCAGGTCCACTTCCACATTCAGTGGTTCACTATGAGGATGTGTAGGATTCAGCATGTGGTTATACTCATGGCTATGAGTAATTACAGTGAATAGATACAAAGTAAAATCAACGAAAGGGGATGGTACAGAGAATGATATCCAGGAGAAACCAAATACAAGCTTTCAAAAGTCTTCTCCCAGAGGAGTCACAGAGGATGCCCTTAATTCCCCATGTGACATGTGATGACAGCACATGTGTCATCACAATGCTTTCTGCTAGGGACGTTTGCCTGAGCCTAGGATTCTGGGGTTTTTATCAGTAGTCACATAGGCCCTGTCTTCCTAGCATGTACAAGATTTCAGAATCCCAAAAGGAAAGCAGGAGTTCAGCACAAAGCAAACTGTTTGTATCAACAGTTTAAGTTCAGTGAATTGCTCTTGGGAAATGGTAGAATCTCCCTAAAACCAAGTTCCTAGACACTAGCTAAGAGTCAACCTTGGAAGTACACCTTTCAAAGGATAGTAGTCTTAAGGCTGTTTTGTTAAGGTTAACTCTTTTCTATGTTTTCTGCTCCTTAACCATGCTTTCTGCAGAGGAAGTAAAGTCAGTATTTTTCTACTGTGCATTCATCCAAAGGTTGGAAGCTTATTAAGGGAATACAACTTAGGAATAAATAGCTTTGTCACTGAGACATGCGCCAAAGGATTGTCACATGCCAGGTAAGGTAAGGCAGTTAAAGGCTGTACAAACTGTGGCATCTTCACTAGTTAATCAAGATATTATACACTGAGGACTTCATCTGTAACTTGTGCAGGATCAGACATTGTGGATACAAACGATGGGCAAAATCAGACGTGATCTGCCTCCTGACAGAGCTCACAGTCCAGCGGGGAAAGGGAGAAATTAATCAAATAATCATGAGGAGAGATATTTAAAGACAAAATTTGAAAACTGCTGTGGTAGAAAGAGATCTAGAACAATCAGAGTAAAAACAGGCATCAGACATGGTCTGAGGAACAGGAAGACTTCCCTAAGGAAGGGGCATTTGAGCTGAGCCCTGAGGAATGAGTGGGCATTAACGAAGTGAAGTTGTGTATTAGAGGCAGTGAGGGTAAGGAGTGGGTTGGTAAAGCGTTTCAGACAGAGGGAGAGGCTTATGGCTAATGTTTAGATTAAGTTAAATGAAATCTGCCAGAACCTCAGAGGGCACTAGAAAAACACCACGAAAAATTTTAAAGTCTTCTCAAGATTATCTGTGTTTGTTTACAGAGTTGCTACACAGGGTCTCTAAAATTCTTCTGGGTAGTGGTTCAATTTCAGCCCAACAAGAAAAGGAAAAAGAGATTTATCTGTGGGAGCCCAAGCATATTTGCAAAGAGTTGCTCAGAGCAAAGGATGTGAAGCTTCTTTGATAAGTTAGACTAAAGGAAGTGGTTTCATATCTAGAAGCTTCCATTTGCTTTTTCACATATCACCTTTTAGCAAGTCATTTCTCCTTCAAAGTTTTACAAACATCCTGAAGCCCTTCACCTATAGTTCTGAGGGAACCACACCTAGCCCCTCATCGAAAAAGGTGGCACTGTGGGTGATCCAAACAATCCTACTCTCCAGTTCCCTTGGAACAGACTCTGAAAGTGGTTTCCAGGACTTCTTTTCTGCTCTTGATATATGGGTCCCAATCTGAGTTCAGCTCAACAGATATTTATTAAGCTCTCCTAGGCAATGGCTTGTGTGATGAGTGCTGTTAGTGGAAAGGTGAATAAGACATACTCTTGTCCTGCAGGGAGATGGACCCAAAACATAAGACTCCATTTCTGGGATGATCAAGGCAGAACTCCCTGCTCTGTCTCTAACCATATGGCTCTGCTGCACCCCGGTTTCTTGTTTCTGGTACCCTGTCTCTAGATTTTCCATCCTGTCTCAGGATCCCGGCCATGTCTCTTGCATTAGACTTCATTTTTGCCATGCTCTTTCTGAATTTTCAGTCCAAGGTGCCTTTATGTCTTCTCAGGGTCTGAGTTCTCAGCTGCACAGAGCCTTTGTCATATTGTTAATAGAGCATTTGCTGCTTGAGCTACTTACCTTATCTCCTCTTTTCTTGTGAAAAACAAAGATAATAAAAGAATAGAAGCATCATCACATACTTTTTCTGTTTACTTGTTGAAATGAAGCCTGTGGTCTCATTTCTAGGCACTTACAATGTATAGGTAATTTTATTAATGGAAGTTTACAAATGCAAGAAATAAAAGATGACATGGAGAAAAGATAAGATACCCTGTTATAATCATGGCATCTAGCTTCTGAAATAGGTTTAGGTAGCATTTACTGCGACTGAGATTGTGTACTGTGCTTAGTCACTCAGTAGTGTCTGACTCTTCGTGACCCTACGGACTGTAGCCCACCAGGCTCCTCTGTCCGTGGGGATTCTCCAGGCAAGAATACTGGAGTGAGTTGCCATGCCCTCCTCCAGGGGATCCTCCCAACCCAGGGATCAAACCTGGGTCTCCCTCATTGAAGGTGGATTCTTTACCGTCTGAGCCACCAGGGAAGCCCCCAAAGGGTGTGTTGCCACCCCACCGGGGAATGGAACCCTGGTCTCCCACATAACAAGTGGGGATACTCACCACTATACTAATGAGGACAGCACTGGTGAGCAGAATCCTCACGTTTGTATTAATTAGTTAACTAATCTAATTCTGTTTTTTTTTTTTTTTTAAGGCTCCAATGTTAATTAGGTACTGCAGACACAAAGAAGGGAAGAAAAGTCTTCTGAGCCAAACAACTTATTGGCCAGCTGGGGACATAGTTGAGAAAATGCCACAGCTATATAATTATCATAGAATATGATAAATGTTACCTTTATGCACTTAATGTACTAAATGTTATAGGAGTGTAAACAGGAAGCTATATATTTAGCTTTGGGTGGGAGGTTTTAGTGGAGAAGGAAATGGCAACCGACTCCAATATTCTTGCCTGGAAAATCCCATGGACAGAGAAGCCTGGCGGGCTGCAGTCCATGGGGCTGCAAAGAGTTGCCCATGACTGAAGTGACTTAGCATGCATGCATGGGAGGTTTTAGAAGGCTACACAAAGAGAGGATACTTGGTCTGATCCTTGAAATATGAAAAAGCCAGAGACAGAAGAGAGAGAAAGGCATTTCAATGGAGGACACAGCATGGGCAAAGGCATGGGGGTGGGAAAGGATTTGATATGTTCATGGATCCATGATCTTTCTGTGTGGCTGGAGCTAGAGAAGAGACAGGAGAGGGGCCTGGAAACTCTCTATGGGTCACATTGCTAAGGAGTGCGGTCCTTCGTGGTAAGTTCCTTGTTTTACAATAGCAAGATCGCTCTTTATGTGATAGCAGCCCAGGTAATGAATGTCTAAGGAATGAACTGAGAGACTGGGATGGAGAGACAGAGTGTGTCTGAGAATTAGACATATTGAGGGGACATGGTTGAGAGGGGCCATAGAAAGGAGCTGGAACTGACAGAATCTAACAGCTGATTAGATATAGTAGGGAAGTGGAGGTGACAAGAGGAAAGACAAAGATAAAAAGTAGCTGCTGATGGGTAGAGCAGTGAAGAACAGCAGTTCAGGACACAGCCCTTGGAGTTGGAAGGCTAGGGATTGATTTCTAAGTTTTAATATTTGCTTGTCTGAATTAGTTAGCCTTTCTGTGACTCAGTTTCTTAATTTGCAAAATGAAGGATGATTGCATTTTCTTTGGGGTAGATAAGTTTTAATATTTCTTATGGGCTTTAAATGAGTGAATATTTATAAAACATCAGGGTGGGAATAGTACATAGTAAACACTCAATAATTGTCAGCTATTATGATTTTGATAGGTCACTAACTAGCACAGGGAAAACAGACTGGAAGCAAATTGGGGAGGCTGAGGAAATATCTGTGAGTTCAATTTGGCACACACTGAGTTTAAGGTGATTTTTGACATCCAGGCAGAAATGATCCATAAATAGTTGGAAATATAGGTTATAAATTAATCATTGTGATATGTGTATTTGAAAAAATTCCTTAACAGATAATTGATGCAATTATTTGTCTACAATAAGATATCATAAGAAAAATTTCTCAGTTGCAAAAATATGACCTCTTTCAGTTCCCAGAGCTGATTCATCCAAACCCAGAACCTTGCGCAAGGCTATTCAAAATGGACTGGGCTTACTTCACTCTGTATAATAGGCTCCAGTTTCATCCACCTCAGTAGAACTGATTCAAATGTATTGAAGTAAGCCAGAAGGAAAAACAACAATACAGTATACTAACACATATATATGGAATTTAGAAAGATGGTAACGATAACCTTGTATATGAGACAGCAAAAGAGATGCAGATGTGTAGAACAGCCTTTTGGACTCCATGGGAGAGGGCAAGGGTGGGATGATATGGGAGAACGGCATTGAAACATGGAAATTATCATATGTGAAATCAATCGCCAGCCCAGGTTTGATGCTTGATACAGGGTGCCCAGGGCTGGTGCACCCGGATGACCCAGAGAGATGGAATCGGGAGGGAGGTGGGAGGGGGGTTCTGGAAGGGGAACACATGTATACCCATTGCGGATTCATGTCATTGTATGGCAAAACCAACACGATAATATAAAGAAAATAAATTAATTAATTTAAAAAATAAAAGTAAAACTGGAATATACACATTAAAAAAAAAAAAAACCGACTGGGCAATCAGCCAGCAAGAGTGATGATAGTAATCATCATTCAAAGAGAGAGTGGTTCAGTTTATGCATTCTTCTAAATAAATTTCTCAAAGTCTACAAGTCTCTAGAGAATGTACTAGTCATTACTCTGCTTCCTCACATCAGAACTTCAAGACTTTTACTAATGGTCTCTGTCAAAATGTATTTGCACTTTAATCTGATTTGAACAGCCATCGAGGGCTCCCCACACTTGGACTGCAGATCATTACAGTCTCAAGGTGTGTAGCTGTTTCTCAACCACCAAACAGTGTACCACAACTCCCTAGTTCCGACCTTGTTTGTCTCTGTTTTCCTTGTGGCATAAATAGTGCAAATTTATACTGTATCTCTCTCATTTTGTAACAACTCATCAGAAATGCTTAACACCTGAATTCCTTGTTTTCTAGGATACCAGTTCTGCGCAAAATGCAGGCAGGGTGTTTATCCAAGCTTCTTGAGTGGGTGTTTCCCAAATGAAATTGAGTGGTTATCCAGAGAACAACAATTAATATGTGAACACATTTACCTAGAGCTGCAGTTTTAGTAACTCTAAAATATCATTATATGTACATATTCATTCAGCAAATATTTGTGGACCACCTATTATGTGTCAAACCAAGTGCCAGGTGTGGGCTATACCTGAGGCAAAGTGGCAGGTGTTGGGAATCCAGAGCAGGCAGCATGGTAGAGTCCAAGTATGGACTCTGCTCACCCTCATGGTAGAGTCCAACATGGCTCTTGGTGACAAGAAGCCCTAAGTTCAAATCCTTGCTAAGGTTTTTATTCCCTTAGCTTTAATGTAAACTAGAAGAATTAATTTCCACTTCACAGCATCCGGGGTAACAGCTGATACACAAAGTAAGCTATCAATTAAATCTTATAGGCTCCCTGCCCTCAAGTAGCTGTTTCCTTCACTATTATTCAGACATAGCCCCTGTTCTCTCACTAGTTGAGGAGACAGGTATGCTATTAGGTAATTAGGATTTGATGTGGTAAATGAAATAATAGGAGCAGATCTTGATCTAGGAGGATTAAGAGTTAAAAGTGTGACATACAAAGTTAATTTAGCACGGTATCAGAGACATTTCTGTTGTATGGACCTTTATAACTTTGGTTTTAGCATCTTCTAGTGGTTTCAGGCCTATAATAACAGACAATATAATGATCCAGGGCTTTACTGTGTGCGGGCATGGACTACTTCATTTAATCCTCACATCAATCCTATACGGTAAGAGCCAGTATTATCCCAATTTTATAGACGGGCAAACTGAGGCACAGAGAGGTTAAAACAAGAAACCAGGATTCAAACCCAGGTACTCTAGCATCAGAGCCCACGTTTGTGATCACTCATTATACTTCTTCCTATTATGTCCTTAAACTTCCTTTAACAGTCAGAAGTTACAAGAGAGACAATTTTTATAAATCAAGAGAAATTCAGGGAAAACTCAAATAGAAGGGAAGAAATGTATCTTGAAGAAAGTATAGTCCGGTCATTTCTGTTTTCCAGGAGGAACAGGAGAAGGGCTCTCTGTTGACGCAGCCTGGACCTGCCAGGCTCCTTCCTAGGCCCACTTTCCAGAAGCGGCCCAGTAAAACTCTTCTGTTGTCGGCTGTGTGTGAATAATGTTCTATAGCTTTTAAAAAAAGCTCATTTTAAATCAGCTTCCCACTTTTTTTCTGAGAGGCATCCAGAAAAGTCTGCAGCATTTTTCACTTTCTCTCCCTGGTAAAAAGTCCGTGGTGACTTGAGAGGGAATGTCTTGTCTTACCGCTGCTTTCCACTAGAGGCCTCTGCCCCTGAGCTTTCAATGTCAAAGCACACTAAAAAAACGAGACACTGGCACGTCTTGGTCTGATACAAGTATCTGATACTAATACCTTATATTAGCACATATATATGGAGTCTAGAAAAGTGGTGCTGATGAGCCTAGCAGAGAATGGACTTGCGGGCATAGTGGGGGAAGGTGAGGGTGGGACGGATTGAGAAAGGAGCATTGACATAGATACGCTATCGCATGTAAGAGAGAATTAGCGGGAAGTTGCCGTATAACTCAGGGGTCCCAGTTGGAGGTCCATGATGACCTGGAGGAGTGAGATGGGTAGAGGGGAGGGAGGCTTAAAAGGGAAGGGATATATATAACGATGACTGATTCGTGTTGCTGCATGGCAGAAACCAGAACAACACTGTAAAGCAATTTTCTACCAATTAAAAAGTAAAGATTCTGTTCCACTGAAAGAATACTTTGATTTTATAGACCTGCTGGTCATGATATAGCTTATATGGAAAGATGTGAAGGGGAAAATGAGACCACATTCATATTACAGAAGGATAATCTGAGAACTGATTGGGAATGGGGTGAGTAGCTTATGCCTTCATAAATCAGAAGGGTCATAGGAAAGAATCAAACGTGGTGTCCCTGAGTCCCAAAAGTCACTTGGAGAATTTCTGTGCACTGGCTGCACCCCAGGTTTGTTCTCCTGGGAAGACCTAAGGAACTCTTACTTCTAATTCTTTCAATTCTTCCTTCCTCCCTTTATCTTTCTTTCTTCCTTCTTTTCTTTCCCCTTCCTTCCTTCTTTCCTTTCTCCCTGAACCCCTAATTTGTACTGTGGCATTAGAATACTAAAAACATGACTGAGTAGCCACACCAGGGAGAGGCAGGGGCAGTTACAGAATGAATATGATCATGAGTGATCTCTCAGCTCACATAAAGACGTACTTTTATTTTTGGAAAAACATCTTATTCAGCGTGACTTTGGAACTTCTCCATCCTTTAGGACTACATCTATTATTTCTTCTTCCATATCCCTCCCTAGGGTGAGTGCCTTACACCTGGTTCATTGCTTTACTTGATGTCTTAGAAGATCTGTCTAACTCTGAAAATCTTTTCCCTCAAAATGCCCTTGTACTGGGAATAGCCTCTGATGTTTTCATGCTGATATTTAGTGCTTGCTGTAATTTGATTCCACTATGCTTCTTGGCTTCTATCCATCAGTACTTCCAATATATACCCTTTTTTTCAAGCTGGCTGATCACTTTCAATTCTATTCAACAGCATTTATAGCTCATAAAGCAAGGTACAAGGCACCATGTTGGCTGATGATAGACACAGAGATGAATAAAGCTAATACATCTCATGATCACCTCTTCATGATCATGAGGTCATGGGCCTTGCCTTTAAGTAATGAACAATACATAAGTAAACAAACAATTATCTATACTGTAAGGTAGAATGAAATGAGTTTTAGTGACAGAAAGACCATAGGGGTAGGGAAAGGAATGCAAAAAGAACCATAGTTAATTTGGCTAGGGAAAGCTTCATAGACAAGGTGATATTTGAGCTGGGTATTGAAGGATGTATAAATGAACAAGGGATGGGGCCATACATTCCAGCTGAGCACTATGCTACACATAGGCAAGGGACTCTGATCATGCATGGTGTATCTGGGGGGGGGGGGTACCCAAAATAGGTGACACAGATCCTGTTGTTTTCTTTCTGTATGCCTTCCTCACTTGGATGCCTTCTGTCTTCTTCATTCTCTGCCAAATCCCATCCACACCTTGAGGTCCAACTTCAGCTTGGCCACGCCACTCCCTGCAGCATGCAGTTCAGGATTTAACTGTAGTGTTTGTTCTGTAGTTAGACCAAGTCAGACATCATGTTCATCTTAGACTCTGGAGCTCTTGAAGCCCCCAACACAGTGATAATGATAGTCAGGGCTAGATGATTCTATGGACCCATTAATGGGGACTAACACCTTCATTCTTCCTAAAAGCAGTTCATTTCTGCTATTGAGACTGGGATTGTTCATGGTGGTTTAGGATTTAGCTGGTTATGCTTGTTAATACATGAGGGAAACAATTTTTCAAATGCTTACCTGAAAGTTCCACTTAGGGGACTAAGGAGGGTCACTAACCATAGCTTGAACTCCACCACTCTCTGGGCTAAGTCTTAGCAACTAGAGTGGACACAGTTTCATAATGTATATCATCATCTCCCAAGTTCCCTCTGGAGAATGACTGCTTCCTTCAATGTCTTTTGTTTTGATGTTTGAGTTTCCCTAAAATGCCAGAAATACAGCTGAGTAGTTAGAAGAAGAACTAAAGAGCTTCCTGATGAAAGTGAGAGAGAAGAGTGAAAAAGTTGGCTTAAAGCTCAACATTCAGAAAACTAAGATCATGGCATCTGGTCCCATTACTTCATGGCAAATAGGTAGGGAAACAGTGGAAACAGTGGCTGACTATTTTTCTGGGCTCCAAAATCACTGCAGATGGTGATTGCAGCCATGAAATTAAAAGACACTTACACCTTGGAAGGAAAGTTATGACCAACCTAGACAGCATATTAAAAAGCAGAGACATTTACTTTGCCAACAAAGGTCCGTCTAGTCAAGGCTATGGTTTTACCAGTAGTCATGTATGAATGTGAGAGTTGGACTGTGAAGAAAGCTGAGCACTGAAGAATTGATGCTTTTGAACTGTGGTGTTGGAGAAGACTCTTGAGAGTCCCTTGGACTGCGAGGAGATCCAACCAGTCCATCCTAAAGATCAGTCCTAAGTGTTCATTGGAAGGACTGATATTGAAGCTGAAGCTCCAATACTTTGGCCACCTGATGCGAAGAGCTGACTAATTTGAAAAGACTCTGATGCTGGGAAAGATTGAGGGCAGGAGGAGAAGGGGACGATAGAGGATGAAATGGTTGGATGGCATCACCGACTCAGTGGAGATGAGTTTGAGCAAACCCTGGAAGTTGGTGATGGACAGGGAGGCCTGGCATGCTGTGGTCCATGGGGTCATGAAGATTCAGACACAACTGAGTGACTGAACTGAACTGAGTTCCTTTTGGAGAATGGCTTTATTGGAGATGCCTTCTTTTTTCATGATGATGTAGTTTGGAGTGTATCTTAGCTTGGTTTTGTAGAGAAACAGAACGATAGGAAATAGCTATAAAGGAATTGACTCATGTGGTTACAGAGATTGAGAAATTCTGAGATCTGTAAGCAAGCTGAAGAGGTCTGAGTTGAAAGGCCTGAGAACCAGAAAAGCTGATGGTGGAAGTTCCAGTCCAAATGCAAAGTAGAAGACTAGTGTCTCAGCTCAAAGACAGTCAGGCAGTGAGAGAGAATAGATTCTCCCTTACTCTGCCTTTTTTTCTCTTCAGGTTTTCAATTGATTTGGTGATGCCCACCCACATGGAGGGGAGGATTAATCTGCTTTACAATCTATCAATTCAAATGCTTATCTCATCCTTCACACTGACACCCTGAGTAATGTTTAACCAAATATCTAGGCAACCCATGTCCCAATCAAGTTGACACACAAAATGAACCATTACAGAGGGATACAGAAGGAAAACTTGGCCAGAAAAAAATATTATGAGGTTTCTGAAGTGGAGTCTAAAGAAAAATGCCCCAGAAGTCTAGTTCCTACAGAAAGAACATATTCCAACACTCCATTGGAAGAGTGTGTCTGCACAGCTGAGACCCACAGCTCTGACATCTTTCCATGCCACACAGTGATATAGGGTTGTGCTGGTCCAGCCAGGTATATCCTGAACAACAGTTCTCAAACAAAGGGACAAACAGATCCTGAAATGCAGTCCACACTCTATACATCAAGTCGTGCACTTGAGTGAGAGGCTTATCTGCCCAAGGTGCAGGGGGACTGGGTGAGGCCACGCACTAGGGCTTCTCCCATACATTGAGTGTGAACAGAGGCTCTTAAGTGGTATGTCATGACAGGTTACAGGTGTGTAAATATTGATCCTCCACATATGGAGTTGCTGGGAAGAGCCATCCCCTCCAGTCATATACAGCCTCCAGCCATGAGCAGTCTTGATTGTTTATTCCATTGTATCATAAAAATTATTTTCTCCATGTGCTGCAGTGTGAAGAAGGATGGGAAGCACTGTGCCAAGGAATCGGCCTTGTTATTTGTTAGGAAGTGAGCCATCTTAGAAAGGGCATGATTCATTTGTCTCTTTCAGTACAAGTTATGCCCAGCAACAGAGTGTCTCCTTCTTTGCTTACAGGTTGGAGTCTGGTGATCTGTAATCTCTGGGTAAGATCTGCGCAGAGCAAGTCTAGGTCTGGATCATCTGCCAGTGTGTGGGGTTGCAGCTCAGTTTCCATGGGGGAGAATTCCATCTGGGAGCCTAGATCACAATTTCATAGCTTGAAGTCCCAAGAGGTTTGCTGTTCTGAGTGCTGGTTTTCTCCATCTGTACAAAAGGGAGAAGGAGGAAATGCTGACTTAAAGGCACTGCTCGGTAATTCCAGTCCCACAGGGAGCCTTTAGAGAGACACCTTAGATTTCCCTGGTTCTGGGGTAATCTGGGGTAGCAGGATCTTGCCCTTTGCTGAGTCCCTCACCTCTGTTCCAGTCACTCCATTTGGAAGTCCTCTTAACTCAGAAAAAAACAGCAGGTGGGAATGTGGGTATCTGCACTGATTTTGATTGTAGGCTTAAAGTGACATTCAGGCTCATGTGACCTGCCTTCCTTGTTCCTAGTTAAGCCTTCATTTCTTCTTTACCCCAATAACTTCACCTTGGCTTATATGGGTGGTGAGTCACTTTCATTGGTGTCCTATGCTCTAGTTACTTAGACTACTGCAGACAATTCTTACACTGGCTCATGGAGTCCTAGGTTTTAAATTACGTACTAACCAAACTAGCAATGGCCAACCAACTTGTCTAGAGCGTTTACTACGAGATGTCTCAATCCAGGAGTCCCTGATTAATCCCTCATATCTACTGCTTTCCAGTGTGTTTTCTTCTGTCTCTTCCCACTCTCCTTCTAATCCTGGAGCAGACATGCTGGCGCCCTGCGTCTCACTTGCTTCTCCTTTCCCTTTCCTCCTCTTCCTCTTTCCTCACTCATTTTCTTCCTTTTCTTCTCTCTCCTTCCATCTTTGGTCCTTGAGGAAGTCAAAGTCCTTCTGTATTATTCTCCAGGGCACTTGGTTTATCTTAACATTCAAATTGACCTGTGCATTGAGTTCCCTTATGACTTTCCTACTTGTCCAGCTTACAGATGACTCACAGAATCAGCTCTTAATTCTTATTCACGGATTCATTTGCATCCAGTTTTGACATCCCAATATTCCCTCCCACTCTTCACTTGTTATCATTATCATCTCTTTCTCCCCAGACATCCGGGTTCAAATTTGTCTTTCATGGTTAGCTTCCTGCCTATTAGCTCAGCTATTAGATAGAAACACTTCCAAAATATTTGATTCACCTAGAGACCCCAAAGCTGTCCTGACTGTGATGGAAACAAGGACTTTCAGATAGTAACAACACCGAACCAGGTTCCCCAAACTGAAAGTCCTGTCAAAGGTCAGGACCTGTCTTCCCTCTTTGCATATCTGAAAGAAGGATGCTGGGGCACAGGGAACACGAGTGTCACTAAAGCGCTACAAATGCTGGTACAGGTGGCACACTGTGAAGGTCTGCTGAGGGAACCAGTGGGAACTGGGATTCAACCTGTGTTCTACTTGCCTGTCTGTGCATCTGGTGTGGCCCTGTGTCTGCCTGGGGCATGACAGACCTGCTTTCCATTTTATACACTGTGAGCTAGCAATGGCCCTGGATGTTATTAGAGATTGAAGTTTCCACAGTGCAGTTCAGAGACCTAGCTGCTCCTTCATAGAAAGGCTGGGAACAGCAATCAAGGAAGCCAGCTGGTAAATGGCCTTGGACCTGGGAAGCAGAGCTGTGTGCACGTGTGGAAGGAGACCAAGGCTCTCAGCAATTAATCCTGAGAAGCACAGAGTCTCAAGGGAACCAGTTTACTCCTGTTTGGTTAGATAAGATGCCAAAGAAAAGTTGGAACTGACAGGACAACAGTGATAAAACTCAGAAAGACTTTACCTTATCAGAGTACTGCATTATGGAGTAAATTGTGTTCACTGGCTCCTCCTTGGTGGGGAGCACCTGTAAAACACCCATCTTTCCCTCAGTGAGGGAACCCAGGCAAATCTCTTACTTCTGCCTCTGCCCATCAGCCCTCCTCAGTCCCACTTTCACTAAGTGGTCTCCTCTCCCAGCTTCACCTTTGGTTCCATCCAGGTGTGGAAAGGATCAGGGTGAAGTTGGGGTGGGTATAGGTAGCAATTGGACAAGAACATCAGAAGCCAAGAAGAACAGTCTGGTGATTCAGACTGAGTCTTGCTTAGTCAGAATTTTAGCTTTCCATGGGCTCTATGAACCCAGCTGAACTATTGGTCCAAGTACAGGCTGGATTGACCAGGCAGACCTCAATTTCCCTTTCTCTCCTTGGAGACTTCAGGAGAGCAGGCTAGTAGAGGCACAGAGGAAGGTGATACCATGAGGAAGCCTGGTTCCGGGTGGAGGTGAGGGAGGGGCAGGCAGGTAAAAGGAAGGTGGGAGGGCAGGCTGTGGGAGAGAGTGAATCAGCCTGGGGAGAATAAGCTGCTGCTGCAGCCAGACCAAGAAACAAGTTCAAGTGGACCTCTCTCGGTTTTGTGCTCTTGAAATCCCCTGAGCAACTTGTTTACTGGTCAGTGGCCACATAACAGCTCTCACCTCATATCAGAGGCTCGCCTGGTATGGGTCCTCCACAGAAGGTGCTTTACCCTTATTCATGACATCTAACCTAGAGCCAGGCCCAATTAGACGCATGAGGTCTCAACTCTGGGAGGCTACCAGCGGGTGACACTTGGCCATTTTCTTGTCCTCATAGAAAGACTCAAAGGATCATTTCCCTGACGTGGTACTTCTCGGTTGGATCCCGCACCCCCAGCCTCTTGGCTGTGGTGCTACCCATGACTCCCTGTCCTGGGGGTGGTGGTGGGGACCTGCGAGTGGCACCACCTTACCTTGGATTGGGGGATCTCATCATAGATCCTGGACTCTGCTGGCTGGGTTTTTCTTGAAACTGTGATGTATGTGTATATTGTTTTCTTTGAGGAAGCATCTGGGTCATAAACAAGCATAGAACCACAGAACGTGAAGATGTGGATGGATTTTTAGAGATGATTTACTCTAATGTTGTCTGTTTCAAATGCAGAAATGAAACCCCAAGAGGTTAAATGACTGCTGTCCTCTTGAGATGGATGTTTGAATCCTTGCTTGTCTCTTTCTTAGGGATGCCGTGTGGTACAGGGGACACCTGGCTCAGGTCTCACCCAGAGCTCAGTGGGAATTCTTTTCAGTCCGCATTAGGGTAAAGAGATCCCCCCCAATCTCTGTGTGGGCACTGAAGGTAGCTTTTCCACCCGTGTCTTCCTTAGTGTCTCCAGCGTTTAGCACTGACTGCCTTGTTTGGCTAGTCTTTTCACGTGAGGGTCTCACTTTTTTCAACTAGATTGATTCTCTCTAGTTACTGTGTTTGTTTCTTCCAGTACATACCTGTTTTTTTTATTTTTTTAACCACCTCAATGTTAGACATGTAGGAGGTACTCCACACACATTTGTTACTTGACTGATTGATTCAGAGTCAAACATTTGTCAAACTCTCTACCTGCCAAGCTCTGTGTGAAGAATTTAAGAATTCCTACTTTTAAGAATTCAGGGTTCACCTAGTGACTCAGATGGTAAAGAATCTGCCTGCAAAGTGGGAACTATGTTGGGCTTAGTTGTGTCTGAGTCTTTGTGACCCCATGAACTGTAGTCTGCCAGGCTCCTGCATCCTTGGAATTCTCCAGGCAAGAATATTGGAGAGGGTTGCCATGCCTTTGTCCAAGGGATGTTCCCAACCCAGGGATTGAACCCAAGTCTCCCACATTGCAAGCAGATTCTTTACCATCTGAGCCACCAGGGAAGCCCAAGAATACTAGAGTGGGTAGCTTATCCCTTCTCCAGGGGATTTTCCCAACCCCGGGATAAAGCCGGGATCTCCTGCATTTCAGGCAGATTCTGTATCAGTTGAGGTACAAGGGGAGACCAGGGTTCAGTTTCTGGTTTGGGAAGATCCCCTGGAAAAGAGAATGGCTACCCATTCCAGTATTCTAGCCTGGAGAATTCCATGGACAGAAGAACCTGGTGGCTGCAGGCCACAGGATCGCAAAATGTTGGACACAACTGAGTGGCTAACGCTTTAAGGATTCATGGACTAATAGAGGCATTTCTCCCATTGTATTGCTTTTCTTTGCTCCTAATGTGGAACATTTGAGGGTCAAGTTGAAAACATATCCAGAATTCGGGGCTACATATTCCAAAGCACCAACATATCTGCAGACAACAGGTCTGGGCTGAGTGCTATTATTACAGGGATCCAGTGTTTCAGAGTTTAGTCCTGTCCCAGTCCCTGCCTCAGACTTGGTGAGTGAACCAGATTCAGTGCTCTCTCTTATTTCATTTGGAGATGATAAAATAGGCCTTCTTCCCTCCAACAAGGGTTGGGGACAAATGTCTCTTTGAGGAGCCCTGAAGATCACCTATGGCCTGAGGAGGCTGTGTGACTTCTCCCCATCAAGAGACTATTTGAGTTACAGTTCATGTTACACACTCTCTTCCCCTAGAATGCCTCCTTCTGTGTCAAGCCCAGGTGTGTCAATTGTAAGGATAGTGTCTAACACTGAGTACTCACAATGTACCAGGCACTGGGCCAAGTACTTTATATGTGTAATTCATTAAATCTGTTTAGTAAGTGTGTGCTGCACATCCTGGTTCTATGTGTATTTTACAGTTGAGAAAGCCAAGACAGTGATAAAATAACTGGTAGCAGGTAAGTGGTCAAGCTGGGACCATCACCCCAGGCTGCCTGCAAAGGACAAGCTTGGGCTTCACCACTCTGCTGTGAGCTCCTCGCTTCCAGTTGTCATCCAGCGAAACTAGTGGTTGAGAACTTACCAGGCTTCTTACTGAAGTTCTTCAAGAAGGAACCTGAGGAATCAGACCCCAAAGAGAGTCAGGAACATGGACTCAGAGGTAGAGCCTCTCTACATCCAGGGTTGCTATTATGACGGGTGGGAAAGGAAGATTTTGAGTGGACACAGACTTAAGAGGAATAGGAGGGTGGACCCCCTAGGGCCCAAGATCAGGTGTTCTGAGTTTTGAATGGTTACGATTACAGAATGATCCAGAGGGACCCAAAGGGATCTAGTGACAACCAGTACTTGTCCCTCAATGACACTTCAAAGGTCACAGTTTTGGTGGACTTGGAAATGACCTTGGAGACTTAGTCCAAATCTTATTTCATGTGTGAGAACACTGAGTCAGAGAGGTAAATACATGTGCCCCATGGAGCAGAGTTTGTTAATAGCAGTGCTAAACCAGAACCCAGGGGCTCTCTTTGACTTGAGGTGTCCAATTCTAATTTCCCCTACAGGAGACCTGGAGAAGGAAATGGCAACCCACTCCAGATCTCTTGCCTGGAGAATTTCATGGACAGAGGAGCCTGGCAGGCTGAAGTCCGTGGGATCACAAAGAGTCAGACACGACTAAGCGACTAATGTTACTTACTCACTTAAACTTGGATCCAAGTTCTGGACCCATGGCATCCTGGTGATCCCAGAAACATGTTTGGAAGACTATTCAGGGTAGTGTAATACAGTAATCAGGGCCATCTTTCTGGGAGATGGTAAGATGGGGACTCAGGATGCTAGAAAGACTAATTCCCTGAAACAAAGGACATTTCCACCCCACCTTGGATAACTGACCTCAGTCCCAGGAAAAACGAAGGTACATTTCTACATTTTACCTTGTGAGAAAATCCTACCTTCTCTTTTCTTGCACAAAAGGAACAAAACCACTGTAGGTAGAATGATTATAAGCAGAGAAAGCACAACCAGCCCACTCATCAGTCCAGTGCGGCGAATATGGGGGCTCATTGGGGTGTCTGAAAACAGAAGATGCGATGAGACTTGACTCTCAGGAGATGGGCCAGAGAGCTTAGGCAAGCTTGTCCACATTCAAGAGCACTACCCATACTGGGTGCCCTCCCTCCACGGGAGTGCCACAGCTACAAGGAAAACTGTACTTCCCGCTATTAAAGGTCAAGATCAGAAACTGAATCAGGCAGCTGAGTGGGGACTGCCTCAAGAATACCCTGAAATGCCTGGCATCTCCCAGAAGGCTTTGGACTCTTTTCTGGGGCTTACTGGGAGGAGAAGCACCTTGGGTCCAGCCATGGCATAACGAAGGCACCTTCCTGTGGTGAACCTGGGCCATATTCAGGCCTTGCAGCAGGTCAGAGTGATTTTTGAGACCCCAGGAGAGATGGACAGGGAAGGGCGGTTACCTGCACAGAGCTGCTGGGCAGAGATGGAGTCAGAATTGTTGCTGACGGGGTTCCATGCTGTACACGTGTAAGTCTCCTCTTGGTTGTCAGCGGTCTGGAAGATTTGAAGGACATTGCCCTCTTCCCCTCGTGGACCCCAGCTGTATGTCACATTCTTTTCCTCTTTATCCACAGAGCACATCAGTGTGACATTACAGGTGCTGTTCACAGATGTCATGAAACTCTGAGTAATTTTTGGCTTCCCAAGACGACCTGTGAGGGGAAAACACATGAGCCAGTGGTAAGCTGGAGATGATCTGTATCAGCCTGAGGGAGTCAACTATTAAATTTTCAGACATTTTCATGAGGGTTGTTAAAAACTTACAGTGAAGTACATTTTATTAATAACAAAGCTAATAAATCCTCAAAACTCACCACTTTCTAATTTTTTTGGACAATTTACTTTTTTATTTGTTTGTTTGGCAGTGCCATGGGGGATCTTGGTTTCCCAGCCAGGGATCAAACCCATGCCCCCTGCGATAAAAGCGCAGAGTCTTAACCACCAGACCACTAGGGAAGCCCCACTTTACTCGTATCTATGCTCTAGGAGTTATTTATATCTATCATATTTATCCCTTGTAATGATATAATAAGGCTTCCCAACTCTGCATGAGTTAAAATCAGCCATAGTGGGAGTATTTACATCAAAGGAATTGGCAAATGCTACAAACTAGGGCTCGATTTATTGCTTTCCTGATTGTCACTCCAGACTTAGGAAAGCAATGGAGGAAAGGGTTCTAAAGCAGATTAAACAAACAAACAAACAAAATTGAAGACTTTACATTGTGAATAGCATACAAAAAGTCAGAAATATTCTTCCAGAATTTGAGAACCATTATCCAGTTCAGCAAAGAAGTTGCTCACATCATTGATGAACAAATGAAGTTCCAATACATGTGTCTTTGCTGAATCACGTTTTTCTTCTTAGTAAACTTAAATTAAAATATCAACCAATATGTATGTTGATTGTGTTCATTCATTTTCACGTTGGTTCATTCATCAGTCGCAACCATATGTTGGCTAGGGATATAAATGCTCAGCGAAAACCAGTGAAAGCATTCTGAGAACAATTGGCCATATGGAATTTACAATAAAGACTATTGTATATTATCACTTCTACAGCTGTGTGCCACATCTCCTTTATGTCGATATAGTTTATAGTGTGTGTATACGGACACACACATCATTAAGAACTAGTTGAAAATTTATCAGCACCCTACTGAATGAAACAATCTTTAAACATTTTGGTTTGGCTCTGTTTTCTGGTGACTGTGTGTCTTCTTCTTCTTTTTTTTTTTTCATTTATTTTGTTTTAAAGTGCCCATGATGTATGTGAAATCAATCACCAGCCCAGGTTTGATGCTCAGGGCTGGTGCACTGGGATGACCCAGAGAGAGGGAATCGGGAGGGAGGAGGGAGGGGGGTTCTGGAAGGGGAACATATGTATACCCATGGCAGATTCATGTCAATGTATGGCAAAACCAACACAATAAAGTAAAGAAAATTTTAAAAAAAATGAATAAAGTGCCCATGATGAAAAGTTCAAACCTCTTTAAAAGTTTATTTCAAAAAATGTTTTTACTAAAGCAATCAAAAGGTAAATGATAAAAGTTTTAGGTGTAAAGGATTATGAAAAAACCAATTCTATGTAAGTTGATGCAATAACTAGATCTGGAGCTGGAAGAAGTACAGGAAAGGTCCTTTGCCAGGAGATAAGAAAAGGACCATATTCAGAGTTTAGTTCATTCTTGGCAAATCTGCTGTTATGTGGTTTGCTCCTCCACTACTGCCATGTGAGGGAGGGAATAGAGGAAGGAACTGGCACATAACTTTCTAATTAACGTGGAGTCTGTTAAAGCATTAAAATTGGCAGTGTAGAGATAGAAACCATTTGTACCTGTGAAGATGTACAAAATGGGAAGTAAGAGCTGTAAAGGCTTTGATTCCAACCTAAGCAGAAACTCAGGTTCTAAGAGTCTCTTGTGCATGCTTGCACTCTTTGTGACTCTGTGGACTGTAGCCCGGGAGGTTTCTCTGTCCATGGGACTCTCCAGGCAAGAATACTGGCAGAGTGGATTGCCACGCCCTCTTCCAGGAAGAGTCTCTTAGAGGGGAACATTCCAGATCAGAATTAGTGATGACTTGGCAAAAAAGCTTCTAAATAAATTTGGAGTAAAGACCTTGATTAGTTATAACAGTGACAGATACAGATGTGCATAGTGAAAAAGGAACCAAATTGTGTGTTTCCTCAGAAACTTTATTAACAACAGTGTTTTAAATCTCTGCTTGTTGTTCACTTGTTTTTAGAAAGACTTTTTTTGTGTGTGTGAATGTTAAGGTGGTGGATAGCAGTGAAAATAGGATTCCATCTCATTTTTCTCAGCAGGCAAAGAGATGTTACTGTTAGGTAGTTAGAATAGGAAAAAGAAGTCCAAAATGGTGGTGGCTAAAAGACAAAGAAAGGAAAAAGCCCACAAAAATGGAACAAAAGAAAATCTGAGGACCAGACTGAGAACCTCAGGTGAAACAAACAGCCTTCTGGGCTAGCCCAATTTACATAGGGCAGGTTCAGGGGGAGGAGAAAAAACATATAAAAAGACGAGCCAAAATTGAGCCTCTCTCCTTTTGGGTCAGCCTGCCCTCACGCCTTGAGGGTGTGCTATCTTTTGTTTGCCAAATAAAACTGAGCTGTAACCGAACTATAACACTGGTCCACCATTTCAAATGTTTGCTTCAGTGAGACAGAATCGAGGAAATTACACACTCCCCTGACGACATATCTGGTGCCATAAGTCGGATGTAACCTGGCTGAAGCAACCTCAGCTCAGCCCCAACGAGGCAGAGACCAAGAAGAGCAGAAGACCAACTTGGGAAAAGCTCACGTGGTGGAAGCTGAATGCCAAGAAAACTCAGCCCATTGGAACTGACAAGAAGCTTAGCATGCTGAAAACATGGGACAGCAAAAACAAACTCAGCAGAAAGTTCACACGGCTCAGTCTCGGATTCCAGAAGACCTCCAGTTAAGGTAAGAGGTCCTCGCTCCAATGGCTGGAAGGACATATGGCTAACATATCTTAATTCCTTTACAATCTCTAGTTTCTTGTTTCCTTGAACCCCTGTGAACAGCAGATCAGCAGTGGGTGCAGCTGAGGGACTCTGGCATGGGCTACTTCCCAGTGTGTCCTGAAGGCTCCACTATCTGCTAAGCCTTAGTAGCTGTTGCCCAAGTGGGTGAGGGTTATTCTGTCCTTAATCATCTTTGTGCCAAGGATCAACTATGGGTACAGGTAAGGCATTTAGCAATTTTTCTGACAGGCTATGAAGGGGTTTCCTTAGCACATTTTTCCCACTGCTTTTTCTTCCCATCTTTCAGCTCCTCTCTCCATCTGTGCCACTGTTTACAAAATATTGGGCAGGTCATCATCTTTCCATCTTCAAAAGTTGTGCTTGAAACTGTTTACCTAAGATTGAGACTCAAACCCACGTGGCAGGACCTAATGAAGCTCAGGTTCTTGATCTCTCATTCCAAAAAAAATTCAATGAGAGACACAGCGATAGGTAAGAGGTAGATTTGTTTGGATTCAGAGAAGCACAGGCCACAGAGTGTGTGCCATCACAGGGGGTAAATGTGTCGGCGGTGAAATGTGTGCTTAGTTTTTGTGAGCTGGGTGATGTCATATGCTAATGGGTGGGAGGATCATTCCAACAATTGGGGAACCACCCACTCCTTGGTCTTCTGATAGTGCCTTGGAACTGTCATGGCACCTCAGATTGAGGATCAAGGTCTAGTTGAATTTGACTTGTCTGCCATCTTGGAGCTATTTGATTTTAATCAGTTTATGCTATGCCTATGCCTTTGGGCTATGTCATTCTTTCGAAAGTTGTGCTCTGGCCCCTTCCCTCCTGTTTCATGCTCTTTTCCTCAGCTCCTTACAGGCCAACAGTGTTGCCTCTACAGTCTTCTGGAGGGACAACCAGAAAATAGCTGGCCCTTGGGAGGGAAGTACTATATAATATCCAATCCCTCTAGATATTCAGGCCTTCATCGTCCATGTTTCCTACAACATGTGTATCCACAGCGCCTCTCAGTGAACCCGCTAGGGTGGATGCCAGGCCCACAATGCCTGCTAGAGGTCCATCATGTTGGTGGCACCCCTTCAAGAGCAACTGGGCTTCCAGGGACAATGTTTGCCAATTTGGGAGTTAACCCTGCAGGCTGTTTGGGCCCAAACCCTTACCAGCCAAGCCTTAACTCAAGGAGAGCCTTGCGGTTGCCAGACCCAGAAAAAGCATTCTACCTATATGTCCATGAAAATGAAGGAATAGCCTTGGGAGTGTTAACTCAAACGTTGGGACCTGAGCCCCAGCCTGTAGCTGACTTATCCAAGAGGCTCAATCCAACCGCCCAAGTCTGGCCTCCCTGCCTTTGAAATCTTGCTGCTATTGCAATCCTGATAGAAGATTCTTTAAAACTCTCTTTTGGGGACAAACTAACTATTTTTACCAGCCACCTAGTGAAACAGCTCCTGAATGGAAGAGGCCATTTATGGATGTCTGATCAAAGGATCCTCAGACATTAAGTAACACTGATGGAAAATCCAGGCCTAACTATATCCCCTTATGAGGTTCTTAGTCGAGCTACCCTCCTGCCTACTCCTGAGGGCTCTCTCCCCTTTCACTCTTGCCTAGAAACTTTGGACCACTGGACAAAGCCCTGAGAGGGATTGTCAGAAGATCCTCTGACCAGTCCTGAGGAAATCTGGTACACCGATGGGAGCAGCTTTGTCTTGGATGGAAAAAGAAGAGCTGGATATGCAGCAGTTTTCAATTTTGAGACCATAGAGGCTAAACCTTTGCCACCAGGTACTTCAGCCCAATTGGCTGAGCCTATAGCCCTGACTCAAGCTTTAGAGCCAGGAAAAGGAAAAAGAGTAGCCATTTACACCGACTCCAAGTGTGCCTTTCTGGTGCTACACGCACATGCTACTATTTGGAAAGGAAGAGACCACTTGACCACCCAAGGGTCCCCAATCAAATATGGTGATCAAATCCTTAGGCTCTTGGACACAGTCCATCTGCCAGATGAAGTTTCAGTTTCCCATTGTAAAGGACACCGAAAAGGGAGCACGCAAGTGGCACAAGGGAACCAAGCAGCTGATCAGGCTGCTAAGACAGCAGCATTACAAAACAACAATGTAATAGGGGTTGTCATCTTAGTTCCACAGACTAATTTACCAGAAACTCCTTCATATACTAAAGGTGAGACTCTTAAAGCTAAGAGTGAGGGCTTTCAAGAAGATCATATGAGGTGGTTCCAAAAGGCCTCCTTTTTTTGCCTGTGAACCTCCAATGGAAGTTGATTAACTCCTTATATACCACCACTCATTTAGAGGAGAAAGCCCTCCAAAGATTACTAAAAAGGCCCTTCAGAGGAGCAGGCCTCCAAACAACTATAAGGCAAGTGGCCTCCTCTTGTCCCACTTGCCAACTAAATAATCCCCAAGAAGCTTGAAGACCCCAGCTGGCCCAGCCTGTCCAACAGTGTGGGACCTACCCAGGAAAGGACTGGCAGAGGACTTCATCCAGATGCCAGTTTCTCAAGGGTATAAATACTCTACTAGTCATGATAGATACAGTCACAAGATGGATTGAAGGTTTTCCCACTTGGACTGAGAAGGCCAAGGAGATGGTAAAAAAAAAAAAACTTCTCCATGAAATCATTCTGAGATTTGGCCTGCCCAAGTCATCACAAAGTAACAACGGGACATCATTTACTTCTAAGGTCACCCAAGGAGTTTCTAAAGCATTGGGCATTACTTATTATCTCCATTGTGCCTGGAGGCCTCAGTCTTCAGGAAAAGTAGAAAGAACCAACCAATTCTTAAAATCAGCGATAAAAAAGATAACCCAGGAGATCTCCCTGGGATGGAATGAGGCTTTACCAACAGCTCTCCTCCACATCTCTATTGCCCCTAAGGTACAGGTTGGTCTTAGTCCTTATGAGATGCTATACGGGAGACCTTTTGTATATGTCAATGACCTCTTCCTAGATCCAGAAGCTCAGACCCTCCAGTCTTACACCATGGCCACTGGGCAATTCCAACAGGATATATGCTTGTGGGGTGTCAACCAGGATCCAAAAGATTCTAAAGAGCCACCACTATATGCTTCAGGGACTCAAGTCCTAATTAAAGTCTTGAAATATGGGTCCCCAAAGGCTCAACTCCAGCCTACATGGAAGGGCCCCTACCCTCTAATACTTTCTACCCCTACAGCAGTCAAGTTTCCAGGACACAACTTCTGGATTCACTACTCATGAGTCAAGCCGTGGAAGAAAACAGAAGAGGACATTCAATACACCTGTGAACCCCTGGGAGATCTCAGAAAACTCTTCAGGACTACAAATGTGTGCCATTTTAATGAACATTCCCAAAATTAAGTTTCTGGGGATAAGATTTCTCAGGACAGCTCTTGAGAGCCAACACAGCCTGGCAGGGGTTATACTCCAAAACAGACAGGAGATAGATCTCCTGACTCCTGAACAAGAAGGGACTTGAGCCATCTTGAATGAAATGTGTTGTTTCTGGGTAAATACCTCCAGGCAAGTTAAAGAAAGTCTCATAATCAGATTTCTATGGGAAAACATTCAGATTCTATGGGATCTCAAAGAATGAGCAGGATAGTTTTCAGGGTGCCTACAGTCTCTCCTTGGGGATCCTTCTCCTGGCGAGGGAGGATTTGGAATTGGCTAATGCCCCTACTAATCCCTGTTATCACCATTTGATGCTGCTTATGATTGCTCTATGTATTATCAATTGTCTAAACCATTTTATCTCTGCCCGGGTCAACAAGCTACAACATGCAGTGCCAGTTCAACAAGGATATATAAAACTACACCAGACCATGGGAAATATCACTCACCCTTAGACAGACACTGCTATAAGGACTCCGAGGCTTGCCATAAGCAAGAGGAGAAGGCTCAGTGCCCCTTGCTGTACCAGCTCAGCAAGAAGTAGCCAGAGAGACCTCAACACCCCTTCTGCTGCTGTTGCTGCTGCTGCTGCTAAGTTGCTTCAGTCATGTCTGACTCTGTGTGACCCCATAGATGGCAGCCCACCAGGCTCCCCCATCCCTGGGATTCTCCAGGCAAGAACACTGGAGTGGATTGCCATTTCCTTCTCCAATGCATGAAAGTGAAAAGTGAAAGTGAAGTCTCTGAGTCGTGTCCGACTCAGCAACCCCATGGACTGCAGCCTACCTGGCTTCTCCATCCATGGGATTCTCCAGGCAAGAGTACTGGAGTGGGGTACCATTGCCTTCTCCATCAACATCTCTATTCCCAAAGAATTGGGCCTCCCACCTCTTGAGGTGGGAGTGTTAGGTAGTTAGAATGGTGGTGGCTAAAAGACAAAGAAAGGGAAAAGCCCATGAAAATGGAACAAAAGAAAATCTGAGGACTGGAGTGAGAACCTCGGGTGAAACAAACAGCCTTCTTGGCTAGCCCAGTTTACACAGAGCAGGCTCAGGGGGAGGAGACAAAACATTTAAAGAGAGGAGCCAAGACTGAGCCTCTCTCCTTTTGGGTCAGCCCACCTTCACACCTTGAGGGTGTACTATCCTTTGACTGCCAAATAAAACTGAGCTGTAACAGAGCTGTAATGCTGGCCTGCCATTTCAAATCTTTGCTGCAGTGAGACAGAACTGAGGAAATTACACACTCCCTCAACATGTCCTACACAAATCTGATGGGCAGTGAAGATCAGAGTTGTGGCTGATAGGCCTTCATCTTTCCAAGTCAAAGAGTGCAGAGGCCATTGGAGACCAGCTTTAGAATTCAGGCTCCACTGCTCTCTACTATGAAATCATGGAGAAGGTATCCAGTGGTACTGAACTTCAGCTCCCTCATTATAACATGGGGACAATGAATTTCTCTAGCTAGGGTGATTGAGAGGATTAAATGAGTTATTCTACAGATAGACCACTCTACTATCCATCAATTTGTCTATATATCATCGCTCTATTTATGCTTATATGTACTTTAATTTTCTGTTGAAGAGGCAAAATAAACTGGTAACAGTGACTGTCCCTGAGAAAGGAGAGTTGCATTTCACTGTATTATCTTTTGTGCATATGTTGCCTAAATTTGTATAATCTTTATGTATTTTTAAAAATTAGTAGGAATGTCAGAGAAGCAGTGTCCAGTAAATGTCAGTTTTTTTCTCTTTGTCTTCTCAGCTCACTACCCCAAAAGCACAGATTTTGTTGTATGGGAATTCTCTAAGATTTTACAGCAGTCTGCCTTAACTACAGATGGTAAAACATCTAAAGACTGAGGGGGTAAAACTAACCATATAAAGTGATGAAAACAAATATCATAAAATTGAATGCTCTCTTTATTTTCGAAAGCAAAGGTCTTGAATGAGTCAGATATTTTCTGAAGTGTCCAACTTGGGTATGGTTCTTTCAATTATGCTATATTAATTGAGCACTTACGATCACCAAACATTGTATTAGGACCTGGGACTACTATGCTTAACTCATTCTTTCATTCAACAGATACTTCTGCAGTACCCACTGTATGCCCAGCAAGATGGGATCTGGGGATATAGTGATACACATCATATACAAGTCTCGGCCTTTATGGAGCTTGAATTTTAGGGGACTAACTATATACCTGAATTGTATTAGCCACATTTCTGTGTTTTTCTACTGTGGGACAGATGGAGATGGTAAAATCCTTGAAACATGGTTCAGATATTCTCTGCTAGAAATTAGTGCTGAAAAAATGTTATTCACTTATGTCATTTAAGGTTTTCTAATGGTGAAAATAAACAGGTGATGTAATAATATATTTTATTTAACTCAATATATCCAACATGGAACCAATATAAAAACAATTAATAAGATATTGTATGGGTTTCTATTTTGATGCTATGACTTCAAAATTGAGAGGGTAGCAGGCAGGAAGGTTAGGGGTCCCCAGGTGGAGGAAATAGATTGCAAGTGTCAGATGCCTTTTTGTTTTTCTCTCTTTTAAGCAGCAGGAAGAGGCAAAGTACAAGTGTCAGATGTTTTCTCCCTTCTCTATACAAAACCAAAAGGAGGTTTCTCTTAAAATTCTGTGTTGCCATGACGACACCTGGTTCCCCTGAACTTTTCTCAAACCTTGAGCTAGTCAATGCGTCTTTTTTATGGAGACGTTCTCTTAAGCTATGTTAATGATGCTGTGTATTTGCTTGGAAATCTGCCTTTCCTCAAGATTCCTGTCAACTGTTTTATAGCCCAGGATAACTCACCTTGTGCCAATGCTGTCTTAAAATACATGCTGTGGGTGAACTGCCTGGTGCAACTGTCTCAGTTTTGAGGCATTTCCTTTCTCTAATTAGCAGCTTGCTAACAGGCATAAAACTCCTTGCTAAAAGCCAACAAGGGGGCACTCTTTCTGCCCCCTTCTGATATCTATGTCAGAAGCTTTCTCTATATCTTTTATACTTTAATAAAACTGTATTACACAAAAAGCTTTGAGCGATCAAGCCTCATCACTGGTTCTGAATCAAATTTTTCTCCTCCAGAGGCCAAGAATTCCAATGTCATTCACAGCTCATAGCCGCAACCTTTCAAAATCTAGTGTGTATTTTACATTTACAGCACATCTTGATTTGTACTCGTCATGTTTCAAATACTTAAGAGCTACATGTAGCTACTGACTACCATACTGGACAGGGCAGTTCTAGATGAGCACTTCTCAGACTGTAGCACACATAGGAATAGTCCAGAGAGAAGGTTAAAATACAGATTCCTGGGCTTCACCACCAGAGGTAAGGACTGGGGCCTGAGAATCTGCATTTCCAATAAGATGCTGCCACATACAGACCATATCTTGAATAGCACTGCATAACACACCACATACCTGCCAGTGAATTCAATTTTAGTGATAATAATCATACGAATATTTTACCTCTTAAAAGCATTTTGCAATAACTACTGGTGAAATTAAGATTAAAAACCAAATGAAATATTACTACATCTTCATCCGAATGGCCAAAATAAAATACACTGACAACATTAAATGCTAGAGACACCAAATCATTCATACATTTTTGAAGGGAATGCAAAGTAATTTGGCAATGCTTTTAACACTAAAAATGCCTCAAAAGTTTTGGAGAGCATTATCAAGCCATGAAAAGGCATGAAGAGAACTTAAATATATTTTATTATGTGGAAGAACCCAATCTGAAAGGGTTACATACTGTGTGATTCCAACTAGATATTCTGAAAAAGACAAAACCATGGAGACAGTTTCCTCTTTGAAAAAACCCTGATGCAGGGAAAGATTGAAGCAAAAAGAAAAGAGGGCGGCAGAGGATGAGCTGGTTAGATAGTATCACCAACTCAGTGGACATGAACCTGAGCAAACTCTGGGAGACAGTGAAGGACAGAGGAGCCTGGCCCACGCTGTAGTCCACGGCGGTCACAAAAAGTCAGATACGACCAAACAACCACAACGGAGACAGTAAAAAGACCAGTGGTTGCCAGGGTGGTGTGGAGGGGTGAATAAGCAGAATATGGAGGGTTTTCAAGGCAGTGAAACTTTTCTGAATGATACTATAACGGTGGATAAATATTATTACACTTTTACCATTATCCATGGAATGTACAACACTAAGAGCAGACCCTAATGTAAACTATGGACTTTGGTTGATAATGATGTATCAACATACATTATTAATTGTAATGAATGTATCGCTCTGGTGGGAGATATAGATAATGTAGGAGTCTAGGTATGATGTCGGCGGCAGAATGCATATGGGAACTCCTGTACTTTCACTCAATTTTTTTATGAACCTTGAACTGCTCTAAAAAATAGAATCTATTTAAAAGCGGAAAACAAAGTTCAGAAGAGTGTCAATGATTGCACAACGATGTGAATGTATTTAATGCCACGGAGTGTTACACTTAAAAATAATTAACATGTTAAATGTTATGTATATTTAATCACAATAAAAAATTTAAAAAAGAAAAATGGATTTACCATACGATTTCATTCTTGAGCATTTGTCATAAAGAAACAGAAAGTCATTTAATGTAGAAACTTGTACACAAATATTCATAGCAACTTATTTGTAATCGCCCCCAAACTAGAATAGCTTCTCAGGTGATGCCAATGCAGGAGACATAAGAGGTGCAGGTTTGATCCCTGGGTTGGGAAGCTTCCTGGAGAAGAAAATAGCAACCCACTCCTGTATTCTTGCCTGGAGAGTCCCACAGACAGAGAAGCCTGGTGGGCTACAATCCATGGGGTTGCAAAGAGTCACACTCGACTGAAGTGATTTAGCACCAAACTAGAAACAACTAATATATCCCTCAGTAGGTGAATGGTTAAACAAAGTAGCACATCTATACCATGAAATACTATCCAGCAATCAAAATATATAACCTATTGATAGTTGCAATAATTAGGATGACTCAAAGAAATTATGATGAATGAAAAAAAGCCAATCTCAAAAGCATGCATACTGAATGATTCTATCTATGTAACGTCTGTGAAGTAGCATAATTCTAGATATGAAGAATGGATTAATGTCTTCCAGGAGTTTGGGAGGAGAAAGAGGGTGGTAATGAGTGACTGTAAAGGATGAAGGAATCTTGTGACGTTGGTCTAGTTAAGTTTGTTGATTATGGTAGCGGTTACATGAAGCTATTAATGTGAATAAGTTGTACAGAACTTCACACATACACATAAATGAGTGCCTATACAACTGCTGAAATCTAAATAAGCTCTATAGGTTGCACCAATGCCAATTTCCTGGCTTTGATATTGAACTCTAGTTATGTAAGCTGTTACCATTGGGAAAAGGTGGGTGAAATGCACACAGGCCCTCCCTATACATTTCTTTACACCTTCCTATGCCTCTATAATTATTTCAAAATAAAAAGGGTTTTTAAAAAGTACTTTGCATACTCTATCTGACTTGATCCTCACAATAACTATGGGAAGTAAATAGTATGATTATTTGCATTTTATAGAAAAGTAACACAAGGTCCGCAGGAAGAGCACATTGCTAAATGCAAGCAAAGCCATACCCTCTCCATAAACATCAATATATTTAAGTAAGTACTTACAAGTATGAAAAGGCTTAGGGAAACCAACTGTCAGAAATAAAGGTATTTTTACATAGCAAATTGCAAAGTAAAAATAAAAAACGAGCCCCTCTCTTTGCACAACTTACGATAGACTTGCAGGTTGTAGCATCTGGTGGTGGTCATTTTAGAGGTCTCTACATTTATGTCAGCTTTGTAGACCCCTGAGTCTTCAATCCTCAGATTTCTGAGCTCCAGGTTATAGTTCTGACCTGAGACACTTATTCGTTCACGGTAATTTTGGTGGGTTATGATAACTGTGGGTTCTGCTCCGAAGCTTCCTGGTGTTACAAGAGCAACAGATGTTTTGGAATGCCAAGAAATGCTGGTAACTTTCTGTGATGGTTGGATATTTAAGGGAAAAGTAGCTGACTCCCCCAGAATCCCATTCACTATGAAGACGTCTGTGTTGCTTCCAGCTGCTCCCAGACCTGAGAACATAAATAGAAAACCATAAACATTTGACAAAATCATAACGATCTGACTGTTGCTACTTTTAGAATTCTCTGTCCTTCCAGGCTTGAATCTCCCTGAGGAGCAGCTGATCCAGGTTCTTGATGATATCTTTTTTTCTCTTTTTTCCAGTTTTACTTTAAACATATTTAACATGCTATGATGGCTAAATTTTCTAAAAGATTCTCATTCAAAAACTAAGTTTCCCAGTGAATTTTTAAGCAATCCATTTCATTAAAACATATTTATCTAGACATCAGACTCTAAGAGTTAGATGGAATTTGAGAGATTAAGGCCATAAATCTCCATATTTAAACTTCTGAAGTCTGAGATATTAAATATTTTCTTTTCTGAGGTCATATTGCCAAGTGGTAGAAGAGCTGGGGAGGAGAGCCTGTGATGGGTGCCATGGGCTTTGAAAAAAAAAAGAGTTACATTTATGCCTCTATTCCTAGAAGATATAGGCAAAGAGTGCTTTAGAGGTTCTGGAGTAAATGTTCCCCAAGTTAGTGATTTTGAGGGCTCTTTATGCTCACTGTTATAACCCCAGTCTGTAGATGAGTACCTGACAAATAGAGGGTGCTTGGCAAATATTTGTGGGATGATTTAATAAATTAAATTCAGTTATGTGTTGCCTAGGCTCTTCTGAAGTAAGCAATGTTCATTTATTCATTCATACTTTTATGAATGAATGGACATAGTTATTCAAGGACAACTTTGTTCTAAGTCTTATAGCGAGTATTTATTAATTTGATTATAATACAAATGCTTGTTGAGCCTCTACTCTTTAAAGCATGATGTAAGGAGACTGGGGTACAATGGTGAGTAAAAATAGACATAGTTCCTGTTCCCTGGCACTTAAATGAAGAGAACAAGTTTGATAAGGTAACTATAAATAGGATAAGTGTTATGGCACTTTGAGAGAGAATAGGAAAGGGACTTAATTTATTCTGGGAATCCAGGAATAATTTTGGGACTGTAGTATTCAGTATAAAGCTGAAGGATGAAAATCTAACATAAGATAAAAAATGAAAAGTTTATGTTGTTCTCTTCTCCTCCATTACCTTACGAAGATAAACTGATTTAACACAAAGTTTGTAAAATGAATGGCAATATAATTATAAGGTGTTATTTCCCCCCCTTTTCTTCTATTCTTTCATTACTCTGTCATTCTCACTGAGCTATATGGTGTGAGAGGGTGTTTTGAGCCAGCATGTATGATATTCCAAACATTTAATAACCAATAGGCACAGCACTGAGCAGCCAAGAAGAGCTTCAGCCATAAACACTAACAGGGTCATTCTGAGGAGTACTGACTGCATCTAAGCCCCAAAGAGCTGAACAAAACTTTCCACGCAAGTGGGTTCAGCCCGACTCTAAAGTTTATTCAGGGCTTGGCATAAAGAGGACAAGAATATAGGTCACTGAGAAGACAAGTCATTGTGATGTGTCAGAAAAGCAGAGGGGTTTCTTAAACTGATGGTGCTGTCTCACCGTGACCACCCTTACACTCTAGCCCAGTACTTGCTGGACAAGCCAGGGACTGCTTGCATAAACCTCCTTCCTTTCAGAACATCCAAGATTTTCCCTTAGAAGGAGTATCCCAGGCAAGGACTGGTGACTCAGTTGGGGCGGGCTAAGTACAGATGGAGATGTAACAAGGTCCTGGGGGGAAGAAGGAGACAAAGGACCCTTATCTACAAACATTTATTAAGTGCTAGGGCTTCCCAGGTGGCTCAGTGGTAAAGAATCTGCCTGGATTGGGAAGATGCCCTGGAGAAAGAAATGGCAAGCCACTCCAGTATCCTTGCCTGGGAAATCTCATGGACAGAGGAGCCTGGCGGGCTACAGTCCACCGGATCACCAAAGAGTGGGACAGGACTAAACAAATGCCACTCAGGGATGACTAGGATATGGTGGCAGCTCTGAGGAACCCAGAGTCCAGAGAACAAGATGCATGTGTATACATGTGAACAGTAATACAACATGATGAGCACTAAACAGTAAAAGCAATAGGACCCAGACTACTGGGGGAACAGAAAGAGAGATGAAGCTTGTCTTTGGTGGCAGGAGGCAGAGTTCACCAAAATCCACTCCTTGGAGATTAATTCTCCCCGGATAAGATCTGCCACTGTGTTGATGAGATCTGGCAGCGAGGCGCCTGGAGTGTCCCAGCCTGAATCCTTGCATGTTCCCGACTGGACATGTGACCTGTGCAGGGTTCCGAGCCTTGAGCTCAGAAGGCCCTGAACTTGATTTGATGCTGTTGTGTTGTCATGAACTTCTTAATATTACTTGTAAAAGGACCCTATATTTTCATATTCTACTGGGTTCTGCAAAGTGTACAGCTGGCCCTGGTGCCAGATCTCACAAGGTTTTTTTCTCTTTTCTCTTTTGATATTAAGTCCTTGTGCCTAATTTCCATTTCACTGTTTAGACTCAGGGTCAGTCTGAGAAAATGGAAAAGGTAGGGGTGCCAGAGACTCATAATTCTGGTGGGTTTTCTGATCAAACCCCAGGAAATGGTGGGCAGTTTGCTAAGGCTGAGATCTTAGTATGAGGGCAGTTGTGCAGTCCCAGAATGGTTGGCGGGTGGTGCTGCTTTTTGAAGTATATCTTGTCGCCTCTCGCGAGTCACTCAGGAAGTGGTGCTTGGGTATCAAAGGGTAAGGCAGTGAGGGTGGCAGATGGCTAAGGTAGAGGAAGCTTTTTACTATTTTGTGCTGTGGCGCTGTTGGTGAGACTCCTGGGCTTTCTGAGAAAAAGTGTAGGGCTTGTACAAGCACAATATATACCCTTGAACACCCAACGGAGGTATGAGGCAGCCACAAAACCATAGCATGCGAAGCAAAGATGGGGAGGACGGCATCAAAGGAGCTGTGAGTAGCCATACCTGCTGCTTCTGCATATGAGCGGGTCAGCCTTAATAAAGTCACAAGGCTTTTCTGAGTCTCAGTTTCTTCATCTACAAAATGGCAATAGTAAACTATAAAATTTGCCTATCTAATTAGTGATCAGAAAAACCATATATGAGTGGACACTCTTTGCTGACCATCAAGGCAAAATAAATGCTAGTTATTTCTGAGGTTATTAATGATAACGATTCTCATTCTCATCCTCATCTTTACAATTAGGATATGCCCTTTAGGACTTCCCTAGGCTATCTCTATGATGACCTTGGTAACACCAAGACCATACTGAAGAATGTATGAAGAACCATTATTAAGGGCTAATTCAGGTAAAGCAGGGAGGGACCGTTTTCAGCACCATTGCTCTTGATGGCCTTTATTCTTCTCTTAAAGACTTTGGTGTTTTAAGAATCTCCATATCAACCTGGGAATGCAAACTAGTACAGCCACTTTGGAAAACAGTGTGGAGGTTCCTTAAAAAGCTGCAAATAGACCTGCCATATGACCCAGCAATCCCACTGCTGGGCATATACACCGAGGAAACCAGAATTGAAAGAGCCACGTGTACCCCAATGTTCATCGCTGCACTGTTTACAATAGCCAGGACATGGAAGCAACCTAGATGCCCATCAACTGATGAATGGATAAGAAAGGTGTGGTACATATACACAATGGAATATTACTCAGCATTAAAAAAAAATTCATTTGAAGCAACTCTACTCAGATGGACGAAACTGGAGCCCATTATCCAGAGTGAAGTAAGCCAGAAGCAAAAACAACAATACAGTATATTAACGCATATATATGGAGTTTAGAAAGACAGTAACGAGAACCCAACATGGGAGACAGCAAAAGGAACGCAGATGTATAGAATAGACTCGTGGACTTTGTGGATGAGGGTAAGGGTGGGATGATATGGGAGAAGGGCATTGAAGCATGTTAATTGTCATGTGTCTAATCAATCGCCAGCCCAGGATTGATGCTCGGGACTGGTGTAGCGAGATTTCCCAGGGGGGAGGGAGGAGGGAGGGGGGTTCCGGAGGGGAAGCATATGTAAACCCATGGTGATATCATGACAATGTATGGCAAAAACAATAAAAAAAAAAAAGAATCTCCATATCAACCAATCCTAATATTTATTTTTCTAGGTGCTGAGGGGGCTCGAACACTATATTAATGTTGGAGGCAATCTTAGGAAAACTCAATTTCAGAGAGAATTTGTGGCACAAAAATGTCTTAAGGACTTACTATGAAAAGCACTATGCAAGTCTATGACCAACACAAGTTCTCTGTCTTTTTTTAAGGTTTCATATATGGTTAGGGAAATAAGACACACACACACACACACAACTCACCTTTGCAATATGAACAGGTAAGTGATCATTTCAAATGAATGGTAGAGACAGTAATTTCAGTAGGAATTTGAAGAAGGATAGATCACTTCTGGTCTGCAGTGGTTAGAGAAAACTTCTTGGAGGAAGTAGAATTTGAAGAAGACCTTGAAGAGTGAAAAGAATGTTACTGGATAGAAAGGGAAAGAATTAGTGTCTCAGGTCTTCAGGTTCTGAATAAAGGTTTGGAAAGAGAAGAATGTGTGATGTAGGTTGAAGAAGCATAGATTTGATTAATAAAGTAGGGAACAATCAGGCTAGAAATATAAATTAGGTTTAGATTTAGGACAGACCTGAGTTTGAAGTCTACACCACAGGCAGGCAGAAGCTATTAAAGTTTTTTAGAACAAAGGCTAATAATGCTTTAGGGTTAGAGTCATTTGGTGATAATGTGTAGGGGGGATAAGAGGAAACAAAAGCTGGGCTTGAAAGACCATTTCAGAGGCTACTGTAGCCATCTGGGCATGAGTTGAGGGGTGATAATGGGAATGGAAAGGAAGGGATGAGTTGGAGAGATGGCACTAAGAAAGGCAAGGAATAAAGAGGCATGTCATAAAATTCAGCAGTATATTAGGTGTCTACTTCATGAGAGTGGAAAACTAATAGCTACTGGAATTTGACTAAACTTATGCTTAAAAGAAGTCAAAAGGAGAAAGACAAGTTTGGAGTCAGAAACTCCAAACTTGGATGTGAGATGATAGTGCACCACTAAATAAGAAGTTAGAAGAATGGAAGATAAGAAGACTTAATGTATTCCAAGTATTGTCTGGGAGCTGTGGCAGAATCTGCTGGCTGTTTTCTGCTTCGTTCTTAGTAACAGAACCCCTAATTTTTAGCAAGGTGTACGGTCACCCAGAATAAAGATTACATCGCCCAGCCTTCAGCTTGGTCATGGGACTAAGTTCAGGCCCACGGGACGAAAGTGCAAGTATTATTGACTTTTATGTGGTTAAGAAGAGGGCATTTGCTTTCTTCATCTCTTCCTTGCTTCTTGTAGGCTGGAATGCCATGGCATTGATCTTGGACATTGTGGATCAAGAAGAGGAAGCCAAGTACTGAGAGTCATGGAGCAGGAAGACTCAGAAAGTGTGGAGCCCTGCCGACCTTGTGAACTACTCTACCAACTGAACTGCCAACTCCAGTCATTTTATGCTAACAAGAAACAAATTTCTTTCTTCTTTAAGGAATTCTTATTTTTGAGTCTCTGTCACTTGCCATCAAACTGAAATCCAAGTGGTTTAGGAATCATCTATGGAAAGGAGGTGATGGGAGGAGAGGGTAGAGGAAGAGTAGGCTGAAGTTCAAGGCTGAACCTTGTAATAAGCACTTAGAGTTATAGAAGAGGCACTATCAAAAGAAACTGAGTAGATCAAGCGATTCAGTGGCAAGAGAGGCACTGATAGCGGACGAAATCATGAAACCTAGGAGGAGAAAGAATCTCAAGAAGGAAATTGTCACTGATGTCTAGTGATCCAGAGTCTTCAATGAGTTAAAGACTGAAAATGACCCCTAGATTTGTCCATGAGGAGGTTATTGATGGCCTTTGAGAATGTAGTTCAAGTTAGGATGACTCAAATGGAGGCCAGAGTGTAGAGGGTTGAGGATAGAAAAGGTGGTAAAGAAGTGGAGAAGCTTCATAGTGAAAGAAAGGTTATAAAACACAGCAAATAGCTAGCTAGAGGGCCAAACAAAACTAATTTATTTGATTTTGTTTTAAAATAGAAGGTATTGATGGGGGACGTGTGGTATGGAGGAAAAGAAGATAGAGATTTCCCTGATCATGCCTGCTCTAGGACAGATGTCTCTGTGCGTGGAGTTCTTTGTTTCTCTCTCATAGTACTTGCCACACTGGGTGGTAGTCATGAACCCACCTGTCTGTTTCTGGACACTGAGTCACTTGAATTCAGGAATCTTGCCTTAAAATCCCAAGCACCAAGCCCAGTGAAGTATACACAGGCCACTCGGGCTTGTGTGGCACAAAAAATGAAAAGGAAATGGTGTGCAGAGAAACGTATATATTTTCAGTCAGAGGACAGTCATGCCTTCATCTGAAGTGGAAGGAAAAAAGGAAGGGATGGGTGAAAGGATACTGATATTTTGCGGTCTTGTTGGGAGTAAGGATAGAAGAAAATTTGCTTTGCAAGATGGAAGAAACACATGGTTTGAGTCAGATGGGCCCATGTTCAATTCCTTACAGTTACTGAGGCCCTTATCTTACTTAGCTACAAGATAGGATATAATAATGCCTACCTCATTAAATTGTTGTGAGGGCACATATATGTTGCTTAATATGTAGTGGACATTTGGGGATAGAGAAGATAAAATGGTAGTCATGCTTGACTGCCTTCATATCTTCAGTAACGTAGGAAGCAAGAGGAGGCAGGAGTGGGATTACTTAAGAAGTATAAAGTTAGGGGCACAGGTCTTGAATCTAGGGTCTATTTGAACCTAGATATGTTATTTGGGGAAAACAATTGAAATTCTTGATTCTCAGCTTCCTTACCTTTAAAATATAGGTAATAATTAAATGCAATTATGAAGAAAGAACACTTAGCACAAATTCCTGGCACATAAAAATGGTAGCTGCTATTATTATTTTGATGAATGTAAAATTTTTTAGGAAATGCTGCTCTAGGGAATACCCCCAGGGAATTAACGGGTTGACTGAGGGGATGAAGGGACTGGTGAGCAGGCTTGGAGCCCAATGAAAGAGATGACCCACATTTATAATATCTCCTCATGAGTGTGAAGAAAGTGAAAAACTAAAGAGCCTCTTGATGAAAGTGAAAGAGGAAAATGAAAAATTTGGCTTAAAATTCAACATTCAAAAATCTAAGATCTTTGCATCCGGTTCCATCACTTCCTGGTAAATAGATGGGGAAACAATGAGATACTATATTTTCTTGGGCTCCAAAATCACTGCAGATGGTGACTGCAGCCATAATATTAAAATATGCTTGCTCCTTGGAAGAAAAGCTATGACCAACCTAGACAGCATATTAAAAAACAGAGACATTACTTTGCCAACTAAGGTCCATATAAGTTAAAGCTATGTATGTGATGTGAGAGCTGGACTATAAAGAAAGCTGAGCACCAAAGAATTGATGCTTTTGAACTGTGGTGCTAGAGAAGACTCTTGAGAGTCCCTTAGACTGCAAGGAAATCCAACCAGTCAGTCCTAAAGGAAATCAGTCCTGAATATTCATTGGAAGGACTGATGCTGGAGCTGAACCTCCAATACTTTGGCCACCTGATGTAAACTGATAGGATATAATAATGCCTTTTATTGGAAAAGACTCTGATGCTCGGAAGGATTGAAGGCAGGAGGAGAAGGGGATGACAGAAGATAAGATGGTTGGATGGCATCACTGACTCGATGGACATGAGTCTGAACAAGCTCCAGGAGTTGGCGGTGGACAGGGAAGCCTAGTGTGCTGCAGTCCATGGGGTTGCAAAGAGTCAGACACGGCTGAGTGACTGAACTGAATGAGTGGATTTCCTGATTCCTATGGCCAGACCACAGCAGGATAGGGTGGGAGAAAGACAATACTTCTAGAAGAGTAAGAAGTAAGAGTAAGAAGGCAAGAAAAGGCTGGCACTCTGTGTTGTGGGCTTGGATGAAAAAAATAGGTTCCCCATGACCTCTACGTAGCTATGGTGAAGAGGTAACTGGAGGGTCAGGATGACACCAGCTTGAACAGAGAACACCATGGACAGCCTATTCGCTGGAGCTGGATTTCCCCTCCTGAAAGGGAAGCTGGACATCTTTCTCAGCCTTATGTATCTTTTGTGTTTTAGATGATAACCCCTGTTTCCCTGGATGAACCCATGTGAATGGGTGAACTTTACAAATGTACATTTCATGATAAAGTAGCTGCCAAAAATCACTGATTGAAAGAAGGAAATAGAGAATATGAGAATAAGGAATGTGTTTGGAAAAAATAAAGAATCAGAGACTTCATCTGGGTTAGAAATACTGATGGGGTAGGAGGAGGTTAACTGGCTAGAGGGAAATTCTTCAGACCTGAGTAAGGGAAATTTACTGGGAAGTGTTGGGTGAAGCCCAAAGAGATTACAAAATAACAAGTGTTGATGGCAACAGAGAGGGCATTTAGACCTAAACTTCATAGTTGTCTTTAGAGTCTATTAAAAACAAAGACAGTGTACACTTGGGGTTTCAAGGGACTCCCTAGTCTCCTAGATCCTATCTGTTCTGACTCCTCTCCTCCCACCTGATCTCATAACCTTCTCTCCCCTGCCCACCCCAACCACACTGACTTTCTCGTTCTTCACACTGGCTCAGAACACCTTAGAACCTTGCTTGCTGTCCTCCTTTTTACAACACTCTTTCCAGCACTCCTTCACTGTGAAACTCTGTTCCAATGTTGTACTTCGGAGGGAGCTTCACCATGCTGAAGCAGCAGCCCCTTTCCCATCGCTCCCTATGGCCTTACCTTATTTGTTTTTCTTCACAGCAGTTATGAATACTAAAGCATTGCACACACATACTTACTTATTGTCTCCCCACCTTGCACCCCCATGAGAATATAATTGCCAGGCAGTCTTTTTCTGTTTTGGTCACTAGTATTTCCCTTACAATTAGTGGATAATTATTAAATATTTGTTAAAAGAATAAATACTTTTTTGGCAACTGACCCACTTTCTTTTTTTCTAGCAATAAAAATCAAGGTAGAGAAGTCAGAGTAAGAAACACAGTGAGGGCAAGAAATAACTCTATAGGTCTCTGGCCCTTGGTAAGGAAGTAAAGGTTCAGAGTGTAAACTGATTAATAAGAAAGAGCAGTTGGCTAACAGCAAATTCTTTCCACTCCAATATTCTCATATTGCTAACAAAACTTTCCATGTGTTCACAGGCTAGGGATTCATAGCATGGTTAGCAAAAGATCAAGAAATAAGCTTGAGCCCAGGTTCTATTGTCAGTTAGCTAAACGACCATGATGAAGTCAATTACCTGCTAAACCACAGGATTCTATTGGTAAATGAAATAAAATTTCTCTACTACTTTTGAGGCAGTATAAAAATTAGATGGCATGACACTGCTCTCAGGCACATACAGCAAGAGAAAGGAAATTAGAGACCCCAAAGGGAGAGCTGCCATGAGGGGCACCCTCTTTCTGCCCCTATGTCGGGCACCGTGACTTAGGGATGAAAACTCAGACTGCCTGGGCTTGAATCCTGCTCCTGCCAGGTCCTAGCCATAAGACCTTGGGAAAGGTAGCATCTCTGTGCCTCGGTTTTATCAGCTTCTAAAGAGACCATCAGCAGACAAATGGATAAGAAGGCTGTGGTACATATACACAATGGAATATTACTCAGCCATTAAAAAGAACACATTGGAATCAGTTCTAATGAGGTGGATGAAAGTGGAGCCTATTATACAGAATGAAGTAACCCAGAAAGAAAAACACCAATACAGTATACTAACGCATATATATGGAATTTAGAAAGATGGTAACGATAACCCTATATGCAAGACAGCAGAAGAGACACAGATGTAAAGAACAGTCTTTTGGACTCTGTGGGAGAAGGCAAGGGTGGGATGATTTGAGAGAATAGCACTGAAACATGTATATTATCATACGTGAAACAAGTCGCCAGTCCAGGTTTGATGTATGAGGCAGGGTGCTCAGGGCTGGTGCACTGGGATGACCCAGAGGGATGGGATGGGGAGGGAGGTGGGAGGGGGGTTCAGGATGGGGATCACACCCATGGCTGATTCATGTCAACGTATGGCAAAACCACTACAATATTGTAAAGTAAGTAGCCTCCAATTAAAATAAATAAATTTTTTAAAAAAGAAAAAAATAAATAGACTAACAGGAACATTTCATAGAAGTGTTATATTAAATGAGTTAATATTTGTAAACCTATTAGAAAAGTACTTGCCATATACTAGGCACCATAAGTGCTTGTTATATAAAATAAGAAAACATTGTTACAGAGATTAAAATAATACTCCCAGACAACTCTTATGGAAAAAAGGAGAACTGGAGTATTATGGAGATGTTACAAAAGGCCAGCATGAAGGTTTTCATGGGAATGGAAATAAAGAAGGGCATATTGTTGCTTAATAGCTACCTGAACCCCCTTGCTTCTTTAGAGCCCCTCCCCGTGGAGAGAGGAGCCTGGTGGGCTGCTGTCCACGAGGCCGCACAGAGTCGAACATGACCACAGCGACTTAGCACGCATGCATGCACTGGAGAAGGGAATGGCAACCCACTCCAGTATTCTTGCCTGGAGAATCCCAGGGACAGAGGAGCCTGGTGGGCTGCTGTCTATGGGGTCGCACAGAGTCGGACACGACTGAAGTGACTTAGCAGCAGCAGCAGCAAATCACCATTTCTTGATACTTCTTCAGCCATAGCTAACTTTCCCCTTGTCTCCTCCCATCCACTGCTTCCCTGAGTATGGCAGGTCTGGAAGAGTTACCAGAGGTAGCAGCACCCAGAAGAAAGATGTTTGTAACTGGTTACTCTGAGTGAAGGGAAAGAAGGACAAAGAGGAAGCAAAGGGCTAGCAGCCAGAAGTTTTGTGTCATTCTCCATGAGAATGGAAACTCTTTAGCTATGAGGGTTTTAAAACAAGGAACCTACCACACCCATATGATGGTGTACTATTTTCAGCTGGATTTGTTTTTCTTTACTTATAATCTTTATTGAGATTTGGGTTGACCTGAATCCTCTTCCACAAAATAAACACACACACACACATAGATTCTCAAAGATGAGATCCTACCACTCATCATTTTATCACTATTCAGCACACCATGGACATGAATCTGAGCAAACTCTGGGAGACAGTGAAGGACAGGGAAGCCTGGTGTGTGGCAGTCCATGGGACCACAGAGTTGGACACTGTGGTCCGATTGAATAATAACAACAGCATTCTAAGCATATAATAAAAAATTGAGTATAATGAAGAAAACAGTGCAGTGAGTATGTACCTCCACTAACATCAGTCACCCAGTTGACTGCTCAGACCTCTTTCTTTTCTAGCTTTCACATAGCTGAGTCTAGTTACCCCCAAACTTACAGATTCATCCTTCTCTTAAGTTTAAGAGAACATAAGTCTGATTTAGGAATTATTTGAGTAGCCCAAGTGACCTAGCATTGACCTTTGGGTTCCTGTTGTGGAAGCACTCTGGCTGCTCTGGGGTCACCCACTGATCTCCAGGGCTGCTCTGGGGTCACACACTGACCTCCAGGGCTGCTCTGGCACATTGGGTTGATGGGGGGGTCACTACCCCCTCTACTGGAGTATCATGTTGTTATAAGGATGCAGCCCCAAGCCTCTCTTGGAGACTGGATTTTAAAGCTAATGTCCTGATACCTAGTTTTCCCCATACATAGTGTATTCTTCCATTTCTATACTTGGGCTTTTGCTTTTAAGCCCTTCTGGAAGGTCTATGGGAGTAGTCTGCTCAAATCTCTTTCTAGAACAGAGGCTTTGTCTTTATCTTGAAAGTGAAAGTGAAAGTCGCTCAGTTGTATCCAACTCTTCTCAACCCCATGGACTATACAGTCCATGGAATTTTCCAGGCCAGAATACTGGAGTGGGTAGCCTTTTCCTTCTCCAGGGGATCTTTTCAACCCAGGGATCAAACCCAGGTCTCCCGCATTGCGGACGGATTCTTTACCAGCTGAGCCACCAGGGAAGCCCAAGAATACTGGAGTGGGTAGCCTATCCCTTCTCCAGTGGATCTTCCCGACCCAGGAATCGAACTGGGGTCTCCTGAACTTCAGGTGGATTCTTTACCAACTGAGCTATGAGGGAAGCTGAAGGTCCCTCTTTAATAGGACTTTGGACTAATGGCAAATTGACGCTTGCCAGGACTCTTCTCCAGGTGTGAAATCCTATCTCTAACCTCCTGGGATGATGGTTGGGACTTACTTATCCATAAACAGATCTCTAGAGGGGCCCACTCACCTTTCCTCGATTTATTTATTTTTTCATTCTTTTTTCCCCCTATTTTGTGTGTCAGCTGCTAGAATGCCTCATGACTGTGCTCTACATTCAGCGGAACATTGAGATCTTGTTGATCCTGGATCTTTGCTTGTATTGAAAAAGCAAATTCAAATCATTCTATAACCATGCTCATGTTAATGGTACTTGAACCATGTCTCGATATGGTCATTTCTTTGGATATTCTACCTTGCTGGCCCACCTAAACTTCTTTTATTAGCAAAGGCCTGCCCACCAGCCTCCATCCTCCTTTGTAGGTGGGTACAGATAGGCCCAGTCTCTGCTGAATAACCACCACTCATGATAAATCCCAAAGTGTGATAACCATCAGTCTCAGGGATAATACACTATTCTATTTCAGTATCAAAGTGGTGAAGGGAGCACTGACTCAGTGGTTAAGTTTATAGACAGGAGTCCAAATCCTATTTCCTCCACTTTTTGGGTAAATAACCTCTATTTTCTTCCGTAATATTAATAGTACCCATCTCAAAGGGTGTTATGAGGATTAGACAAAATAACATATGCAAACTACTTAGAGTAATGACAGATGTGTAGCGACTGCTCCATACATGGCTAATTATTACTATCATTGATGAGAGAGGAGAAGGCAGCAAGGGGAGGGGTTAAAGAAAGAGAAGCAAGAAAGGTATAGAAAAAAGGAAGGATTAAAGGCGTGTGAGAGGGAATACATAGAAGGAAATGAGCATGGAGCAAAAGCGGTGGGCTCTTGTTTTTTACCCCAAACGGTTGGCAGCTAATAGAATACCTGGAAGGACAGTCAGAGTCACAGTATTCACAGGTCATGGTGAGGAAGCTGAGATCACAAACATAAGACTGTGAGTCTTGGCTCTTCAGGAAAATTTTTCCAACATGGAATGGTCATGAGCTTGCATAGTCAGACTCAGACTCCTCTTATTTCAGTGCTTTCCAGGGAAAAGGGGGATTACTAATTTCCTTTTCCCATTGCATCTCAGCTGCTTCAATTCCTCAGAATTCATTCCAGGGAAGTAAGTACAGTCAGGTACTTACAGTCAAGTAAGTAAGTACAGTACAGACATCTAAGCCTAGTGCTAAATATCAGGGAGCATCTTTGTCAGGAATAGCAGCAAGAGGGATTTGGGGTACATTTTTGCTCTCAGGAAATGTTGGTAGGATAATCTTTAAGAGGCAAATGATATCCATTCAACAAAGGCAAATGGTACATGAAAGTAGTTCTGGTCTCCCACCACTCATTAATGGGCCTTTGACAAAGGGAATATTTCATCCCTGGTTTTCTCTTCGGAAACTTCAAAACCCCATACCTAAGTTCAAATTCCTACCATCTTTTCACCTGCTCATGTTCCTTGGATCATCCTAAACAGAGGAATCTTGGCCAGGATCTCTGTGTAAGAAAGCCCTGGCCCTTTCCTAATGCCATATGAAAAGCAGGTGTGAAAAACAACAGCGCTAGCTACTATGTGGTAAGCACCTACTATATTCAGGTACTGTGCCAATTGTTGTATGTGGGTTATCATTTTGATTCTCAAAACAATCTTATTGTACTAAGAGTTCTCCCATTTTGAAGTCTAAATAACAGTGTTGGCTTGGCTGAGCCAATCCAGCCCAGGATGGATTTCCCCCAAATATGTCACAATGACCTATGATATTTTCTTCTCATTTGGCTGCACCATTTGTGGGAATCTCAGTTCTTGAACGGAGGCCATGGCAGTGAAAGCCCAGAATCATAACCACTTGGCCACCAGGAAACTCTCAATATTGATTATTTTGAATCAAAGCCGATTGAAAAGAAGCCAGTGCAAGAGGAAAACTCTGATTCTTCTCTGTCCCCCTGAAAGCAGAAAATAAACCTCACAGCATCTGGAAGTATAAGGACATCCTTATCAACAAAGACAGAGAATTTGGGGGCAAAAAGCTTATACAAACAAACCTCGTTATTTTAATCTACCACTTCAAGCCCCAAGTCTGTTTCCATTCTTCACTAACTGAGCACCAAAAGCCTGAGTTTCTTTGTCCTGTCGATTCTTCACAAATTTATTGTCTCTTTGTCTAAAAATTAAAAGTTATTTGTTTTGGTCACTTTTTAGATTCCATTTCTATGAGATCTCTGTGTGCACAAATTAAAATTTGTTTCTTGGTCTCACAAACTTAGAGAATGAACTTATGGTTGCCAGGAGGGAAGGATGGGGGGATGGGATAGTTAGGGAGTTTGGGATGGACATGTACACACTGCTGTATTTAAAACGGATAACCAGCAAAGACCTGCTGTATAGCACAGGGATGTTATATGGCAGCCTGGATGGGAAGGGAGTTTGGGGGAGAATGGATACATGCATACATATGGCTGGGTCTCTTTGCTGTTCACCTGAAACTATCACAACATTGTTAATTGGCTGTGTGTGCGTGTGTGTGTGTGTGAGTGTGTGTGTGCGCGCACACACGCACGCACATGCATGCTCAGTCATATCTGACTCTTTGCGACCCCATGGACTGCAGCCTGCCAGGCTCCTCTGTCCACAGAATTTTCCAGGCACCAAAGGGTTGCCATTTCCTACTCCAGGGGATCTTCCCATTCAGGGATGGAAACAGTGTCTCTGGTGATGCCTGAATTGTCAGGCTGACTTTTTTACCATTAAGCCTCCAGGGAAGTCCCTAATCAGCTATACTCCAATATAAAATAAAAAGTTGAAAAAAAATTTTTTTTTAATTTGTTTCTTTTCTCCTGCAGTCTATCTTGTGTCACTTTTTAAACACTTATTTATTTTTAATTGAAGGATAATTGCTTTACAGAATTTTGTTGTTATGTCAGTTTTATTATTAGTCCAGCCACAGAACTCAAGAGGAGGAAGAAGGAAATATTCCCCTTTCTGACAACAGGTGGATTTTATATAACCTTCCCAAAGTTCTAAAGCTAATGGATGAATGATTCATTGCTAGCTGGTTCAATAACTTTGATTTCCATTTCAGTAGATGAGGCAAGTGTATCTTAGAGCTTCCTTTCATGTAGTGTACACTAGCCCTTTGAAGAGCATCAGGGACTTGAAAACTGAATGAGTGAAAAGGTCAGAGAAGTGTGGAGCCGAAAGAACTATAGGCCTGGGATTAACAGAACAAATGTCCATTTTCAGCTCTACCAACTTCGGGCTGTGAAATTTTAGATGAATTGTTTAACTCAAGTCTTAGATTCTACTTTTTTTTGCGTAATGAAATTAAGAACATCTATCTTGATTATTTCAATGATCTTAGTATGTATCACATAAGAGTGTGTACATAAAAATTGTGAATGCTTTGCCAGTTAAGTGGTGTCGAATGCCTCCCTGTCCAGCCCTTCTTTGAAAGACCGGAGACATCCTTAGATTTCCACTTAGGTCCTATCCAATATTTTTCCCCATCGACTTGCATTTTCTACTTGTCTGTCAGGGTGACTAGCACAAGCTTTAAACTTTTGACCTGCCCAGTGGATACAATCTCGAGGAAGCTCACATTGAAGGAGCCGTAGCTTTAAGTGGTCAAGGGAATCAGAGATACCAACTGTTCACCAATTCTGCCTTGTCCAGAAACCCTAACCCACTAGATTCTGTGTGTTCTAACACATGCCAGGAATCTGCTAAGTGCATTTCCAAAGCTAATAAGAGGCGCTGTAAGTATTTTTAGAAATGACACTTTTTACATAAAAAAGGCAATTGTTCAGATTCAGTGAGATAATATATACAATGACAAAACACTCCCAGAGCTATGTTAAAGCTACAGTTTCCTTTGTACTAACAACAAGCAATATTCACTTGACCATTATACTTTACTGTCAAGCCTTAAGTAACAAAAGCAGGATTTTTAGTTCAACTTCTCCATTTCTTTTTTGAGAACTAATTTACTTGTAAAACAAGGATAATACTCTCTTCTCCATTAATTTTAGAGTTTTTGGAGGACAAAAGCAGAGTAATAGCTCTGAATGTGCTTTAAAAATAAAGGGAATTTAAAGAGAGGAAGTTTTTACAATGGTCATTATAGTCATGTGTCACTCTAATTAAGAAAGCCCTATCTCTGTTAAAATTTATATAACACATTCTAACACCCCAAAAAATTGCTTCTAAGCTTTTCAAAGTTTTGGACTATTTATTCCTTTGTTGGTTTTCTGGGCAGGTCTACCACGAGCTGATGCTTCTGAGCAGAAGTTTTTCTCAGATGTTTAGAGACTGAGTATAGATAAAATTCAGAATTATTAACTCTAAAGCTGAAAAACAGTTAGGTTTGGCTCTTACGTCTCTTCCCAGTCAGGAGGGTCCCTTTTGAGACCCAGGGTGTTTCTATTAAAGCAGGTCAAAAGGACATTTCAACAGCCTCCTTCAGGGCAATTTCCAAAACTTAATAGACAATCAAGAGGGTATCAGCAAGGGTCAGAACTCACAGGTTTGTAGGCAAAAGAGCAAGATCCATAGGTGGTGACAATCCATCCTTTTCACTGTAAACTTCTGCACGCAGCATGTCATTCCTTCCGTGGAGAATCAGTTTCACTTCAGTTTGCCTTTTTATAGTCACTGAAGAAAAGGAAGTTGAGTTAACTGATGAAGGACATACTTGTTTTTTTCCTACTGTATAAAGTGCTTAGCAACAAATATTTATTGAATGCCTACTATGCGCCAAACACTATACTGGCACTGGCACGGGAAGTATAAAGAGCAGCAAAGCAATTTGTTTCTCTCCTTTCATGGAACTCATTTTATTGTTGTGGAGATCAACGCCAACAGGCAGTAGTGTGACACGTATTTCAAAAGAGAATAAGGGGCCATCTAAGCCCGGCTGGGACCGTGTTGGGGAGGCTTCCTGAAGGAGCTGGTGATCAAGCTGAGCCACAGCTGAAGAGCAAGTTAGCAATATTAGGAGAAGGGCGATAGGGATCAGGCAATGGGAAGAGTGTGTTAACACTGTAAGAGCTTAATAGGTGATAGCAACTAATATTGCATAATTATTAATATTAGCATATGTAATAATAATCATGTATAATTCTATCATACAATTGTATATAACTGCATAATTATTTGTACTATGAGACAATTATGATCATATATGTAATAATAATATAATGTGCTTTATCAGATATACAGATATTATCTGATAGTAATATATAATATATAATATATTATATTATCTGATAATAATATATAATATATATTATCAGATATAATATAGTTATATATAATTATAAAATTATGTTATAAATTATAGTGTATTGTATTACTATATATGTATATACATATATATAGTGTATAGGATATATAATATAATTTGTATAATTATGATTGAACTAGACATGACTCAGGACCATTCTCTTATAGAAACCTCCCCAATCCCTGTTAGAAGTATAACAAGGGCCTTGTCTGGGTCAGGGGTGATGGAGAGTGGTAATGGGAGTAAAATTTAGGACCCGATACCAAGCAGTTTGAACTTGGACCAGCTATTTTGGGGAGCACTGGGTGGTGGTGGTCCAGTTGCTCAGTTTTGTCCAACTCTCTGCAGCCCCATGGACTGAGCCCGTCAGGAATTTTCCAGGCAAGAATATTGGAGTGGGTTGTCATTTCCTACTCCAGGGGATCTTTCCGACTCAGAAATTGAACCCGAGTCTCTTGTGTCTCCAGCATTGGCAGACAGATTCTTTACCATTAGCACCACCTGGGAAGCTCAGTGGAGTGCTGGGAAAGCAGAACACAGGCCTTGAGACCAGGAGAAGTCAGATTGTATGTAGCCTTTCCCACTGAAAGGACTCCTCCACCAGCTAGCTCATTTCTAGGGGTTCTGAGCGTTGGAGTCACTCACCGAGCAGTCCTTCTCAGCACTCCCCATAGATACTTCCTCAGTGTTGAACAGTTGAGTGCCTTTTTGAGATATAGTGAATTGGGAAGCTGAGACCAAAGAACGATTAAAATAAAATTTCCCAAATTATGTCCTTTCACAAAATTAAACCATATTACTTTCACAGTTTTAACAAGCATATCTCCCTGAAATATGTGATTAGTACATTTGCAAAACCACACACCTATCTTGTGTTAGTTGTACAGAGAAGGGAAGCTGCCAAGAGCTGCTGAAAACCTGACTTTGTATCCTCTTTATTCCTTCTCTATTCCCTGAAGGAACGCTCCTTCCTTTCTTGCATTTAAAGCTCTTGCTTGGTCTCACACGTATGTCCTTAGAACGTCTGTATTGGTACCTTGTATGTGCGGCTAAGAAGCTTCAGTCACGCCTGACTCTTTGTGACCCTATGGGCTGTGGCCCGACAGGTACCTTTGTCCATGGGATTCTCAAGGCAAGAATCCTGGAATGGGTTGTCATGCCCTCCTCCAAGGGATCTTCCTGACCCAGGGATCCAACTCGCATCTCCTGCAGCTCCTGTATTGCAGGCAGATTCTTTACTGCTGAGCCACCAGGGAAGCCCGTATTGGTGTTTTACTCAAGGACTTATCTCCTCTTATGCTTGGACCAGGTCTTTTCCCTGTGTTTCAGCCTTAAGCTGTCAAACAAGCAGTGTATTTTTTTTTTTATTAAGAAGGTACTAGCTTCTGTTGAGCATCTTTTCATGTGTTTATTAGCTATCTATATGTCTTCTTCGCAGAAAAGTCTGTTTAGGCCTTTTTACCACTTTTGATTGGGTTGTTTATTTTTCTGGTATTGACTTGAATGAGCTGGTGCTTTTATATTTTGGAAATTAACCCTTTGTCAGTTGTTTCATTTGCCATTATTTTCTCCCATTCTGAGGGTTGTCTTTTCACATTGTTTATAGTTTCCTTTGCTGTGCGAAAGCTCTCAAGTTTAATTAGGTCCCACTTGTTTATTTTTGTTTTTATTTCCATCACTCTCGGAGGTGGGTCATAGAGGATCTTGCTGTGGTTTATGTCATAGAGTGTTCTTACCATGTTTTACTCTAAGAGTTTTATAGTTTCTGGCCTTACATTTAGATATATAATCCATTTTGAGTTCATCTTTGTATGTGGTGTTACGAAATATTCTAATTTCACTCTTTTACATGAAGTTGTCTGGTTTTCCAGCATCACTTATTGAAGTGACTGTCTTTGTCCTGTTGTATATTCTTGACTCCTATGCAAAAAATAAGGTATCCGTAAGTGTGTGGGTTTATCTCTGGACTTTCTATCTTGTTCCATTGGTCTCTATTTCTGTTTTTGTGCCAGTACCATACTTTCTTGATGACTGTAGCTTTGTAGTATAGTCTGAAGTCAGGAAGGTTGATTCCTCCAGCTCCATTCTTTTTTCTCAAGACTGCATTGGATGCTCGGGGTCTTTTGTGTTTCCATAATTATGATTTTTTTTTTGGTTCTAGTTCTGTGGAAAATGTCATTGGTAATTTGATAAGGATTGCATTGAATCTATAGACTGCATTTGACGGTATAGTCATTTTCACAATATTGAGTCTTCCAACCAAGGCATATGGAATATCTCTCCATCTGTTTATGTTGTCTTCAATCTCTTTCATCAGTGTCTTAATTAGAGAAATGCAAGTCAAAACTATAATGAGATACCGCTTCACACCAGTCACAATGGCCATCATCAAAAAAATCTACAAACAATAAAAGCTGGAGAGGGTGTGGAGAAAAAGAAACCTTCTTGCCCTGTTGGTAGGAATGTAAATTGATACAGCCACTATGGAAGACAGTATGGAGATTCTTTTAAAACCTAGAAGCAAATCACCATATGACGCAACAATCTCACTACTAGGCATAAACCCTGAGGAAACCAAAACTGAAAAAGACGCATGTACCCCAGTGTTCACTGCAGCACCATTGACAAGAGCTAGGACATGGAAGCAACCTAGATGTCCATCAACAGATGAATGGATAAAGAAGTTGTGGTACATATATACAATGGAATAATACTCAGCCATAAAATAGAAATAGTTCAGTCAGTTCTAATGAGGTGGATGAACCTAGAGCCTATTATACAGTGAAATAAGTCATAAATAGAAAAATAAATATTGTATACTAATGTGTGTGTATATATATATATATATATATATATATATATATATACATACACATATAGTATAGTGATAGTTGCTCAGTCATGTCTGACTCTTTGTGACTCCATGGACTATAGCCTGCCAGATTCCTCTGTCCATGGAATTCTCCAGGCAAGAATACTGGAGTGGATTGCCATTTCTTTCATATATATATATGTATATATATGGAATCTAGAAAGATGATACTGATGAAATTATTTGCAGGACAGCAATGAAGACACAGACATAGAACAGACTTATGGACATGGGGGTGATGGTGAGGAGGAATGGGAAGATGGGAGATATGGAGAGAATAACATGGAAACATATATTACCATAAATAAAATAGATAGCTAATGGGAATTTGCTGCATGACTCAGGAACTCAAACCAGGGCTCTGTAACAACTTAGAGGGATGGGATGGGAAGGAGGTGGGTGGGAATTTCAAGAAGGAGGGGACGTATCATACCTGTAGCTGATTCATGTGGATGTTTGGCAGAAACCAACACAATGCTGTAAAGCAATTATCCTTCAATCAAAAGTAAATAAATTGAAAAAAGAAGATGCTAGCTTTTGTTGATTTTTAAAACACCTCCAGCAGGAACAGTAAGTACATTTCATACTAATCTGTATGTGGTGGTTTTGGGCAATTAAACAGCCTAGAATGGGGGAAATGTTGAATGGCTGGCAGTCATCAAGTTTCATCTGATAGTTAATGAGATTCCAAGAGTGAAGCATCAGTAAGAGCCCTGCCTTTTCTGATTTCAGTTCACAGTGCACTTTTTCTTCTTTCAGGCTTCTTAAATTCTATAACAAATATTCATCTTAAGAGCATATTTTAATCTTCTTGTTAAAATACAGACAAAGAACTTTAGAAAAGATATTTATTAGTCAGTACACTATATGGCAACTCAACCATCAACCCCATTTTTTTTTTCCTTTTTCTTCAAAAGGCAGTCACATACCTATGTATTGCTCTTTCTTCCAGTAACTCCTCTTGATTACCTGGAACAAAGGAAAGGGAAGGATAATTCACTAGACACTGGAAGAGTGATAATTATTTGATTACTCTTTCTGCCATGTGATAATTTCTACTGCCTTGAAACTAATTCCAACATGCTTAAACTTTACTTTTTATTATGCCCTAAAACACTGAAGTAAAATAAAAAAGACTGATTCCTTTGGGGAAAAGAAAAAGTTTCTAGCTTTTGAGACTTCTTCTCTTGATGTGCCCTTTGTCGCTGAGCAGAGCGCCAAATAACTTGAGGTCTGGGGCAGGAAGCCGGTCTGGGGTACAGACCAATAGAAGAGAGGCTGACGTAGACAGAAACTTTGAGAAGAAGGACAAGTTAGATAAAGTTAGGTGACACTGTGGGTTGACAGATAGGCTGGAATCTGGAAAAGCACAGTTCCCATGCCCTTCAGAATTTTGCTTGGAAAGTGGCATTGACAAGGATCTGGAAAACAAAGGCAGATTGTATGACATATATAGTTGGAATTTTAATATAAAAGTGAACCAAAAATAATAAAACTACAGCCCAGCCCCTTTCTACTTCAAATATTGATACGATCTAAGAGGCAGGGATGGGGAAGGATGTTGGGGGTCCGACTGTAAGCAAACTCAGTCTAACTAAAGCTATGGCACTATCCCAGCTCAATTTAATTCTAAGGAAAATATTAATGATCACATTATCACTCAAAATGCCAGACAGAGGGAAGGGACTGCATTTCCATGAAAACAAAATAAAACAAAAAAAGTATTATACATATACTATTTTTTATACAACTATTAGAATACAATCAAAATTATGAGAATTGTTAAGAAGCAAGAAAACATGATACATAATCAAGAGAAAGCTCAGTTAATAGAAACAAACTATGGATGAGCAGTTTTTGGAAATAGATAAAGACTAAAACAACAATTATAAATATTTTTAAGAATTTACAGGAAAATTTGTTGGAAATTTGAAAAGATGAGCTGGTTCTAGAGAGAAATGAAAACTCAAAGGAAGAACCAACTAGAAATTCTAAAATGTAAAAATATAATATGTGAAACAAAAGTTAATTTGATGGATTTAATAAATATCAGAATAGACACTGCAGAAGCAAGGGTCAGTGAATGTCAAAATAATAAAAACTCTTCAAACTGAAGTAAAGAGGGGATCAAAAACATGAAATAGTTATAGATAAATCTGACAAAGGCTCTGGAGACTAGAAATAAATGGGAAGGAATGCCTATTGAAGTGTTGGAATATTCAGTATTGTTAAGACGTTAGTTCTCAAGATGGCAGAGGAGTAGGTGGATGTGGAGTACATCTCTCTCCATGGATACATCAAGAATTCACCTTCAGACACAGAAGATCTTACAGAACACCAACTGAGAGCAGGAAAGAGTACCTGACCACTGGAAAAGAACACATAGAACCATGCAAAATTCAGTAGGATGAAGGAAGTAGGGGGGGAAAGGAGGAGAGTAAGCAGGATTGGACCTGGCCTTGGCGGGGGTGGGAACTGAAGCAGGGGTCTGATCCCCACCTCAGGGCAATTGTTTGGGAAAGAGGAGAAGCATTTGAGGCTGAGAGTGAAGCAAGCAGCCGATCTGTGTCGGTGTAAATGGAAGGCGAATCACACAGACAATCCTTACTGCTGCCATCTGTACCCCAGACAGGAGTGTGTAGGCAGCACATAGCTGGGAGCTGAAGCATAGGGACTGGAGTGCAGTCCCTTGGCAAGGTCTGCTTTTGACGGCAGGGACACAGCCCGAGGGGGCAGGAGGGAGGAGATCGCCGTGGGAAATGCCTGAGACCGTGGAGGCAAGGCGAGACTGCTGGGTCCCATGGAGGGTGTGCAGCCGTCATCACTGCTCTGTCTCTGCCCACACACCAGCGCGGACAGCTGAACAGTGAGGAAGACCCCGGAGGGACTGCTCCTGACCTGCCAAGCATCAGAGAAGGTCCGGCCCAGGAGGCCTTCTGATCCCCAGGTTCCAGAGGCTCGAAAGACTCTGACAGGGCCACATCTCCTGTGGCTGAGGCAGTTGGTGCCCCAGCACACTTGGGTCCCCACGATCCAAGTAGCTGTGCCACCTTCACACTCAATTTCACTGGGGCAGAGTCGCCAGCGGCTAGAACAAGCCCTCATAGTGCCAGATCTTCTGTGACAATAGCTGCAAGCACCCTTGTGTGGCTGGCATTGCCAGGGTCCCTGTGATCCAAGCAGCTGTGCCACCTCCATGCTCAAACCCCACTGGGACAGAGTTGTCAGAGGCTAGAGGAAACCCCAAGAACACCGTATGTCTTGCTGCCCTAGCTGCCGGCTCCACGGAGTACCTGATGCTGCCAGGTTCCCTGCAATCCAAACAGCTGAGCCACCTCCACACCTGGTCCTGGGGCAGACCCAAGTCTTCCAGGGTAGCCTCAGCAGCAAAGCCCTGCGGGTATCTTATATGGAGAGGTGGAGATAAAACCACAGTGGAAACCCAGGGACTGTGTGGTTAAGGAAGAGGACCTAAAACCTTCCCACCGGCTGTGCAAGCTGCAGATTAAGTCCACGTGATCAACTAAGAAGGACAATGAGAGTTCCCATAAAAGAAAATGCACTAGTTCTGACAACTGTGAATATTGGAGACAAGAACACACAGGAAGAGGAGCAGATTAGAGTCCACAGAGACCAGCCCAGTACTGAAGGATAATGTGGACTGTGACTCACAGCAAGGGAAAGGGCGCTGACAGCAGAAATTCAAGAAAAACATTTATTATTCTTTTATTTTGATTTGTTCTGTAGTTGCTACTGTATTTTTTCTTTTTTACAGTTTTTTTCCTCTGTTGCCATAGCTGTTGATTTAACTGCTACTATTAAAGCTATTTAAATTTTGATAATTTTTTTAATCACAATTTTTATTTCTTTTATATACTTCTGCCTCTACATTGGTCTTTTGTGGTTCTGTGGGGTTTTCCTTATTTTAATTTTTAAAATTTATTTTTTTCAGCATTTATTCTTTTGTTTGCTTTTCCTATTGTTCTCTTCCCATTGTAGTTATTCTTTTTAATATATATAAATCTTCTTTATCTACCTTTATTTAACTTTGCATTTCTATTCTTTCTTTTCTTCCTTTTATTTCTTTTTCTCTCCATGTTTGTTTGTTTTGTTTTCATTGCTTTGTTCCACAATTGGCACCTTGCTTTGGTTTTGTTTCCCAGTTTGTGCTTTAGTTAGTTTTGTTTTTGACTGGTTGATATTTTTTTGTTTCCTTTGCTCACTGGGAAATCTACTGTACCTTTTTTTTTGGACTGTTTTGGTTTTGTTTATAGGTGTTTGTGTGTGTGTGTGTGTATGTGTGTATTCCATTATTTTTGTTATTGCTTGCCTGATTTTGTATTTGCCATTTGTATGGGGTATGTCTTTTGTTTCTTGTTTCTGTATGTTTGTTTTAATCCTCTTTAAGGCCATAACAAGTTACCTGTGCAAGCTCCATTTCCCAGCTAAAGATCAGGCCTTGAGCCTTTGGAACGGGAGTACTGACTCCAAGGCACTAGACTGCCAGAGAACTCCTAACCCTAGGGAGTATTAATTAGTGAGAACTCCCACAAAGGCATCCACTTGCATAAAAGACCCTGTATCATTCAACTGCTGCCAGCACCCAGTGCAGAATGCCTAATACAAACAACAAACAAGAGAAACAAACCCAACATCAGCAGATAGTATTACCACCTTACCCAGCTCTGCCCATCAGAAGGGGAGAGAAAAGCTCACCTCCTTCCAACAGAATGCAAGTACAAATCATACCCTATACGAAGCCTACACAAACTACTGGGCAAACCTTACCCATGAGGGCAGAAACCAAAAGGAAGAAGGAATTCTACCTTGAAGCCTGGAAAAAGCAGACCTCAAACACAATAAATTTAAAAAATTAAAGAGACAGAGAAATATTGTGCAAATGAAGGAACACCCTAGAAACACATAAGTCCAAATAAACAAAGAGGAATAGACAAACTACTATAAAAACAATTCAGAGTTTGTATATTCCTGGGAAGTTGCAAAAACTTGAAGATGGCACTTGTGTTTGTATAACCAGGGGTGTCCTTCACTGAACAGACAATTTTAATGTAGGTGAATTAGCTATTTTGTTATATCATTTATTGCTTTTACATTTCTTAGTTAAAAATATTTAACAATACTTTGCAGTTTCTTCTTTTAGTTTTATTAGCTTTTCTTTCACATATAGGCCACTAAATATTGGGCTGAAGTCCAGCCAGTACATGCTGGTATGTGTACTGGCTGGCATCTGCTCTGCATGGTCAAATATTTGTTTTCATGCTTGATGCCAGGCTGAAATGTTGAATATTACTTTTAAACTATTTAAAATTCACCTTTGTCTATGAGATCCAAGTTTTAGTTTCACTGTATAATGAGCCAGTTTTCTCAGCATCGTCTACCAATAAAGCTATGAATTTTCCAAAGGAAAAAAAAAATTCAGAGTAATGATAGTAAAAATGATCCAAAACCTTGAAAATAGAATGGAGAAAATGCAAGAATCAGTTAACACATTTAACCAAGACCTAGAAGAAATAAAGAATGACCAAATGGTGATAAACAACACAATTACTGAAATTAAAAATACTTGAGAAGAAATCAATAGCAAAATATCTGAGACAGAAGAACGGATATGTGAGCTGGAAGACAGAATGATGGAAATAATTGCTGAAGAGCAATATAAAGGAAAAGGAATGAAAAGAGCTGAGGATAGTCTCAGAGGATAGTCTCTTGAACAATATTAAGTGTACCAACATTCTAATTATAGGGGTCGCAGAAGAAGAGAAAAATACAAGGTATAAGAAAATGTTTGAAGAGATTACAGTCAAAAATTTCCCCAACATGGGAAAGGAAATAGTCAATCAAGTCCAAGAAGTGCAGAGAGCCTCATACAAGATAGAACCAAGAAGAAACCCGCCAAGACACATACTAATCAAACTAACAGAGACTAAACACAAAGAAAGAATATTAAAAGCAGCAAGGGAGAAGCAACAAGTAACATACAAGGGAAACCATATGATTAATGGCTGATCTTTCAGCAGAAACTCTGCAGGCCAGAAGGAAATGGCAGGATATATTCAAAGCACTAAAAGGGGAAAACCTACATCCAAGATTACATTACGTGGCAAGGGTCTCATCCAAAATTGATGGAGAAATCAAAAGCTTTACAACAAGCAAAAGTTAAGAGAATTTAGTACCACAAAATCAGCTTTACAACAAATGTTAATGGGACTTACATAGACAGGAAACACAAGAGAAGGAAAGACCTACAAAAACAAACCCCAAACAATTAAGAAAATGGCAATAGGAACATGTATATCAATAATTACTTTAAATGTAAATAGATTAACTGCTCCAACCAAAAGACACAGACTGGCTGAATGGAAACAAAAACCAGACCTATATATATGCTGTCTACCAGAGACCCACTTAATAACTAGAGACACATACTGACTGAAAGTGAGAGGGTGGAAAAAGATATTCCACGCAAATGGAAATCAAAAGAAAGCTGGAGTAGCAATCCTCATATCAGACAAAATAGACCTTAAAATAAAGAATATTACAAGAGACAGGAAGGGCACTACATAAGATCAAAAGACAAATCCAAGAGGAAGACATAACAATTGTAAATATTTATGCATCCAACATAGAAGCACCTCAATACATAAAGCAAACACTAGCAGACAAAAAGGGGGAAACTAACAGTAACACAATAATAGTAGAGGACTTTAACACCCCACTTACACCAATGGCCAGATCATCAAAGCAGCAAATTAATAAGGAAATACAAGACGTAAATGACATATTAGACCAGATGAATCTCATTTATGTCGTCAGGACATTCCATCCAAATGTAGAAGAATACACTTTTTTCTCAAGTGCACATGAACATTCTCCAAGATAGACCACATCTTGGGTCACATATCAAATCTCACTAAATCTAGGAAAACTGAAATCATATCAAGCATCTTTTCTGACCACAACACTATGAGACTAGATATCAGTTACAGGAAAAAAAAAACTGTGAAATACACAAACACATGGAGATTAAATAATACATTTCTAAATAATGAACAGGTTACTGAAAAATCAAAAGGGAAATCAAAAAATTCCTGGAAACAAATGACAAGTAAAAAGTGACAATTCAATACCTATGGGATGCAGCAAAAGCAGTTCTAAGAGGGAAGTTTATAGCAATACAATACTACCTCAAGAAACAAGAAAAACATGGACTAGACAGGCTAAATTTACACCTAAAACAACTGGTAAAGAAGAAGGAAACCTGAAAGTTAGCAGAAGGAAAGGAATAATTAAGATCAGAGCAGAAATAAATGAAAAAAAAAATGAAAGAAATAATCAGTTCAGTTCAGTCGCTCAGTCATGTCTGACTTTTGCAATCCCATGTACTGCAGCGCGCCAGGTCTCCCTGTCCATCACCAACTCCCAAAGCTTGCTCAAACTCATGTCCATCGACTCGGTGATGCATCCAACCATCTCATCCTCTGTCGTCCCCTTCTCCTGCCGCTTTCAATCTTTCCCAACATCAGGGTCTTTTCAAATGATCAGTTCTTAGCATCAGGTGGCCAGAGTATTGGAGTTTCAGTTTCAGCATCAGTATTTCCAATGAATATTCAGTACTGATTTCCTTTAGGATCTCCTTGCAGTCCAAGGGACTCTCGAGTCTTCTCCAACACCACAGTTCAAAAGCATCAATTCTTTAGCGCTCAGCTTTCGTTATAGTCCAACTCTCACATCCATACATGACTACTGGAAAAACCATAGCCTTGACTAGACGGACCTTTGTTGACAAAATAATGTCTCTGCTTTTTAATATGCTATCTAGGTTGGTCAAAGCTTTTCTTCCAAGGAGCATGCATTTTTTAATTTCAAGGCTGCAGTCACTATCTGCAAAAAAATAGTCTGTAACTGTTTCCCCATCTATTTACCATGAAGTGATGGGACAGGATGCCATGATTTTAGTTTTCTGAATGTTGAGCCTTAAGCCAACTTTTTCACTCTCCTCTTTCATTTTCATCAAGAGGCTCTTCTTCTGTTTCTGCCATAAGGATGGTGTCATCTGCATATCTGAGGTTATTGATATTTCTCCCGGCAATCTTGATTTCAGCTTGTGCTTCTTCCAGCCCAGCATTTCTCATGATGTACTCTGCATGTGAGTTAAATAAGCAGGGTGACAATATGCAGCCTTGATGTACTGCTTTCCTATTTGGAACCAGTCTGCTGTTCCATGTCCACCTCTAACTGTTGCTTCCTGACCTGCATACAGGTTTCTCAGAAGGCAGGTCAAGTGGTCTTGTATTTCCATCTCTTAAAGAATTTTCCACAGTTTGTTGTGATCCACACAGTCAAAGGCTTTGGCATAGTCAATAAAGAAGTAGATGTTTTTCTGGAACTCTCTCGCTTTTTTGATAATCCAGCAGATGTTGGCAATTTGATCTCTGGTTCCTCTGCCTTTTCTAAATCCAGCTTGAACATCTGGAAGCTCATGGTTCACAGACTGTTGAAACCTGGCTTGGAGACTTTTGAGCGTTACTTTGCTAGCATATGAGATGAGTGCAATTGTGTGGTAGTTTGAACACTCTTTGGCTTTGCCTTTCTTTGGGATTGAAAGAAATAATAGTACAGACTAATAAAACTAAAAACTGGTTCTTTGAGAAGATAAAATTGACAAACCTTTAGCCAGACTCATCAAGAAAAAAAGAGAGAAGAATCAAATCAACAAAATTAGAAATGAAAAACGAGAGGTTACAACAGACAATGCAGAAATGCAAAGGATCACAAGAGATGACTATCAGCAAATATATGCCAATAAAAGGGGCAACATGGAAGAAATGGACAGATTCTTGGAAAAGTTCAATCTTCTAAGAAAATAATAGCAAATGAAACAACTGATAAAGGATTAATTTCCAAAATATACAAGCATTTCATATAACTCAATACCAGGAAAACAAACAACCCAATCAAAAAATGGGAAAAAGACCTAAACAGACATTTCTCCAAAGAAGACATACAGGTGGCTAACAAGCAGATGTAAAGATGCTCAGCACTGTTCATTTTTAGAGAAATGCAAATCAAAACCACAAGGAGACATCACCTCACACTGGTCAGAATGGCCCTCATCAAGAAGTCTACAAACAATAAATGCTGGAGAGGGTGTGGAGAAAAGGGAAGGCTCTAGCACGTTGATGGGAATGTAAATTGATCCAGCCACTGTGGAAGACAGTATGGAGATTATTTTTAAAATTAGGAAAAAAACCACCACATGACCCAAGAATCCCATTCCTAGGCATATGCCCTAAGGAATCCAGGGTTGAAAAAGACACATGCCTCCCATTGTTCACTGCAGCACTATTTACAATAGCCAGAACATGGAAGCAACCTAGGTGCCCATCAACAGATGAATGGATAAAGAAGCTGTGGTACACATACACAATGGAGTATTACTCAGCCATAAAAAGGAACACATTGGAGTCAGTTCTGACGAGGTGGATGAACCTAGAACCTATTATACAGAGTGAAGTGAGTCGGAAAGAGAAAGATAAATATCATATTCTAACACACATATACAGAATCTAGAAAGATGGTTCTGAGGAATTTATTTACAGGGCAACAGTGGAGAAACAGACATAGAGAATAGACTTATGGACATGGGGAGAAGGGAGGAGAGGGTGAGGTGTATGGAAAGAGTAACATGGAGTAACAAAAGCTTTTCAATTTGTGTCCCATTTCTTTATTTTTTTTTTTTATTACTATAGGAGGTGGGTCAAAAAAGATCTTCCTGTGATTTGTGTCAGAGAGTGTTCTGCCCAGGGCTTCCCTGGTGGCTTAGTGGTAAAGAATCCACCTGCCAGAGCAGGAGACGTGGGTTTGTTCTCTGATCTGGAAAGATTCCCACATGCCGTGGAGCAGCTAAGTCCATGCACCACAATGACTGAGCCCGTGATTTGGAGCCTGGGAGCTGAGACTTCCGAGCCTGTGTGTCGCAGCTCCTGAAGCTTGTGCACCCTAGAGTCCTGGCTCGGCACAGGAGAAACCTCTGCAGTGAGAAGCCCGCATACTGCAGCTAGAGTGTGGCCCCCAGTCTCTGCAACTGGAAAAAAGCCTGCGCGGCAACACTCAGTGCAACCAAAAATAAAAATAAATAAATACAAATTATTTTTTAAAAAAGAGTGTTCTATGTTTTCCCTGAAGAGTTTTCTAGTATCTAGCCTTACATTTAGGCCCTTAATCCATTTTGAATTTAAGAAGTGTTCTAATTTCATTCTTTTACTTGTAGCTGTACAGTTTTCCTAGCACCACTTATTAAAGAGACTGTCTTTTCTCCATTATTTATTCTTACCTCTTTCGTCCTAGGTTAGGTGACCATAGATGCTTGGGTTTATCTCTGCGCTTTCTAACCTGTTCCATTGACCTCAATCAACAGAGGAATAGATAAAGACGATATGGTACATATGTACAATGGAATATTACTCAGCCATAAAAAGAACAAAATTATACCATTTGCAGCAATGTGGATGGACCTAGAGACTGTTAAATTGAGTGAAGTAAGTCAGACACAGAAAGAAAAATACCAGATGGTATCACTTATATGTGAATTGTAAAAAAAAAAAAAAAAAAAGAGTATAAATAAACTTATATGCAAAAGAGAAGTGGTATAGTTGTAGACAGTAAACTTATGGTTACCAGGAGAGCAGGAGAAGGGAGTGATCAACTGGGAGATTGTGACTGACACAACCACGCTGCCCTGTATAAAGGGCATCACTAATAGGAACCTATTGGAGAGCACAGGAGGCTACTCAGGACGCTGTCATGGCCTAGATGGGAAACGAATCTAAAAAAGAGTGGATATATGTGCATGTTTAACTGCTTCACTTTGCTATGCATCTGAAACTAACACAACGCGGTAAATCAACTATACTCTAACCAAAGAGTGAAAATGTCTAACTACATTAAAATTGTTTTACACTTTGTGAAAGACACGATGCACAGTGTTAAAGGAAAGGGGCATGCATGTAACCAGCTGAGACTGAATATCCCAAACAAATAGGAATAACCTGCATATTGTCAAGAACAGAACATCTCATGGGAAAATGAGCCAATAATACGCATATGAAATTCGTTAAAGTGGAAGCTAGAAACAGCAAGCAAACATACGGAGAGCAGCAGAATCCTTTAATAGGGATCAGAGGAATGAAAGTTAAAACAACTGTGTTCTATCAGATAGGCGACTGGCCCCAAACCAAACAAAACCCGGGTACTATCAAGTGCTGTTGAGGAAGGGGGGAAGGAGAAACTTTGTAGACGCTCAGCGGGATTACAACTTTTGTGGAACAATTGCGTATTTCTAGAGAGGTGAGTATTTACATAATTTATTACCCAGCAATTGCGCCCCTTGTACTACCCAGAGAATCACTTACATGGGTGGCGAAAGAGATATAAAAGGATGGGAATAAGGTTGTTCATCATGCATTATTGGTAATAACAGAGAGTTAGAAAGACTTCAATGTCCATCAAAAGGGAAATAGATAGATGAAATGTAGCATGTCTGGGGAATGTAATACCAGACATTATTCAAAACGATTGAACTAAATCTTCTTGATTCAACCTGGAAAGATCTAAAAGTCACAACACTGAGCGACAAAATGAAAATGAAACTGAGAAGCAGAATGAGATGTCTGTATATATGTAACTCGAAAACAACCCTAGATATCCACGTATAGGGGAGACACACACATAAATAAATATATAGAGAGTGATCTAAAAGGACACACAGGAGATAGATTCTATTCAGGGACAGGAAGGTGGGAAAGAGAACAGGGTTGTGGTATGAAGGGGGAAAAGAAGAAAAAAGTTACAACAAGATACAAGAGATGTGGTATATGGACCATTGATGATTATGCACCATGACCTGAAGAATATGCTTAATCATATTCGTCCATTTCTGTAGACTCGAGTCCAACTCAAAAACAAAAATGATTGTATATTGCCCCTGCCGTGGAAGACAGCAATTCTTAGTCTACATTGGTATATTTTACATCTGAAGCAGATTTCAATTTTGAGCAGCAAATTTTAAGAGCGTTGACAAACCTGCCCGTGTTCAGGAGACCAGTCAGAGCAATGGGAAGGGCACGCAAGGGGCTCGAGTCATGTAACAGATAATTGAAGAAACGGACTTAGACAATAGGATTTGAGGAGAAGGAGACCTTTATTTTCACTGTTACTTAAAACTTTTAAACTAAAATAAGCTTACTCTCCTCACTCTTGAAGTCTGAGATTTGGGCATCTCCTCTGTGCTCACTGTACATCCCTCACCCTCTCGGTCATTAGGGTGACTACAGATTCTAATTTGCCTAGCCATTGCCCCAGTATAATTATTAATAGCACTTCCTTTTACTTTCAAGTGGTCCCAGTATGTCGCGTGGTTGTCTACCTATGGCAGCATTTTTTTTATTTATTTTAATTTTGTTGGGGGTATAGCTGGTTTGCATTGTTGGTTTCAGTGTACAGCAAAGTGATTCAGCTATACATATATTTATTCTTTTTTAGCTTCTTTTCTCATATAGGTTATCACAGAATATTGAGTAGAGTTCCCTGTGCTATATAGCAGGTCCTTGTTGATTATTGATCTTATAGGTAGTAGTCATACCAAGCTTCCAATTTACCCCTCATCCCCACAATGTTTCCCTTTTGGTAACCATTAAGCTTGTTTTCAATATTTGTAAGTCTATTTCTATTTTGTAAATAAATTCATTTGTATCTTTTTAAAATATTCAGTTCCACTTATGAGTGATAGCATATGACATTTGTCTTTCTCTGTCTGACTTACTTAGTATGAAAACCTCTAGGTCCACATTGTGACAAATAGCATTATTTCATTCTTTTTTATGGTTGAGTAATATTCCACTGTATATATGTGCTACAGAGGCTTCCCCAATACAGGAGATGCGGCTTCGATCCCTAGGTCAGGAAGATCCTCTTGAGAAGGAAATGACAATTCCCTCCAGTATTCTTGCCTGGAAAATCTTGTGGTCAGAGGAACCTGGTGGGCTACAGTCCATAGCATTGCAGAGTCGGAGTGACAATCCCTAACACTTAGTAGAAACTTAATAGCTATTTTGTGTGTGTTTTTTTAAATTAATTTATTTTTGGCTGTGCTGGGTCTTTGTTGATGCTTTCTCTAGCTGCGGTGAGCAGGGACAACTTTCTAGCTGCAGTACCTGGGCTTCTCATGGTGGTGGCTTCTCTTGTTGCAGACCACAGGCTCCAGAGTATGCAGGCTTCAGGAGTTGCAGCATTTGGCTTAGCACTTGTGGCTCCCAGGCTCTAGAACGCAGGCTCAGAAGCTGTGGGATCTTCCCAGGCCAGGGATCAAACCCATGTCTCCAGAATTGGCAGGCAGGTAGATTTTTTGCCACTGAGCCATCAGGGAAGCCCAAAAACTATTTGTTGAATGAGTACAGCCCAAGTAGAATTGTTCTGCGAAATAAACTTTTTGCAGTCAACTTTGATTAAAGTCTGTTACAAACCCGCATTGTATCTAATTATCTCCAGGGAAGGGATCAACTCTCCCTCCAGCATGTAAATGCTGTCAACTGGTGAGAATTCAACCACAATTTGAGCCAGTCGGTGATCACATCCTTCAAATGCCGGCGAAGTGGTGCTGGGGATGCGGGTGTGGGGTGGACTGAATTGCTCTATCTCCCTCTAGTGGCTGCTGCGTGGAACTCTTCACAAAATCCTTTCTGGCTATAATCACAACCTCTAAGTTGGTGCTTCTATAGATCTTCACCCAGACATCATTCAGATTTGAGGTAGGGCTTGGGCAAAGGGCTCGAATATAGATTCAGTTCAGTTCAGTTCAGTTCAGTCGTTCAGTCGTGTCCGACTCTTTGCGACCCGATGAACTGCAGCACGCCAGGCCTCCCTGTCCATCACCAACTCCCGGAGTCCACCCAAACCCATGGCCATCGAGTCGGTGATGCCATCCAGCAATCTCATCCTCTGTCTTCCCCTTCTCCTCCTGCCTCCAATCCTTCCCCGCATCAGGGTCTTTTCCAATGAGTCAACTCTTTGCATGAGGTGGCCAAAGTATTGGAGTTTCAGCTTTAACATCAGTTCTTCCAATGAACACCCAGGACTGATCTCCTTTAGGATGGACTGGTTGGATCTCCTTGCAGTCCAAGGGACTCTCAAGAGTCTTCTCCAACACCACAGTTCAAAAGCATCAATTCTTCGGCGCTCAGCCTTTTTCATTGTCCAACTCTCACATCCATACATGACTACTGGAAAAACCATAGCCTTGACTAGACGAAACTTTGTTGGCAAAGTAATGTCTCTGCTTTTCAATATGCTATCCAGGTTGGCCATAACTTTCCTTCCAAGGAGTAGGCGTCTTTTGATTTCATGGCTGCAATCACCATCTGCAGTGATTTTGGAGCCCCCCAAAATAAAATCTGACACTTTTCCCACTGTTCCCCCATCTATTTCCCATGAAGTGATGGGACCAGATGCCATGATCTTAGTTTTCTGAATGTTGAGCCTTAAGCCAACTTTTTTACTCTCCTCTTTCACTTTCAGCAAGAGGCTTTTTAGTTCTTCTTCACTTTCTGCCATAAGGGTGGTGTCATCTGCATATCTGAGGTTACTGATATTTCTCCCAGCACTCTTGATTCTAGCTTGTGCTTCTTCCAGCCCAGCATTTCTCATGATGTACTCTGTATAGAAGTTAAATAAGCAGGGTGACAATATACAGCCTTGACATACTCCTTTTCCTATTTGGAACCAGTCTGTTGTTCCATGTCCAGTTCTAACTGTTGCTTCCTGACCTGCATGCAGGTTTCTCAAGAGACAGGTCAGATGGTCTGGTATTCCCAACTCTTTCAGAATTTTCCACAATTTATTGTGATCCACACAGTCAAAGGCTGTGTTATACAGATAACCTTCATAATACTTAAGAATGGCAGATGTGGGCCATTCTTAAGTGACTAGGTGGCCACTTTCAAAATATGATTTTTTAAAAAATTTTATTCATTTTCTTATTGAAGGATAATTGCTTTACAGAGTTTTTCTGTTTTCTGTCAAACCTCAACATGAATAAGCCATAGGTATACATATGTCCCCTCCGTTTTGGACCTCCCTTCCATCTTCCTCCGCATCCCAACCCTCTAGGTTGATACAGAGCCCCTGTTTGAGTTACCTGAGCCATACCGCAAATTCGTGTTGGCTATCCTTCGTTTGCCTTTCCTACTGTTCTTTTCTCCTGGTAGTCAATCTGTAATGTATACAGAAAATATGATTTTTGATAGATCCACTTTTTGGTATATTCATGCATATTTAGTCTATGCAAAGATGACTAGGTGGCCAGTATGTTTCTAGATCAGTGGTTCTCAATTTGGGGGTTCTCAGTCAGTAGGAAGATTTTGCCCTGCAAAAATATCTGGTAATGTCAGGAAGCATCTTTGGTTGTCACAACCAGGGACAGGGGATGTGCTCTTGGCATCTAATGGGCGGAGGCCAGGGATGCTGCTAAACATCATACGACGTACAGAACAGTCCCCCATGGCAAGCAATTATCTGGACCAAAATGTCGAGAGTGCTGCTGCAGCTGAGAAACCCAGTCTAGATTTGCTCCACAAGGGGAAGCTGGAGAAATTCAGGGAAGGCAGTATCTTTGGCAGTGGCAAAAATTAATCCTTTAAAAATCATTTCTTCTCTGTGTGGACTGTGAGTCCTGACTTTCCCCCTAGGGAAAGGACAACCTCACAGTTCACCAGATCAAATCAGCCACCTTCAGTGCTTACGACTATAGCTACAGAGACCCAAGGTCGTGAAACCTGTTTTGCCACACTGCTATGTTACAAATCCTCTGGGTAACGAAGACAAAAGCACGATTTCTTGGGTGGACTGTCTGTATGTTACTCTTTCCAGGAGGTAGAAACAGAATCCTGAGGAAGAGAAGTAGCTTCCCGTAGTCAGTGGTTTCACAGTCAGCACACGGCTCTCTATCAGGCAGATCCTGGTTGTGTGATCAGAGTCCGTGTCCCAAGGAAGCTTAAGGCTACGCCCAGTTTATTTCAGAACCCCGGCCCCTTAAAACTGAGAATGGTTCTGTTCCTCCTGAGTTCTCCAGAATTCAGCTATGTTCAGTCAAAAGAAAACATTGGAGAAACACGGGGAAACCAGATTTTAAAGTGTCAGTTTTATTTTTTATTTTTTTCAAGACTGAGGAAAAAGAAAGCTCCAGCTTACCCACAGTGCCTTAGGGGAAAACTGGGGAGTAGCAAAAAAATAATCTTAGGGGTTCTCTGATTTCCGACTGAATCTGGGACCTGGTGATGTAGGACATACACTGAATGTTATTTGAAGGATAGCCAGAAAGAGTCCAAGATGTAGCCGCTCTCCCAGTGAGTTCACAAGTCTTGGTAAGGGAATTTTGAAGGGAGAGCCTCTTCTTTCCCCCGTTTGTTTTTGCCCTTCCATCGGGGAGAACTCAGCCACAGGAAAAACCCGACTGCTGGGAACTGAGCTGCTAAAAAATCTGAGTTATAGTAAATGAGTGATTGCTCATCACCCTGGGGTTTGCAAATCCTGGTTAGTAGTTCCTCAGTGTTTGAGTATAGGCAGCTAATGAGCTTAAGACTGTACAAGGGTGGTATAATGGGCAGTGTGTGTGTGTGTGTGTGTCTGCACACTCAAGTGCGTCTGTGTGTGTCCGTGTGTGCGCACACCTGCTCAGCATTGAATCCCACTCATTGTGTTTGTGGAAGACCCAACCACCACTATGAAAGTGGAAAATGCCAGAGGTTCAATTCCCAACCTCCCTTGGAAGTAGAACATGGACGTATGACCTAGGATTGGTCACTTGACCTTAGCTTCTGATTTAGAAACTAGAGAAGAAAAGATGAAGAATGGACCCTGGAGAAGTCATTTTGGTACAGACGGTACAACAGCAATTTGGAGTTTCCAAGTCTAGCTGAGACCGGGCGGGAGTGGTGGCATCTGGGTCTAGTGCTGGAAGGACAACAGGAATACAGCTGGTAGCCAGCACCGGTGTCCCAGGGCTGGTTTTGTTGTTTGGGCTGTACTCTTAGCCACAGCCAAAGTCTCCCCTCTTCTTGCTCATTTGCAAGCCATCATTTTACAGAACCTCCCAGGAGTTATTGGAACTAACCAGCATCTTTCCAGTAGATTCCTTTTCTATAGAAAAAAATCAATGTCAGTTTCTGTTCATCGCAAATTGAATACTACTGGAACTGGTTCTAAGAAGTGAGATGCACTGAACAAACAGAACTGAAATGTGAATTGATCGACTAGAGAGGGTCAAGTATGAGGCTATGAGGACCTCAGGGTTTTGAGCTGGAAGGTTGGTGACCCTTGTTATATGGTTGTAAGACAGTCGGCAGCTTCTTAAAGTGTCCACTGAGGTCATACAAGACCCTATCAGAAAGAAGTGCTTAAATTCAAGAAGGCCCACCTGAAAGCAGAGAATAGAAGGGAAATAGGACTTCACTGGAAGTGCTCCTTCTGTCTGCAGCCTATAATTTAAACTATTAAGTATTCAATTAGTTGAAACTGTTGGGCCAAAATATGTAAATTTTCTACTTCAGGATAGGTTCAGTGGTGAGGCGAGGTATGCAGAGATTAAGACACGTTTGATAGAGACCCTGAAGACATGAGGCCATGGTGTAAAATGGTCTCAGAATCAGTTTGCAGTCTTAGTTGAGGCTCCAGGTTTGCTGTTCAATGGAGTAAATAGAGAACTAGGATTTAAAAATCATTTTGGGAAGTGAAAATCAAGTTCCTTTGTAATAGCATCACCAAACACTGGCCGATTTTCTTTAAATCTGACTGTCATTTCCACAGAACAGTACTCTTAAGAATCTTAGATTTTTTTCATTCCGTTATTCAAAGCTCAGAGACCTCAAAATCGTGTCTTCAGTTTACTGACTCTTTAGCCTCCAGGTTTTACAAATAAAATACTTTATTAGCTTCTTTGATAGAATAATATCAGAGTGTTTTACATACAATGAGGAATTCACCCTTCACTGTCTATTCAGAGAGAGAAACTGAGGCACAGAGCCTCGATCATCAAGTCTACTCGGTGATCGGAAGCAGCTCCCAGACTGAGTACAGGCAGCTAAGGTGTAAGCGGTCCCAGACTCGGTGGCTGGTGGTCAGCTGTCGGATAGGTCCTAGATGTCCCGTGTTAGCTTTCTGCCTTTGGCTTTTATCATCAAGTTGCAGCAAAAGGCAAGACACCCGAAGGTCCAGACTCACCGGACCAGCATTATCCATTTCATCTGCTACACCACAGAGATGTAAAGGTATATCAACGGGCTCTCTGCTCGGAGCCTGGGCCACTCGCAGAGCAGGCTAAGCGCTTGGGAAGCCTCATTTCCTTATCCAGTTCACAGGTAGATGTGGAAGAAACGTCACCAGGGAGTCGAGCCGAGAAGAATGCAGATGTGTAGATGTCACAAAATACTTGGGATCTGGGACCAAGTTCAGTGTTTATTTTGGCTCTTCTATATTCCTTCAGAAAGTCCTTTAGCTAAGTCTGTGATGTCAGCTTTCTGGAAGCGTCACACTGGCGTAGACCGTGAAGGAACCTGATTCCTGGGGGAAAAACAGAATATGTCTGTGAGTGGAGGGACCAGCACTAGGTTTACAGGCTATAAATGGAAAATGTGATGCTTAGGAAAAGGAAAGGGTCTCAAGAATCAGGCCGCACTGCAACTTGCTCAGGGTCTGTCACAGCTGGGTTTGTTAAGATTGTTTTGGTATGAATCATTTCTAAAGTCTCTGTTGAGTTTGTTACAATATTGCTTCGGTTCTATGTTTTGGTTTTGGGGCCACGAAGCATGTGGGATCTTAGCTCCCCAACCAGGGATGGGATCCACATCCCCTGCATTGGAAGGCAGAGTGCTAACCACAAGACTCTGGGAAGCCATAGAGCTAGAGGGAGCACTCAGGTCCCCAGACGGTCTGCCTGCCCACAGATGGGCTACGTATGCAAGCCATCAGGGAGACCAAGAGAACTGACCCAGTCTTCTGAGGACTGGCACTCAATTTAGAGCAGCCAAGAGCGTTCTAAATTACCAAGTTTTAAAAAAGGGAAGATCAGTGAGACCTAACGGGAGAAGGAAGAAGTGGTTCAGGTGGGAGAGGGATAGGGAGGAGATGAAGACTGTGAGCAAGGAATTCTCATAGGGAGAAGAGATTCAAGAGTCAGAGACACAAAGAAACAGGAGTGGGGAATTCAGGTGGTTTTGCTGTAAAATGTGAATATATACCAAGTGCTGTGTTTCTTCCCCAAGAAAACATCATTAAAAATCTACATGATTTTTTTTAAAGCTTTTAAAGTCAGATTTATGTTTTTACTTCCCTTTGGATAGGAGTGTTCTGTAACTAAGCCTCAAAATGAAGACAAGGCATCCTTCCAGGCATTGCTGGGTATGTGTATGGTAGGCTTGAGGAAAATAGGTGAAAGTAGATATTTCTGTGATCTTTTGATCCTCCATTATTTCCTAAAATGCTTTATTTAATAAAGCCCAACTGGAGCCAAGACTTCAGCCCAGAATTTACTTCTGTCCATTTAGTAAAAGGAAGATTCTTGTCAAGTAAACTTACTCCGTTCTGATCTTGCAACGGGATAAAACAGGTGGCTAGGCATCATATTCTTGACACATTTGCAGAGCTCTGCTCCTAAATATTCTGCAAAAGGGGCTCGGTAGGAACCGGGCATGGGCATTTTTACCAAGCTCCCCTGGCTATATGCAGCTGGACTTGAGAACGCCTGACTCAAGATGCAATTCCTGAACTTAAGCATGCATCAGGACCACTTGGAAGATGTTGTTTTTTAATGTGCAGATGCCTGGTGACCTGCTATAGACATTCTGATTGAACAGATCCTAGAGAGAAGTTCCCAGAATCTTTATTTTTAAGAAATATGCCAGCTGATTCTGATGTGGTCCTTAGACAGCTCTCAGAGAAACACTGGTGAACAGAAAGCGAGCAGGGACCGCGTGTGAGAAGCCATGCGGGGTTTCCCAGAAGCCCTACAGTCAACGCTGCAGATGCTGCTTGCTACCTGCTTGCTAGGACCTGCGTTCTCTGTTTCAGCTCTACACAGGTTCGACCCTTTCCCGGCCTCCACCCATCCCCTCCCTACAGAGAGGAGGCACCAAGTGACGCCCCACCTGGATGGGCTCTGGGACAGGCTCTGTGGCAGCGACATAAATGGTGGTGCAGGGGTCCTGTGCTGGCAGGGGGTCAGGTTTCTTCTGAATAGACTACAAGGGAAACAAAGTAAACAAGACGTCAGTTGAGCAGCGAGTTATTTCCCATCTAATCCTCCCCGTGGAGAAGAGCAGAATCAGGAAGTTATGAATCGAAAAGTTCTTTGGAGTCATCTGGTCCTTTTCAGGTGAAAAGTCTCCCCCAGATTCCCTGGAACCCACGTCCCTGGGCTTTGCTCAAGACTCCTCGAGTGACCTCTGGGAGCTTATAGCCTTGTGAGGCAGCCTGATTTACCATTACCAGCTGTGTTCAAAGTCTTCCTCACAGTGAACAGAAACTGTGGCTCTTACATGGGTAGCTGATGAGAATGAGATTTATAGAGTATTTTAATCTCACTCGTGTCACCTACATAGGGCTTCTCTGGTACTCAGATGGTAAAGAATCTGCCTGCAGTGTAGGAGACCCAGGTTTGATCCCTGGGTCGGGAAGATCCCCTGGAGCAGGGCATGGCAACCCACTCCAGTGTTCTGGCCTGGGAAATCCCACGAACAGAGGAGCCTGGCGGGCTATAGTCCAAGGGGTCATAAAGAGTTGGACACGACTGAGTGACTAAAGCACACGCACACACATCACTCACAACACGCTGAGGTCCTGCTATTCCTCACTCTTACGGACTCTCATCAGTTCTCTTTCCTATCTAAATATCGAGCTTAACGATAACCACACATATGCAAGTGTTTAGTTTACAAAGTTCTTCATATATATCTTCCCAATTGTCTCCCAACCACTCTATATGTTAAATACTCTTGTTACTCACATTTCATAGATGAAGATGCTAGTCCAGAAAGATTTAGTGCTTTCTTAATGGCACATACAAGAAGTGACAAAGCCAGGACTTTTAACCTAAAGCACATGTACTTTCCATCATACTATTCTTCGTTGGTTATCCCAACTTATAACGGCCTCTCCTTTACTTAAATTCCTTAGGTACTTAAAGTCTAATTCTCACAGTATGGCGCTTGACTGTACACTGTATACGAGACACTCTGATATATTTATACATTGCTTCTCCAAACAAACCATCAGTTCCTTGACAAACAGCCTATATTTTTTTGCATTCCTGGCAAAGCAATGCTGGGCACACAAGAACCTTCGGTTGATGCTTGTTAATGTTACTTAGAATGAATTAAAGTCCACAATACCAGGACAAAGTCAGTGTAGGTGTTAACTGAGGCCACGTCTCTAAGATGGAGATGACACATCTGATGCCTGGAAAGTCATCCTGTTAACTTACACGGGGCACTGGTGTACGATAACGTTATACTCTCCCTTTCCTAAACATAGAGAAAGACTTAACGCTGAGGCCCATGGGTTTTAGTGGGAGAGAACTTGGAATCTTGTCATCTGATGGAAGAGATAAGAAATTGGAAAAGTCTACTAGAGGAAAGCAGATTCAAGGTGTGACATGATCTTTCTCTTCATACATCCAGTGAATTGCCATGTAGAAGAGGAATCACATTTGTTCTATAGCTTACTTTAACTTTAAACCAATGTTGGAAGCTTTAGGGTAAGATTTTGGTTCAGTGTAATGAAGATCTTTCTAATAGTAAAAGAAAAGAAAGAAAGTGTTAGTCGCTCAGTTGTGTCCGACTCTCTGCAACCCCCTGGACTGTAGCCCTCCAAGCTCCTCTGTCCATGATATTCTCCAGGTGAGAGCACTGGAGTGGGTTGCCATTCCCTTCTCCAGAGGAGCTTCCTGATCCAGGGATTGAACCCAGGTCTCAATCTGCAGGCAGATTCTTTACCATCTGAGCCACCAGGGAAGTAAGAGGCGCTCAGATGTGGAATGAATTGTCTTGAGAGGCAGTGAATTCCCCACTATTGGAAGTGGTTTGGATAGAGCAGGAATTCTCACACTTTAATGTGCATAAGAATTTCCTAGGGATCTTGTTAGAAGTTTGGTTCTATTTCAGAAGATCTGAGGTGGGAACTTTCTGCATTTCTAATTAGGTCCCAGGTAATGCTTTTAGTAAAAGGTCGTTTTAGTAAAAAGAAGCTGGACAGCACTTTGGAAGTAATGTTGTAGAAGATAATTCAAGCAGTAACTGGGTGAAATTAAAGAAGATCTAAATAAAGGAAAGGACATAACATTTTGTGAATTTAAAGTTCAATATTAAAACATACATGGTCTTCTCAAATTGATCAATGCAGTTCTAATTAAAATTCCAGCAGAATTTTAAGGAGGATCTTGAAAATTGAATCTAAAATATATAGATGAAAATGCAAAGGACTAAAAATGGCCAAGAACGTGAAGAAGAACAAGAACAAGTGAAAAGAAAGAAAGTGTCAGTCACTCAGTCACGTCCGACTCTGCAACCCCGTGAACTGCAGCTTGCCAGGCTCCTCTGTCCATAGGATTCTCCAGGCAAGAATACTGGAGTGAGTTGCCATTCCCTTCTCCAGGGGATCTTCCTGACCTAGAGATCGAACCTGGGTCCCCTGCATTGCAGGTGGAGTCTTTACCATGTGAGCCACGGATTTATAATAAATCTGTAATCACAGGTTTGTAAAGACAACATGGCACTGGTGCAAGCTTAAAGAAATAAAACAATGGAGCAGAATAGAGAACTTCAAAATAGATCCACACTTACATGGACCCTTGATTTATAATGATGTGGCACTGCAGTGGGTCAAGAACAGTCTTTTAAATATAGTCAATAGGATATCCTTATGGAAAAATATGAAACAACCCATCTCACATCATACTCAAAAAGCCATTTTCAGGTACATAACAGGCATAAGTTTAAAAGATAAACTGCACTGTTTTTAGGAGACTATAGGAGAATATCCTCTAATATTCTTAACTGGAATATCTTCAAAATTTCTTAACCAGAATACAAAAAGGTTTAGCTACAAAGGAAGAGATTACTAAATTGTTCTATGCTAAAATTGAGAATTTTCCTTTATCAAAATGTATCTCTGAGACATTTCAGAGGCAAGCCACAAGATGGGGGAAGGTAGCTGCTAACATATAACTGCCAAAATGCTAAAAATATTTAAGTACCTTATGATAATCCAACCCCAAATAGACTGAGACTCAAGGGAAAAATGGGTAAGAGATTTAATAGCCACTTTAAGAAAGAGGATATTAATATGGCAATAAGCAATATGAAAAATTGTTCAACTTGCTTAATAATTAGAGGAATGCAAAATAAAATTATAAAAAGGTATCTAACAGAATGACTAAAATTTTAAAGACTAATAAATAAGAAAGATTTCTTAAGTGAACAATGCAAAGAAATAGAGGAAAGCATTAGAATGAGAAAGACTAGAAATCTCTTTAAGAAAACTGGAGATATCAAGGAAACATTTCATGCAAGGATGGGCACAAGAGAAGGCAGAAATGGCAAAGACTTAACAGAAACAAGAGATGAAGAAGAGGTGCAAGAATACACAGAATTACACAAAAGAAGTCTTAACGACCTGGATAACCATGATGGTGTGGTCACTCACCCAGAGCCAGGCATCCTGGAGTGTGAAATCAAGTGGGCCTTAGGAAACACTACTGTGAACAGTTAGTGGAGGTGATGGAATTCCAGGTGAGCTCTTTCAAATCCTAAAGGATGATGCTATGAAAGTGTTGCACTCAATACGTCAGAAAACTCAGCAGTGGTCACAGAACTGGAAAAAGTCAGCTTTCATTCCATTCCCAAAGAAGGGCAATGCCAAAGAACGCTCAAAGTACCACACAACTGCACTCATTTCACATGCTAGCAAGGTGAAACTTGCTAGAGAACATCCAGATGTACAAGCTGGGTTCAGAAAGGCAGAGGAACTAGAGATCAAATTACCAACATTCATCAGACATTAGAGAAAGCAAGGGGATTCCAGAAAAGAATCTACTTCTGCTTTGCTGATGATGCTAGAGCCTCTGACAATGTCGATCACAACAAACTGTGGAAAATTCTTAAAGAGATAGGAATACCAGACTACCTTACCTGTCTGCTGAGAAACCTGTATGCAGATCAAGAAGTAACAGTTAGAACTGGACATGGAACAATGGAATGACTCCAAATTGGGAAAGGAGTACATCAAAGCTATATATCATCATCCTACTTATTTAACTTATATGCAGAGTACATCATGAGAAATGCTGAGCTAGATGAATCACAAGCTGGAATCAGGATTGTCAGGAGAAATATGAACAACCTCAGATATGCAGATGATAACACTGTAATGGCAGAAAGAGAAGAGGAATTAAAGAGCCTCTTGATGAAAGTGAAAAAGAAGAATGAAAAAAGCTGGCTTAAAACTCAACATTCAAAACGCTAAGATCATGGCATCCAGTCCCATCACTTCATGGCAAATAGTAGGGAAAAGTGGAAACAGTGACAGATTTTATTTTCTTAGGCTCCAAAATCACTGCAGATGGGGATTTCAGCCATGAAATTAAAAGACACTTGCTCCTTGGAAAGAAAGCTATGACAAACCCAGACAATGTACAAAAAGCAGAGATACCACTTTGCCAACAAAGGTCCATATAGTCAAAGCTATGGTTTTTCCATTTATGGATGTGAGAGTTGGACCATAAAGAAAGCTGAGTGCTAAAGAATCTATGCTTTTAAATTGTGGTGCTAGAGAAGACTCTTGAGAGCTCCTTGGGCTACAAACAATCAAACCAGTCAATCCTAAAGGAAATCAATCCTGAATATTCATTGGAAGGACTGATTCTGAAGCCGAAGCTCCAATTCTTTGGCCAACTAATGCAAAGAGCCAACTCACTGGAAAAGACCCTGATGCTGGGAAAGACTGAAGGCAAGAAGAGAAGGGGGTAGCAGAGGATAAGATGGTTAGATAGCATCACTGACTCAATGAACATGAATTTCAACAAACACCAGGATATAGCAAAGGACAAGGGAGCCTGGCATGCTATAGTCCATGGTATTGCAAAGTGTCAGATACAGCTTAGAAACTGAACAACACCACCATCAAGTTTTGATTAGAATGTATAACAGCTGAAACTCTGGTATACACGTGCAAAAAAGTAAATTTATATGCACATTATTAAATACAGCTTGGCTTTGTCTGGTCAGTTTGAAGACATGTATGCTGTATGACTTAGCAATTCTGCCCCTGGACGTATCCCCAACAAAAGTATGTGCACATATCTACCAAGAAGCACACATAGTAATATGAATAGCTGTAGTTTCCATAATCCCTCAGACTAGAAATAAAGTAAATGTCCATCAATAGTCAATTGGAAAGATAAACTCTAGTATATGCATACATCGATATTCCATAAAGCAATGAATAGGAATGCATGTATCTAAGCTCAAAGACATGGATGCATCTTATAAAGGTAATATTAAGCAAAAGAAACCAGACATAGGAGGAAAAATACTGTAGGATTCCATTTTTATAAAGTCCAAAAAAAGAGTAGACTTTATTTTTAGGAAGTCAGGATAGGGCATCTTTGAGGAGAGAGAAGAGAGTAATTAGGAGACATATAAGGGGATCTTCTAGGGGTTCGGATGATGCTCTGTTCCTTGATCTAGGGGCTGGTTTTATGGTTCTAAAAGACTCAATACTGGGAGAGATAATTTCTCCTCAAATATAATAGATGTGCAGATTTCAGTGCAATCCTAATAGGATTTTTCCTCTTCTTGTGATGCTTAAGAAGCTGATTCTAAAATACATATGAAAGTACAAAGGAACAAGGATAGTCAAAACTCTTGAAGGAAAACAAGATGAGAAGACTTTATTAGATTGCAACCCTGCAGACTGTAGCCTGCCAGGCTCCTCTGTCCATGAAATTCTCCAGGCAAGAATAATGGAGTGGGTTGCCGTTCCCCCTCCAGGAGATCTTCTGAACCCAGGGACTGAACCCAGGTCTTCTGCATTGCAGGCAGATTCTTTACCATAGGAGGCACCAGGGAGTAAAAAGAGAGATGCTAACAAAATGGGATAGAATAGATAGGAAAGGCACCCTGATAAACTTGAACCTGATTACCTAAAAGTGTAGATGCAAAAGAGGTTGCTCTTGGGACTCATATGTTTGAATGGAGTTTGGTTCTCAATGGTGGTCATGGCCTGTGTAATAAATCCTCCAGGCCTCTAGGGGACAGCAGAAAGAAGATTTTTGTCCAAGAGTTAATCTCTGGTTTACAGAAATGCATTTACTGTCATCTGATGCAATTTTCCAAGGTGTTAATAAAAACTGTATTTACCTTCACATCTTTTACTCAAGAATTTGCCTTCCCCTATAGCCTAAAAGCCAGATTCTGGCCTATACATCACTTAGAATTGCTTTCAGCTCTGAAAAAGTATAATATCTTCATCAGTTCAGTTCAATCACTCAGTCATGTCCTTCTCTTTGCGACCCCATGGACAGCATCACACCAGGCTTCCCTGTCCATCACCAGCTCCGGAGATGTAATATCTTCGGATCTAACCATTATCCTTTAGCCACCCTCTTACTTCTAACATATCCGCTCCTCAACTTCATCATGACCCTTTTTAAAATCCATCTCTTCCATTTCAAGCCACCCATCACTCCATCACAGTTCTGCTTTCATCTCCTGCCTGCATCCCCTCTTCCATCTTGCCAACCACTCTCTAGTCAGAATCCTCAAGGTCCTCCTTCTTTATCTCTTTGATGTTTGCAAACTCCTAAACTTGGATCAGACCGACATGTCACACAATCGCCTTTCTCAACCATTCCCTCTCTCCTCAAGCTGCATCCTTTTCCTTAGAGAAGGAAAGAGTCTGATAACATGGAACTGTAGACTCCTAAAATGCCAGAGGAGGAAGGAGCCACACGTTACATGTTTCTAGCGTCCTCATTTTTGCCTGTGAAGAAATGGATGGCTAGAAAAGTACCCAGTTCAAGTAATAAATCATCCTATCTGACACTGAAGTTTAATGCCCTTTTAGAGAGCTCTTGTTCTTGCCTTCTGCTTTCCAAATTTCTTCTGCTTCATAACTCACGTAGAACGATGAACGTCAGACATGCAAAGTGAACAGACTGGCCAGGGAGTCCATGGGAAATATGACAGGTCCACCCCAGACAAAGAAAGTATAGAACTTACACCTGATTTCTGGACTTGGGCATAGATAGTAAGGCTTTTTGCTTCCATTGCTGGCTGGTAATTGTCTGTTTTACCTGGGGAAAAGAAACCATAATGGTTATCTCTCTCTCTGGTTTCCAGCATGAACTGTCTGCTCATACTTCTCTGGTGTTTGCACCTCGGCGCATACCCACCCACCCCAGGAGTACCAAAGGCAAAAGCACTGGGTCCCAAACCCCATGCACATTTGCCCTATGACGTTGGGTTAGTCACTTATCTCCCTGGGCCTATCTGTGTGTCCTATCTGTAAAATGAGATTGAAATACCTGCCTTTCAGGGCTACTGTGATGATTACATGCGCTATACCTGTAAAGTGTATAGGACGGTGCCTGGCACATGGTGTTACACGTAATTGATGGGTGTAATTGATATGCCATTTGATTATTCTGATCTCTGTTGTTTGATGTGCATATCTAGTCTCCTATTAGAATTCCAAGGTTTTTAAGGATATAGAAAACCTTGATACCTCTTGATACCTCTTTTGTATTCTTCAGTTCATAGAGGTTTATCCACAGCTTCCTCACCTCCTTGTTTCTGGAGAACCTGGCCGATGTGTAGTGGGAGGGGTGTAAGAGGGATGATCTGCTAGGGACTATCTGGAATAAAGCTGCCATGTCATTTTAATGCCTACCATCTTTTTTCCTCCCCTTAAAGTCCAGGGTCTCTGAAAATTAATATGTTGCAGAACATTTAAATTTTTAAATAGTTTTTAACTTTTTTCTTTTTAAATCTGTAGGAATAATTCGTTGTTACAAAAATTTAAATGGTAGAGAGCAAAAAGTACTTCCTCCTTCCTCCTCCACCCAGCAACCAGTACAATTTCATTCTCAGAAGTCATAGTTTTTAACAGTTTGATGTATATCCTTCCAGATCAACTCTGTACAATAGAACTTCATCTTTGATGATGGAAATGTTCCCTATTAGCAATCTAATCATAGCTGCAAGTCTCAAGTGGCTACTGAGCACTTGAACTGAAGCTAATGCAAATGAGGAATTGAACCTTCAGTTCAACTCAATTTAATTTTAAATTGCTTTTAATGCTATGAAAAAGAATATACATAAATACATAAATGAATCACTGTGCTATACAGCAGAAATTAGCACAATATTGTAAATCAACTATACTTCAATAAAAATTTTAAAACAATTGCATTTAATTCTAATTAATTTAAATTTAAACAGCCACATGTGGCTGGTGACCACCAAATTAGACAGTGTGGTTCTGGGCACTTGAATAGATTTTTTTTTTGATGCAAATATGGTCATTCCATACACACTTCTCTGTAACACAACCTTCTCCCTTATCATATATTGAGGACATTTTCCTTGCTAAACCAGCAGATCAATCTCATTCTTTCTGATGTTTCATGGTATTCTTTGCATGCGTCATGGAGCAGTGAGAATGATGGAGGAAAAAAAACAGAAGCAAGGAGGCCTGTTTGGGGGGCTATTGCAAAGTCCAAGCAAAAGCAATGGGGTTTAGCGCAGAGAAAATCAGTCTTTAAGGTAGACTTATTTTTAACATCAGTTAATTTATTCTCTTAAAAAACTAGGCATGTCTCTGAAGAAACAGCACTTATATTTTTATTTGGAAGGAAAAGGCCTTGTGTGTATGTTCGTGATAAAGGTGGTGGAACGTGCTGCTTGAGGGTGTGACCCTGGGGAAGGAAATGATGGGCAGCCCTGGGAGAAGCTCAGAGAATTCAAAGAAACCAAACTATGGTTTTCCTGTGTGGGTGTGGGCCTGGAGTGCTCACCTACCTGGTGGTTGCAACTTCCCTTTTTTGGTCTGAGTGGATAACTGGCTGAGGAGTGTGCGTGTGTTTAGATATGGGGATGGAGAATAGAGGCTGGGATGATCCGAGGAGACAACAGAGGGTTGCAAGTTAGTTCTGTGAAATACATCCTTTCAGTTCAAATCCGGAGTGCCTGCACATTAGAACCCCCACTCAGCACTGTCCTCGGTGTTGTGGGGGAACAGAGAGGGTACAGAATAAATTCCAGTCCTTAAGGACTTTCAGGCTTGCAGGTCAGCTCAAGCTGAGAATCACAATAGAGGGGACAGTCTTAAACGGTCAGAGAGACGCAAAACGCTGAATGTTGCTTCTCAAGAAGACTGCTGGATCAAGATAATTCAGTCTCATGCTTTTTTTCCTCAATGCAGGGACAAGTGTTCACCAGCCAGCTCAGCTCTAGTCACTGAGACGTTAGGATCTAATGAAAGAGTTCTTGGCCTTCGAAGTGGGGCATCTGCCTTCTAGTCCTCATTAGTTGTGTGGCATTAGATAACACATATCATCTGAATGGATCTCTTCTCCCACCATCACCGTAAAACAAAGGCGTGGACTGTCTACTATTCTTTTTCAACTCTTACCTGCGGCATTAAGTTGTCTTAACGCTACTCCAACCTCAAGTATTGATACTTTAAATCCTATGTGCTCTTCCCAGAGCCTTCCAGTGCTGCCCTCTGCTGGCAATAGGATTTAAATAGTAATGCCTACGTTACAAACTGTTTCTTTGTGTGTGTATGTATGTATCGATCCATTTATTTATCCATCTATCACCCATCATTATCAGTACTTTCTGGTATTGACTCTTGAATCCCCACGAGAATGTTGTGGAGTATGTATTATTATCCCCATTTTGCAGAGGAGAAGTTAGATTCTCTGTTTGACCACAGAACTCATAAGTGGCAAAGTTCTGCATTTAAAGGCTAAAATCTCTGTTCTTATCCAATGTACCTCCTGAGCCCGGAATTTCCAGACAGTCCATTTGAAAACCTTCACGTGGACTGCATTCTGGAAATGACACCAGTAGAAGTTGCCAGTAAAATCTCTTGAACAAAGTCTTATGGGGTTACAGTAATTAAGTATAGGTTTTAACCACGGATCTAAGGCAAGATTTTTGTGTGTTCCTGGCTTACAAAGAATGCATAGTGATTAGACACCAGGATGGGTATGTGTGGTGGGAAAAGTGATAGAGGTTTATTGTGGGGTGGGGAGCACTATTCCCTTCAGAGGTAACCCCGTGATAGCAGGATGTAGTTGAGGAAAGAGTGTGGGTTAGGATGCCAGGACCTTCGCCAGCAAGGTTAATGCAGGTACGTTAATCCCAGTTTGCTCATCGCTAGTATTTCAGTGCTTCTTTATCGTCTTAGCCAAAAGTGGTTACCCTGCCTCATCCCCATAAGCTTTCAACATGATGTCTGTCTGAATCACCCCACCCCCTCCCAGCTCCTCCCCAGCTACCTCTTAGATGCAGGAAATGAGACAAGGTAGGTGGCCTGCTATGACCTAGATTGTTTTATATAAGCAAAACCAACATCAGAGTGCTGAGGCAGGGCTTTTCCAAGGAGGTTATATGTGGAGAACATTAATCCACTTGAGAATGAGACTGGCCGTCAGATCGGTGGGGTGAAAATCAAGTTCTGTCTCCCCACGGGCAGACCAGCCCGGGGACCTGTCCTGACTGTGGAGCAGGAGCTCCCACCGCTATGTGGGCGGGTGGTGGGTAGTGTGGCCGAGGCGAGCCCATGGCCTTGAGATGTTGAATCACAGGACAACTTGAGGGCGAAGCCAGGAGATACTAACTCTTGGCATTGAAACTTCAAGGGAGTCATCGGACCTTAATTGTTTCAGTCTACCCTGGGTGACTTTCCATAACTATTTAGTGACCTCATGGACTGCATACTTGACCAAGGTGAGTCAGAATCCATGCTAGATCGTAGTAAACTGTGTTCCCTCTGCTGTCTTCTGATGCCCTGTGGGCCCTCCAAGAGGAACACACCCTGGGAGTCGGAGCACACAGCTGCAGTTCAGATTCCCTCACCAACCAGCTGGGTGACCTGGCAGGGGTCATTTAGCCTCTGTGTGCCTTTGCTAAGTCACTTAGAAACAACTACCCCCTCCTTTTCTCAGAGACATATCTTAAGCATAAAAAGAAATTATACAAAGGTTTCAAACCTTGGGTCAAAACATCTTACTATAAGGTTCTTTTTATCAGTCAGTAGATACAGCTTGAACAAGATCCAAGACTCCTCTGAATTCTGCTCCTAGTTCCAGCCTCTTATCTGGACCCCTTCAGCATCCTATACACACTTCAGCTGCAGTGCTGGTCGTACTGAATTTAAACCATCTGTGCGATGTCTCCTGGGTTAGATACCTGAGCCTCATCTTTCCTTTCATCACTATAGACTAGTGTGGGGGGATCAGGCAAGACAGGTTGAATGAGACTGAATTAGGCAAGGTCTCAGGATGGGTTTATCTGGTGTTTTTGCAAAGGCGTGCGCTGCCTGCAGAAAGCCAACGTGGGGAGAGCAAGCGCTTGTGGAAAGAGGTCCCCTGCTTACCACAGGGAATCTGATAAGAATCTCGCTGCTGTCAGACACCTACCTCTTCTTCTCAACAGCAGGATGACCACTTGGAGAATCATGATAATGCCAACGATGCCCCCTAAGAAGAGCCCGGCATATAGTCCCCATTGTCTTGATTCTGAAAAAGAAAAAAAAAAATGTTAAAGGGCAAACTCAAAAGTGCTGTGAGTTCAAAAACATCCCACACAGAAGTGGGGAGACCTAGCCTCGTGCTTTCTGCCTAAGTTCTTTCTCAAGGGAGACATTAATTCTCACGGCTTTAGAGACCAAATCTAGCCCACTGAAGAGTTCCAGATCTATTTCCTTATCCTGATTTCTGTTGCTATACTTGACTCCCAGACCTCTAGTTTTTGTAAAGACTCTTCTATTCAGATGTTTTATTTTTCACTTCACTTTAGACATTTTACCACGTGACTAAAGCTACACTTATCTTGGCTTTTTCCTACGTCAATCTCTCTGCTGGGTTTCTCAGTTTTTAAATTTCTGATGTGTCCTGTGTCCATTTCGGTAAAAAGAACTTGATGGCTCTGCATGCTGTCCCATACTCCCACACAGTTCTCATGAGACACCAGGAGGAAGGAGGGTCTACTTTGCTTTTACTGAAATAAACACAGTAGTGCTATTATTGTTCTTTCATGCAAATAACTGTATTGAACCAACTAGACCTGAACTGAAAGAAAAGCATGTAGTTTTCCTCTGAAGCATTCCCACATTTACTATTAGCACTAGAGTGCCAGTCACTAAGTCAAAAATCAGAGATCCAGTTTTCATTGCTTTCTCTCCTTTCCTTCCTTTACCAAATCCTTCTGAACCAGGAGCAGCACCTTAGTAAAGAAGACATTTCGCTCAATAAGATAATAATAGACAATTACTGAGCATTCGACTTCCCCAGTGGCTCAGATGGTAAAGCATCTGCCTACAGTGTGGGAGACCCAGGTTCAATCCCTGGGTTGGGAAGATCTCCTGCAGAAGGAAATGGCAACCCACTTCAGTATTCTCGCCTGGAAAATACCATAGACGGAGGAGCCTAGTAGGCTACAGTCCATGGGGTCACAAAGAGTCGGACACGACTGAGTGACTTCACTTCACCGAGCATTTACAATGGACCAAGCATTTTTTAGTGCATCTTGTCTATTAATGCATTTAATCCTCAAAGCAATCCTATGAGGTAGATACTCATTACTCCCATTTTGTGGATAAGGAAGAGGGAGCAGAGACCCTTGAGAACTATATGTTGGTCTAAGAGTAGAAACGTGGCTCAATATTCAAGACAGACTTCTTGGAGAGTCAGGGAGATGTATGGGCTTGGGATTAAGTTACATCAGGGTAATGAACAGTGGCAGACAACCCAAAGCGGGAGGGTTCTAAGTGAAGTAATTACATTCTAAATAGAAAGACATCAGGAGGTACTGTCACATTAATGTGTAAGGGTGGCTTGTACAGTTGATTGTGGAGCCAGGCTGTTTGTTGTCAAACCTGTGGTGGATTTGTTAGGAAGTAACTGAAAGCAAGGAATAAGTAGGGGACAGAGGGCAGGGTGCTTCCAGACACAATTCAGACGTTTACAGAGTCCGCCAGAGATATAGCCTGAAGCCTCAACAAATTGATACAATTTGTTCACTTGAGCATCCTCCCAAGATTCAACTAGGCCTTCAGCCTGATAGATGAGCAGAAATTGCCTCCAGGACTTGAAAAGATTTTTTTCTTTCTAGGACTTTAACACATCAAGTCATCCCAGGGAATCCCACTGACTTGGTTTTGTAAACATCTTGATTATAGAGTTTCTTCCCAGAACGAAACGTATTTTAACCCTGCCATATAACAATTTTAGCAGTCACATGACCCCCCAGTCAAAAAACAAGGGTGCAAACAGAGTTGTAATTAGGCTTCTAAATTTACATAAAGCCTGAAATGTGAGTACAAAGTCACTGCGGAAGCTGGAGTTGCCCTGTGAACAGCTCTAGCCTGAACGGTTGCTGAGAGCCCATTTCATGTGTGTGTGTGTGTGTGTGTGTGTGTGTGTGCGCACACGTGTGTGTGTGTGTGTGTATCTGAGGAACAGTGACAGATTGATTATTTAGTGCTTATGTTGCCAACACCAGAGAAGTCATGGAGAAACCTCTCAAATCCCAAGATAAAGAAGCAGGGCCAGCAGCCTAAGTACCACCAAGTTTCTTCAACCCATGGGATGGAACCAGCACACAGTTATAGCAGTGCTTAGTATTTTAAGACTATTTCCTCTTTTTTCTTCCCTCATGTATTTTGAGACCTTCTAAAACAAGTTAATTTAAGAACAAGCACCCCCAACTACTTAAGTGAATTTTAAAAATAACATTTCTTTCGAACTTCTTTTATATAAAAATAAAACCAATAAGGTGGTGTACCTAAAACTAGAAAATAGCAAGATAGCTAAATAAGTGAATTAAAGTAAAACTAGACAATAGAAGATGATATAAGTGCATAATAAGTACTACCTGCCAAATGAGAGTTTCTTCTGTTGCTGAGAGCCCAGCCCCCTACCTACTCACATAAATTAAAAATTACTGGGGCATACTACATATGCCCAGAGGACAGAATAACAACAGCTCTCTCTTTCTTTTCAGGGTCTCTGCTCCTCTTGTCCTGTGACATACATGGCCAACTTCTGCCAGGTCAGCCACATCTGAAGGCCACCTGGTCACAGTCCTGAAAGATATTTCAGAAGCCCTAATTTCCCCCATAACTCTTTGGATACAAATTAATATGAATCTATTGGAGGATTTAAGTTATAGGACCACAGGCTTTTTTAACCTTAAAGGAATTACAGAGCTTATCTGACTCAGCTCACTAGCTTAATGTTGAGGAAACTGAGACTCAGACAAGCTTACCTAGAGGCAGAGAAGAAGGCAACGGCCAAAACAGGTGAGAAGAGACCTGAAGACTTGACAGCTTGTTTCAGCCTATGGAGGCGAGGCCTCTTACAAGAGAGCAGCAGAAAGGTGGGATGCCTGGCAGACGTGGCCCTTCAAAAGCTCTCTGAGGCCCAGCCCACCCCTTGACCAGCCTTCATCCAACATCCGCAGGCGTGCTGTGCCCTCTACTTCCTCCCACTGCACCTTCACCAGCCCCATTGTCTGCCCAGCCCTGACCCCAGGCCACGCTTAATTTCTCTGTGTAACTTTTCCTTTCACTCCAGCTCCTGTTTTTCCCTCTCTTTTGGATTCTGAAGCCCCTTGATTTATGTCTTACATCTTAGAATTGTCTTTACTGTGGAGACTGTCTTCAGGGAGGGCACCTGGAGCCAGACAGATGGACTCAAACTGTGGGTCTACCATTTGATAGCTCTGTGACCTCCAGAGGCCTCATACCCTCTGGGCCCCCTGTTTCCTCAATGGCAAAACAAACATAAAAACAGTCAGTTTGCAGAGTTGTTCTGATGAACCAATGAAATAATATATGGAAAGTGCTTAGAGCAATGCCTGGAATCAGCATATGGTGTGTGCATGATAAATCGCTTCTGATTTATCACAGCAAAGAGTTGTGTCAGACTCTTTGCAACCCTAAGAACTGTAGCCCACCAGGCTCCTCTGTCCATGGGATTCTCCACCCCATGGATATTCTCCAGGTAAGAATACTGGAGTGGGTTGCCAAACCCTCACTCCAAGGGATCTTCCCAACCCAGGGATCAAACCTGCATCTCCTGCATTGGCAGATGGGTTCTTTACCATTCGCACCACCTGGGAATCTGAGGCAAGTGGAATTGATGTTTATTCACCCCATACTTCCCAGGTGGTGCTAGTGGTAAAGAATCTGTCTGCCAATGCAGGAGACGTGGGTTTGATCCCTGGGTCAGGAAGACCCCTTGGAATGAGGGCTTGGCAATCCATATCGTATTCTTACCTGGAGAATATCCACGGGATGGAGAATCCCACGGACAGAGGAGGCTGGTGGGCTACAGTCCCTGGGGTCACAAAGAGTCGGACGAGACTAAGCGACCGAGTACACAAACGCCACTTTCCTCAGTTCCCCAACTAGCTGCTAGTGTCTTGGAGACTAGAGACTACCTCTTCTTTTCAGCTCTCTTACTAAGAGGTCTTTGGTAAATTCTTGCTAGTTGATTATAAGGACAAAGTGATAGGTTTGATCTCAAGTCCAATGGGGTCCCTTCACTGATGTTCAGGGATGCTTCAGCACCATCATGTCATTTGCTTATGGCTTAGTTTCCCTACGTGTCTAACAGTTCCAAATATTTCTACACTCGGTGCTCACCTTTTTGGTGCTCTTATTCAATTAGGATATGCATATGGAAACTCGATGTCATGGACGCTATGCCTTTGGGAATTTAAATAAATATGGACAAAAAGCCACTTCTACAGCTCGTCGGGGCCAGGCTGCCCATGATCACTTTCATTCCTGTCAATGACCTTCTACAGTCTCTTGAGTTTTCTCTCCCGCAGTCTGAGCTGTCCTGAGTGCGAGGTTCAGCGCCTTCACCAGTTCCCACACACACAGACACAAACAAAACAAAACCAAAACACCTATGCCAAGAATATTGTTGGGGGGACTTCCCTGGTGATCCAGTGGTTAAGACTCTATGCTCCCACTGGAGGGGGCGTGAGCTCAGTAGCTGGTCTGAGAATTAAGATCCTGCATGCTGTTTGGTGTAGCAAAACAAACAAAAAGAATGTTGTGGGTTCGAATCCTCTACCGTAGATTTGAAAGTTCACAAGGAGCAGACTCCAATGTGCAAAGGGAAGCTTTCTAACACGTGAGAGGCTCAGACCCTATCTTTCTCTTCCTATATCTGCAGAAGCAACACCTTCCCCCCTTATAACACAGAAGTATATAACCTACAGCTGGATTCTTTGGGGGAGGGGGGGGTCTTATCTTCTGCTCTCCATAAAGAGTGCCTTACACGCTTCATAAAGCATTTATGAAGCTCTTTATCCTAAAGAAACTCTGTTCCCTCCCAAAGAAGAATTCTCCTAGTGGTTTCTTTAATATGATCATGATTTTCTAACCCAGTAAGGTGTAGGAATCCTATCTAGATGGTGAACTCCTTGAAGGTAGATCCTGTATACTTTATGCTTCCCATCATTCCCCTTTCCAAATGACACAGTACAGGGTAGGGGGCAGGAGATACAGGTTTGATCCCTGGGTTGGAAAGATCCCCTGAGGAAGGAAATGACAACCCACTCCAGTATTCTTGCTGGGAAATTCCACGGACAGGGGAGCCTGGAGAGCCACAGTCTGCGGGGTCGCAAAGAGTGGGACGTGACTGAGCATGCATGCACAGACACAAAAGCATAAGAAGGTCTCAGAAGGCATGCAGGGTCACCTTCTGAATGGCCCAAGGCAGGAGCAGAAGGGAGTAATCAACGACCTGCTTGGCAGTGCTTTATTATGGCCAAATGGAACCAGAAGGAAGGTGCGCATCTGTGCCCTCAGCACCATCTGTGTTCCCATTTGCAAACCACCACTTCCTGTGGCAGAGACTCTCCCTCTTTTTGCTCAGTCATATAGTGAGGCCCCTCAGGATGACGAGGCTCAGAAATCAGACCAACATTGTTCTGGGGTCCACAGGTCCCATTCTTCATCCAAAAAGAGTCCTTACCTGAACAGTCTTCTTTTAAAAACAAAAACATTTCATTAAAAAAACTTTATTGAATTTGTTACAACATTGTTTCTGTTTTATGTTTTGGTTTTTTGGCCAAAGGCACATGGGATCTTAGCTCCCCAACCAGGGATCAAACCTACACCGACTGTATTGGGAGGCAAAGTCTTAACCACTGCCAGGGAAGTCCCTGAACATTCTGAAAGAGGAGATTTAGGACTTTCCCCCTCCATGGAACCTTTCAGAGAGAGCCGAGCAGGCTGGTTGAGAACTCCAGCGCCATTTATGAAGCGTTCTTTGCACGAGTCTCCACCCTTTGGTCTTCTGTTTGATTGGCTGTGGTTTAAACCTGACAACTTGTTAGGTAGCCACGCCTCTTAGGAAAAGGCTGAAGGGCCTTTTCTATTTATCTCTGAAAGTCCTGCTGCCACAGAAACACAAAAGTCTCTCTCAAGTCCCCAAACTCTAACTGTTTAAGGGAGATAAAGAAGAAAATAAAAAGAATCTGAGAAACAAATGTAGCTCACCCCAGGAGATAGCGAGATGCCAAAGTAACGGTCTGAGCGTGCCGTATCTCTTTCCTGCCTTTCATGTGGGTTCTGTCAGTAAGGCCGTCTGCCTGGAGCACATCAACTTGAAGAAGTCACTCATCTTCAAGAGACACTTTTTTGTTGGTGGCAGTTTCCTCTCAGAACTGGGAGTGGGGGGAAGGGTGGTCCCAAACCATACACTAACTTAAGATCTGGGAGCACCCAAGTGAAAATTATTACACAAAGTTCTCAGCTTCCAGAAAAATCCCTCACACTTGCCTATCCCATCCAGCGTTGTGTGGCAGCAACTGCTGGGTGTAACCCCTGGGGCCATTTTCATTCTTCCCGGAAGAAGCAGGTCTCGTCTAGGGATGCGACTGCCCAGCTAAGGACTACATTTCTCAGCTTCCAGTGTAGCTCTGGTCCGTGAGCCGGGGCAGGTTTCATCCTTCCCAGGTTGTTGCCGCGCTTCCTGGATTGGGAGCACCAGGGAGACGGACCCGCCTGTACGCAGAACAGCTAGATGACTCAGTAACATGGGAGCTCCCTTTTGATGCAATGGCCTTGTTAGAAAGGGGGAGCCCCCGGAGCTCACTGGCAGGAGTCAGATTTTCCTTCCACTGAGCTAACCTAGACTTGCTGAGCCAACCTTTTGCACATCTACTGAGAGGGGTCCTCTTTTCAAAATGAGCTCCCAGGGGCATTCCCTTTGAGCTCAACTGTTTAAGGTTTACTCTTACTCATTACTGCACAGACAGAACTATTTCAGAACGCAGTTATGAAGGCTGGCAGGAAGTCACTCACTGTCCAGTGCTGACCCACACTGACATGACCTAGGAGAAGGCTTGGTAGCATCCCTGGATTTGGTTTTTTGCTGTTGTTTAGTCGCTAAATCATGTCCAGTTCTTTGGGATCCTGTATACTGTAGCCTGCGAGGCTCTTCTGTCCATGGATTTCCCAGGCAAGAATACCGAAGTGGGTTGCCATTTTCTTCTCCAGGGGATCTTCTTGACCCAGAAATTGAACCCACATCTCCTGTATTGGCATGTGGATTTTTTTTTTTTTCACCACTGAGCCACTAAGAAAGTACTATGTAGTAAAGAGGCTTCTTAACAATAAATACGAAGGTATTTCTTGCTGTAAAACACTGAACTAACAATTGGAATAAAGATGACTATATGATGGAGAGCCTGGACAATTGTTAGGTAAAAAAGATTTTAAGAAACAAATATGTTGTTGTGTGGTTTAGTCTGAGTCCTGATGAGAACCAGTGCTGACATCATGTCACATTTGCTTTCATCACATCACTATCATTCGAATTTTTCATTAACGAAAGTGAAAAATGTCTTAAAATCACTGACTTTCTTATAGATGGCAGAGACCTCTAATAAATCTTCATAGCCTACCACATCATCCCAAGGCTGAGATTTCCCTCCCTCGAATGGGATCTTTGTTAAAGGAACAGCCGGCGCTCTGGCTCAGGACTCATCATTCTCTTGATGGGTGACTGCAATAATGGGCCCTCCCCACAACTAGTTTCTTTTTCTTCTGCTTCTTCCCCACCACAGTCTACTGTCCACACCACTGAAAATTCTCTCTGAAATGCAAAGCTAATCACATTACTCCTCTATCTAAAACTATCTATTATTTCCCATCAGAATACCATAAGACAATACAGAACAAGGCCCAGTTTTATCTGCTTTTCTCTCTGCCTAGAGTGTCTTTCTCTTATCTGCTTGGGTGATTTCAGTTTATTTTTCAAAACCTACTTTGTGTCACATTCTCTGTAATGCTCTTTCTGATTCCCTGAAACAGTGTCAATCATTCCCTCCTCTGGGTTAACCTGCACCTATTTCTGTTTCCTCTATTGTACTACTTAACCTGAAACAATAGTTACTTATGGAGCTATTCCCTTTCTTAAGAGCAAAGACTGTGTCTTTTTTTTTGTTTCTGTGTTCTCAGCATCTAGCACAACATTGGAACATAGAAGAATCTCAGTAATGGTTTGTTTGTTGAACTAAGCATGGTATGTTAAAAATTAGTGATATTCCTTTGCAAACCCAAATCAATGAAATAATAAAATTCTGTTTTCCATATTTAGGCAATCTGGTGTACTGAAAACGGCATGCCACAGACTAGCTGTGTGATTTGGTTCTCGAATGCTGTGGTTCCCCATCCCTGGAGGCAGGGGAGGGGATCTCTATTTGTGTTATGGGTTGACTGTGTTTCCCCAAAAATTCATATGTTGAAGTCCTTAGAATATGACCTTATTTGGAGACTGGGTCTTTACAGAGGTAATCAAGTTAACATGAGGTCATTAGGGTGGATCCGAATCTAATCTTACTAGCAAACTTGTAAGAGGAAATCTGGACATACAAAGAGTCGCCAGGGACGAGCATGCACAGAGACTGCATGAAGACACAGCAAGAAGACAGCCATCTGTAAGCCAAGGAGAGAGGCCTCAGGAAGAAAACCAACCCTTCCAACACTTTGATCTTGGATTTCCAGCCTCCTTTCTCCTGTGAGAAAGTAAATTTCTGTTATTTAAGTCACTTCATCTGTGGTGTTTTTGTTACGGCACCACTAGCAAACTAATGACAGGTGGGTCCTAACCCAGCGTGACTGGTGTCATTTTAATAAGGGGAGATTTGGACAGATACATGCAGAGAGGGAAGACAACGTGAAGAGACCGAAGGAGAAGACAGCTACCTCCAAGCCAAGGAGAGAAGCCTGGAACAGATCCTTCCCTCATGGCCCTCGGAAGAAACCTAGCACTGCCTACACTTTGATTTTGAACTTCTAGCCTCCAGGACTGTGAGACAATAAATTTTGGTTACGTCAGTCACTCAGTTAATAGCGCCTTCTTACAACACCGCTAGCAAATGAATATACCTTGGTAATCCTTCAGTAGCATTTCTTTTTAATGTACATACAAGTGGACTCATAGACCACTAACTCTGGAAAGAAATTCAGGAGTTCACCGTTTTCAGTTGGCATATAATGAAACAGAGGTCCAAGAAAGTGCAATGGTTGCTGAGTAGCTGCCTTAACGCCTGAGCTGAGGTCCTGACAGGGTTTTCCCATGGTTCCATGTTTCTGTTGCTTCTTGTCCCTCATCATATCATGAAAGCCTGCTCCATATCCAGTAAATCTGGTCACGCTAGTGCATATTTGGTCCTCAAAGTGGTTTAGATGGACCACTCAAGCATCTTTACATACATTTTTCTTTCTTCTTTCCTTCTAACATTTTTATATTCAATTTTTATTTTATTTTTTGGCCATGTCATGTGGCATGTATGATCTTAGTTCCCTAGAAAGAAAGAAAATGAAGTCGCTCAGTTATGTCCAACTCCTTGTGACCTCGGTAGGCTATGGTCCATGAGATTTTCCAGGCAAGAGTACTGGAGTGGGTTGCCATTTCCTTCTTCAGGGCATCTTTCTGACCCTGGGATCAAACCTGAGTCTCCCACATTGTAGGCAGATGCTTTACCCTCTGAGCTACACACCCCCTGCAGTGGAAGTCCAGTCTTCACCACTGGACCACCAGGAAAGTCCCTTTATATATTTTTTAAGAAATTTTCTGAGCTAAGTGCCTCTAGCAGAAGCTTTATGGTCAAGACTTTCAGATGCATTAATTAAATTCTTGTTAAACCACACTGAGGAACATGAAGAGAATTATTCTTCTTTTCTAAGGTGGGTCAGGGTGAAACATTGGGTTGCTATGACCAAAGAAGGCTGTGCTGAGATGAGGGCTACCACTTTCTCAGCCGCAAAGGAAAAACACACATATTTACTATGATTTATAAGGCATTTAAAAAGTGTATTATCTATTCTGATAGTACTCATGAGGATTTCAGACTCAGACAACTCAACTCTGCCACTTGTTCCATGTGTCTTTTGTATATCCTTGTTTCCTCATCTGTAAGGTGGGGATGTTAATACTATTTGGTTCCTGTGAGGATTAAATGAGAGTCCATATAACTGACACACAGTCAAGAAAAACTTTCAGGTATTATTTTAGATAAAGAATCTGAGTCTTAGGTTAAGTGGCTTATCCTTGTGAGTAAGATGGGTAACACTGGATCTAGAGTTTACATCCTGTGTCTTTTTTGTTGGAGTATTTAATCCATTTACATTTAAAATAACTATTGACATATATGTTCCTATTGCTATTTTTTTAATTGTTTGGGGTTGATTTTGTAGATCTTTTTTCTTCTCTTGTATTTTTTGACTATATAAGTCCCTTTAACATTTGTTGTAAAGCTGGTTTGGTGGTACTGAATTCTCTTAACTTTTGCTTGTCTGAAAACTGTTTATTTCTCCATCAATTTTGAATAAGATCCTTGCTGGGTTCAGTAATCCTGGCTGTAGCTTTTTCCCTTTCAGTACTTTAAATATATCCTGCTATTCCCTTCTGGCCTGCAGAGTTTCTGCAGAAAGATCAGCTGTTAAGCATATGGGGTTTCCCTTGTATGTTACCAGTTGCTTCTCCCTCACTGCTTTTAATATTCTTTCTTTGTGTTTAGTTAGTCTTCGTTAGTTTGATTAGTACGTGTCATGGCATGTTTCTCCTTGGGTTTATCCTGTATGGGACTCTATGTGCCTCTTGGACTTGATTGACTACTTCCTTTTCCATGTTGGGGAAATTTTCAACTATAATCTCTTCAAACATTTTCTCATACCCTTCCTTTTTCTCTTCTTCTTCAGCGACCCCTATAATTAGAATGTTGGTTCATTTGATATTGTCCCAGAGATCTCTGAGACTGTCCTCATTTCTTTTCATTCTTTTTACTTTATTTTGCTCTTCAGAAGTTATTTCTACCATTTTACCTTTCAGCTCACTGATTTGTTCTTCTGCTTCAGATATTCTGCTATTGATTCCTTCTAGAGTATTTTTAATTTCAGTAATTGTGCTGTTTTTCTCTGTAGGTTTATTCTTTAATTCTTCTAGGTCTTTGTGAATTGATTCTTGCATTTTCCCCATTTTGTTTTCAAGGTTTTTGGTCAACTTTCCTATCATTATTCTGAATTCTTTTTCAGGTAGTTTGCCTATTTCCCCTTCATTTATTTGGACTTTTGTGTTTCAAGTTTGTCCCTTCATTTGTGTAGTATTTCTCTGCCTTTTCATTATTTTCTTTTAACTTACTGTGTTTGAGGTTTCCTTTTCTGAGGCTTCAAGGAAAGTTGAATTCTTTCCTTGAAGAAGGTTGAATTCTTTCTTCCTTTTTATTTCTGCCCTCCTAAGCTTGGTCCAGTGGTTTGTGTAAGCTTCATATAGGGTGAGATTTGTGCTGAGTTTTTGTTTGTTTGTTTGTTTTTCCTCTCATGGGCAAGACTGAGTGAGGCAGTAATCTTGTTTGCTGATGACTGGGTTTGTATTTTTGTTTTGTTTGTTGTTTAGATGAGAGCACAGGGTGCTCCTGGTGGTTGGGAGATGCCGGTCTTGTATTCAAGTGGCTTCCTTTTGTGAATTCTCACTATTTGATATTCCCTAGGGTTAGTTCTCTGGTCTAGGGCCTTGGAGACAGTGCTCTCACTCCAAAGGCTCAGGGTTTGATCTCTGCTGTATATCAGGCTTGGTCTGTGACACTTGAGATCCAATAGTAATCCAAACAGAAAATGATGCTCCCTATGGTATTGTTTTCAAAGGTTCGTTCTGACTGCTTGTAGAGAATCAACTGCAGGGGGCCAAGGGTGGCAGTGGGGAGACCAGGAAGAAGGCTATTGTAGGAAACCAGGCAGAAGAGGACAGTAGCTGGAATCAGGGTGGTATCTCTGTGATGGTGCTCTTTGGTATCCCCCTCAGCGTGGGCTCAGTGTCCGTGGGGACTCCAAGCGGAGTTGCGGGGTGCAGGCACCCAAGATCAGGGCAGGCAGGGATGAAGGGTCTGTGATCCCCTAGAGTTTACATTCTGTAAACCCTACACTCATGAAAGACTGCTTTCTTGATCCCGCCAGCACGTTCTGAATAGCTGCGGGCAGGGAGAGAGGTCTGAACTGGAGGAGAACCTCTGAATGTGGTTCACGTTTACCCTCAGTGGATGCAGAAGGAAGAATGCCAGGGCACAGGTAATGACTGGCAGGGCCAGCACACTGGTTCTTCTGTCCCTGACCCTATCTGAGGCGCGGACAGAGAAAAGGCTCAGTGGTCTACCCTGTTTCCAATCTCCAGTGATGAGATGGGCTTACTTAATCAGCCTTTTCTTCCTTTTGATAACAGACTAATGACACTTTATCTTTCCAGAGAAAGATTAGTCAGAAGATCTAGGTTTAGGTTCTGGCTACCATTTATAAGCTGAAGAAACTTGAGAAGGGTTCTTACCGACTATGAGCTTCAAGCTCCTAATCTGTAATAAAATGAGGATGATGACAACACTTATCTGATAAGGCCATTGTGAGGAACAAAAGAGATCATACAGTTGAAATGCTTTGTCAACAATAAAGTGCTATATGACTTACCACTTTCCCAAGCTTCACAGTCTAGGTCTTACTCAGAGGTCTGACTCCCCCGAGCCTCTGACCTGCTGTGGGAGTCACAGTCCATTTCATTAACTGCTTCCCTTTGTTACCTCTTGCTTTTCATTTTTGAGCACATGTTTCATGCATTATCTGGACAGCAGAGGTTGTATGTCACATCTGTTCCCAACTTCCTACAGCACAGGTGACTGATAAATACTTATTGATGGTGTAGAACCGTCCCACTGTTAGTGGGGCATGAACTTGGAAGTCAGGACCTGCTGCCCACACTCCCTCACCCTGCCACCCTTGTAGGTTGGCGCCAAGGCAGGAGGGGAGGGGAGGGTTCACCCAGGGCTCTGGGTCTAGTTCCATCATTTCTCACCAGTGTTTGCAACTATGAATGGAGCGTAACGACACCTTGCCCATTCTGAAGAGTAGCCATTCACTGCATGCACATGGGAGGCTTTTACAAACCGTAGAGAAAATACAGAGCGTTGTTCCCAAGGTGAAGGCCACGGCTACGGAGGCAGAGCATTGGTCCAGGTGGGAGCCGAATCCATCCCATTCATGCGGCGTAACAGCTGCCTCTCAGACACTTACCTGGGGAAGTGGAGCTGCAGCTGGACCAAGGGATGAAGGTCTGAGAGCTGTTGCTGATGGGGTTGCTCACAGTGCAGATGTAGACATTGTTGACATGCCGAGGGCCGAGCGTGAGATGCACGAGGTGGGAGCTGTTGGTGGGACTCAGCAGGGGCGTGCCTGCTTCCTCACTCCAGTTGTAAGTCACATGGTCCCCCTTCTCCACCGTGCAGGCCAGCATCAGACTGCAGTTCCCATCTTCCTGGGTGACGTTCAACACCTTAATTTGTGGAGTGGAGACCTGCTCTGTCAAGAGTGGGAAGAAGGGAGCCATCACTGAAATGAATCCTCTGGAACAGTGATTCAACCTTTTTGTTAGGAAAAATGCAACCTAACAGCATCTTTCCCTCCCTATGGATCTGTGGTGTAATATATTTCTAGTAGGAACCTACTACTTTGCACCTTCCCTCCCCCTACTGCCCCTCTATACTCCTTTCCAGGACCAGGGATAAAACAGAGAAGACAAATATTGTCTTTTAGTTCCCTCCCACCAATACTGTTAGGGATCCCCTTGCATTCCTCTGGTTTCTAAATTAGGTTGCTGTCCTGTATTCCATCTGGGGAGTTTGCTTTCAGCTAATTCTCCCATGGGTTTTAATGTCCTTGGCTAAAGTATTACCTTCTATATCTAAAAGAATGACTTTTCAGTGGTGGGATTTCATCTGTACTCTGTGTGTGTGTATATAGCAAGCGCTTTAGGATGTCTGAACTTGGGACACCCACAGGCCTCACCAAACTTTTTCACCCTAATGATATAAAATTGGCAAGGTAAAAGGGAAAGCCCTATTTATTTAGTAACTACTATAGGACAGGCAGAAGATTAGAATTTCACATTCATTATGTTCTTTAATCTTTTCAATGCCTTTCTCAACAATTATTATCCCAGTTCTAATTATTCTCATTTTATAGATGAGGAAACTGAGTCCCAGAGAGGTAGAGTGTCTTACATAATGCCACTCAACTTCTAACAGCCAAGCTGAGATCTGAAAATATGCCTGTCTGATTTCAAAATCCAGCCTCTTTCTTTGACTTGAGAGAATACCATGGTTGCAGAGAACATATTTTCTTAGGTGAAAATTTGATCATAAAATATGATAAGGTGTGACAAAGAGAGTGAACTGTTCTAGAAAACTTATGTGTAGCCTTTGTGCTTATGGCAGCCTTGCCCTGGGGACACTCCTGAAATGATCAGAATGCCCTGTTAGTCGGTGAAGGGCTGTGGGAACTCTGCAGACACTGGAAGGGAAGATACCGCGGGAAGGCTGGGGAAGGAACGGCTGTCTTTTGGTACCTGAGGATTTTAAAGAAACTTTGTGTGTATGGGGCTTCCTGACCCATCTTCAGAGATAAGAAAATCCCTGTGAAGAAGCAGGACACCACGTGGCTGCCAGGATCCCTGGAAATTCATAGGAGCTTTGGGACTGAAGAGACAAACCCTGGGTGTATTCAAGAGGGGCTGGCAGTTAAAGGGGCTCAAAACAAAAAAAACACTGGCCTTGGATTCAGATGGACCTAGGTTTTAGTTTAAGTTCAGCAACTAGGCGATTTTTTTCATAACCAAGGCCTTTGAGTGAGAAAACTGCTTCTTCCACCGGGTGGGTGCAGTCCTCTGCCAGGATGCTGGGCTTGGTGAGTGGTGTGTGGGCTGAGTTTCAGCTCTCCTTCTCCCACGACCCCTGGTGTAGTGAACCACCCACGCAGATGTGAGGAGGCACGTGCAAACCTCTTATCTCTTGATTTCAGTGTCCTCGCCTATGAAAGAGAGGTTTTGCTTCATCAGTGGTATTCAAACTTTTAAAAATCACAAGAAAAACCCACTTTTTTCAAACAAAATCTTATTTGTGAATTGAGACACTTGGGGCTCCAGGCCCTCTAACATACAGGCAGCTGGGCTCCCTTCCTTCAGAAAATAGGGTGAAGGTAACAAGTGCTAATGTGCAATTGGACCAAAAAAAAAAAAATTTGTGAACCTCTAAAACTTTTCCCCGAAACAACGTTTAACCCTAGACTGAGATGTCTTTCAAGTTGCTTCCAATTCTGAATACCCTTTGCTTCTGCGAGAAGCTTGAATTCTTAGGCAAGGCACTATGTCGTTCCTTGTAGGCCAAGGAAGCCGCCGTCATTACCATAGAGCTTCAGCTGCAGGCTGAAGTGCTGGACTGAAACATTTTCCTCCAGGCTCATAAAGTACCAGCCTGCATCCTCCTTCCTGCTCTTCAGGATCCTCAGGCTCAGGTTTTCCAGATGAAACTCATAGCCATCCTCCAGAGGACGTGGAGAATCACCTTTCCGCAGATCTAGGGACACTATTTTCTTCTTGACAGTGTCTTTGGGTGATTCTGCCATTGTGACAAGGATGTGGATGCTCTTATTCATGCTCCCACTTATCTCCTCAGATGCCAGGGGTAACAGCACGCTGCTTCCCAGCTGCCCAAGAATCGTCTTTGTGGAACTGGTCAAGCCCTCACCTGTGTTAAGAAGGAGAGGGAAGTATCTTATCATTGAAGCCTTTGAGACTTACGTCCGTGCATCAGGAAAAACAGACTGTAGGATCTCTGTCTTCCTTTTGGCCAATCCCTGGGGTTGCCAGATCCTTAGTAGTTTACAAGGACTGTCATGAGTATCTCACTACATTCTCAGTATTTAAAATATCCCATCCCAATGGAAGTCTTGCGATAGAGCTGTATAGACTAACTAGAATACTTGATCTCTATGATCTAGGAGGGAATTGTATCAACTCAGGTTTACAGTTAAGGCACCTAAGGCATAGAGAAGGTAAATGACATGACTGAAGTCATATAACTAGTAACTAGACTAATTCCTCAGCCAGACTTCTCACCATCACTGGATACAGTAAGTCCTTTACATATGAACATTCAAGTTGCAAACTCTCAAAGATGTGACCATACCCTTATATCCAACTGTTAACTGTATTGTGCTATTGTACTTTTCAAGGTACTATACTGTAAGATTAAAAATGTTTTCTTTTAAATTAAAAAAAAAAATTTTAACACCAAAAACTTTTGTATTGGGGTAGAGCCAGTTAACAAGGTTGTGATAGTCTCAGGTCAACAGTGAAGGGACTCAGCCATACATATACATGTATCCATTCTCCCTCAAACCCCCTCCCATCCAAGCTGGCACACTGAGCAGAGTTCCATGTGCTATACAGTAGGTACTTTGTTGGTTATCCATTTTAAACACAGCAGTGTGTACATGACCTTCTCAAAATGCTTTCTATGTGTTTGTTTTTAAAGTATTATTTGTGTAAAAAATATCGTCAACCTAGTACAGTCCAGTACTATATAGCCCATTGTGTTAGTTGAGTACGTAGGCTAACTTTGTTGGACATACAAACAAATAGGATTTATGAGCAAACTGGACTTACGAGCTCCCTCTCGGAATGTAACACACATAGGGGATTTAACCCGTCCATACACAGGGGACTTACTCATATACAGTATGAAGAAAGGAGGGTAACTGAAAGTAATTCTGAGCTTGTGAGCCCAAGAGACCAAGGTTACAGAAGCATCATTTCAAGTGAAAAGGAAAGAGAAAAGTCTAAGGCATGTGGAGTCAAGGAGGAGGTGAGCCTGTGGAATCATCTCTCTCCAAAAAGCTGTTGAGAAATTTAATAATGTTGAGGGAGAGAAATTATTTTATTTCTCTTTTTCAAAAATGCTGAGCCAAAAAAAAAACACCCAAACTTTTCAAACCACTGTAAGGGATCCTACTGCTGACTTCTTAACACCTCCTCTCTCCCCAAACCCACAACCTCAGTTGATGAATCTGCCTCTCATTTCACTGAAAAAGGCAAAGAAAAAAAAGAGACCTTCCATTTGTTCCCACTACCAAGTCAGCCTACATACTTGGATGGATGGTCTGCTCTTGGGTAAGGCTAGCCTCTTCCTTCATGGAGCACTCACCCACTTCAAGGCTTTGCTCCTGCAACTTCTGCCACCCTTTGCATCATCATTTTTTTTTTATTGTTTTGGTACACTGTGGGTTATTTCTATTAACACCTGACATACCAATATGTAATTTTCCTTATCTTAAAAACCCTGATCCCAGGTCCATCCCCAGCAAATTCCCCACGTCTCTATTTTCCTTTATCCTAAAGTTCTTTAATGTGTATTTATCCCTTCTGTTCCCATCTTCTGACTTATTTTTCCTTGTACTCACTCCAGAGAGGCCTTCTTCTTTACCCCTCACTGGAATCACTCTTGTCAAGGTCACTGTATACCCCACAATACTAAGTCAATTCTCCATCTTCATCTTGCTTTCTCAAGAGTGCTGAGAAAGTTCATATCCCCTCGTTGAAACACTGTCTTCATTTGGCCCAGAGAACAATATACTCTCTTGGTTTTCTTCCTATTTCATTGGCTGCCCTTTCTCAGTCTCCTTGACTGAAACCTTCTGCCCTTAAAGACCTCTAAAACTGGAGCATTCCAGGGATCAGTACTCAGCCTTCTTTTTCCCAGCCACACTTATCTATTAATAGTTGCGTAGTTTGACAGGTTTCTGGAATGCTCCCAGGGATGTATCTCCCATCCAAATCCTTCACTGTACTCCAAACTGCCTACTCCAATTGGTATTAGCTTTTGGAGGTCTAAAGGGTATCTTAGACTTAGCAAATGAACTCTTGAGTCTATAGCCTCTTCTGCAAACAACATTACAATTCCCAGGCCAAAACATTGGAATCACCCTTGACGCCTTTCTTCCTTTCACATTCCATATTCAATCTATCAGCAAATCTGGTCGGCTCTGCCTTCAAAATCTATCTGGCATCTGAGAACTTCCAGCCCTCTTCATTTCTACCACCATCATCACAGGCCTGGCTCTTCTTTTGTCTTCCAACAAATCTCCCTGCATCTATACAATGGACAGAGAAACCTTTTAAAACGATGTCAGATTCTGTCTCTCTTCAAAGACAGACAAAATCCATAGTCCTTGTTATGGCTTCAAAGTTTCTGAATAACCCAGTCCCTTGTACCTCTCTGACTCCATCTCCTGTCCACTCTTCACTCACTACACTACGGCCACACCAACTCCAACTGGTCCACAACTCATTCAGAGCATTCTCATCTCATAGCTTTTACATTTATTGTTCTTTCTCTTTCTGGAAATCTCTTCCCTTACGTATCTAAAGAGCTCATACTCTCATTTTCTTTTAGATTTCTGCTCAAAAAAATTATCTTTTCTGAAAGACCTGCTCTAATGATCCTATCTATCTTATCCTATCCTTTCTTGTTGCACTTATCACTGTCTGATGTTACACTGTATATTTGGTCATTTTTATTTTTGTCTCCCCCTCTACTAGAATGCCACCTTCTCAAGAGGAAGAAGTTCGTGTTGTTCATTGTTTTTTCCATGGGACCTACAGCAGTGGTTGGCATGTAATAGGTTTTAAATAAATATCTGTTCAATTTATGAATGCTGAAAGTCATGTTACCTGACTAAAATCTCTCTTATTTAGCTTTGACCCATTTGTGGCTGAACTTAATAACTGAACTTAATCATAAGCTAATGTTCATAAAAGAAGGAGCCCATGACTCAGAGAGAGCACAGATTGTTCTAATTGATAAGAAAGTCAAAAGAGTACAATAAAACTGTCTGCTTAAATAATGCAGACACCTAGAGAAGGCACAATTAGCTTGTGGTTAAGATGGGTTGTTGGAAATTTGGGCAAACAGATTCAGATGTTCTTGATAGCAAAATGCTTTGATATCCTGCAAAGGGCCCTGCTGATATCAGACTAGAGATTTAAAGGTTGAGAAAAAGAAAAATTAGGATTTGAATGGTTGGCTCTTGTAAGATTTTTTTCCTATGTTATGTGACTTGTGAGATCTTAGTTCCCCAACCAGGGATTGAACCCTGGCCCCCAGCAGTGAAAGCACTGAGTCCTAACCACTGGATTCCTAGGGAATTCCTGGCACATAACTATTAAGGAATGGTGGAAGTACAAGTAACACTTGTTCTTTTGCATATTGCTATTAAACCAACTCTTGAAACAGTTTTAAACAGTTGCTTAACTTACTAGACAAGGAATGCTATTCTTGGTGCTGGTATTGTTATTTTTACAAAGATATATAAGAGAACATGCTGAAATGCCATCTAATCACACTTATGGATGCCTGGCTGTCCAGATAATGTGGTACATATGATACTCAAGAGAGTAACCTCTTGAATCCTGAACCTAAACCTCTACCAATAAAGAAAACTAGAACCATCCATGCAAGTAGAAATATCACATGGTATACAGGCCCCCTAAATTGAATATAGAGGTCTTATAGGTAAGCATATGTACATTTCTTTCTGGGAGCATAACCATGAATGTCACTTCTCAAAGGAGTCTGGGCTTCAAATCAGGGTTGAGAATTACCACCACACTGTTGATTTTTTTAGGTCAATTTAGATATGGAGTAGAAAAAATTGCGAATGATATCTATTCATAGACCATAAGCCTCCACCCTCCCTGTGTCCTGTGTGTCCTTTCCATCCACCTAATCCAACAGACTCTTTATACCATGGTTTGGGAATTTAGAAATGGAAGGGATCAGGGGAAGAGGAGACAGAAGTAGACAAAAGAACAACTTTTTTAAAGAAAAGAAGAGGTTAAGAGGGAAAGAAAGAGAGGGCAGATGAGACTGACAGGATGAGTGGTTTAAGCAGACGTGGTCATGGGGAATGGAATCAAACTTCATTAAGAACAGACCCTCACATGCCACAACCCACATAAAGAATGATGATGTAACAACTGAGTGTGTGAGTGGCCGGGTCTGTACGGGGCGTGTGACCTCACTGACGCCTGAGCGAGAGTGGAAAAACAAGTGGGGACTTTAAAGTGGTTCATAAAACCCTTCAAGTAGAATACCAGCTCCTGAACCATCCTCCTGCCTGATGAGTGTTTTCCAGTGGGTTTGTGATTCAGTCAGACCCTGTTTACTAAGAGTCTGGAGGAAACATTTGTAGCTGTTAACACCAACTCACTTTCCTTCCAGGGCAATTCTACTTAGAAAGTAGAGTGATTCACATAAGCCCATGGATATTTTCCTGAAATTAGTAGCATTTAGCCAACCCTTTCATAAGATGGGACTCTACCTAATGATAACCTTTTTCAATGGGGGGCAGCCCTGACGCTGGGCATCTTGCTACAGCATTTCTTTCAGGTAGGACTCAGAGCCCTCATAGTTCTTATGTGAAATCGGGGCTCACGGGGAAGAGATAATGTGTCTAAGTCTCCTTTTTAAACTGAAGTCCTACCAGGTGTCCTTCTAGCCCCATTCCATGATGCTGCTGGGTCTTTCTATCTCAGAACATTTGAGCTTACTGTTCCCCAGCCTGAAAGTCTGTTGCTGCCCTTTATCTGCCTGGCTGACTCCTGTCCTTCAGCCCTCCTCATTTGGCCCTTGGCTGTGATACGGTTTCTCTGTCATTGCTTCCAGTGCACTTTGGGTCACTCCTTTCATCACACTTTTAACTCTCGTTCAATGCTTTTTATCCTTACGCAATTACAAGCTTCTAAGAATAGGGTCTATGTCTACTTTGTTCACCACTATAACGGGGAGACAAATCTCTCTTCAATACCCTTTTATACTGTTGAAGTTTTATAGACCTACATAGGATACTCCTCCCTGAACAAACTAGTTAACAAAAAATTAAATTAAAAAACTACATGATAAAAGATGTTTCTATCTACTTCCCAAATCCCGGATCAAATACTTCCATGTGCCTTCTACTTCCTTCTCTGATTTATCCAACTTCTCTCACTTTTTGTGAATTCCTATATTTAATTTCAACTCAATTAAAATAAACTCATATGCTTCAGTTATAGACAGCACATTCTAATTTTTACCATGGGACCTGGATACAAATTTTAGGATTCTCCTCCCTAAACATAAGCTAATTTAGTTTCATTTCTTGAGGCCTCTGGAGTCAAGCTGTGTGATTAAGAAGAAATTACTAACTACAGGGTGCCTCTTTTTCCTCTTTTATAAAATCATAATGTAGCAATAACAACTCATAGAGTTGGTATAATTAAATGAATAATACACATAAAGCACTCACAACAGTGTTTGATATATAGCAAGAAAATTCTGTACATACTATTATTAATCATTCAACAAACATTTGTAGAAGGGCTCTCCTGTGCCAGGTTCTGGGCAGAGGCTGTGGTTGTTCATTTTATCCCTCATGTCACCTAGTGCCAGCCATACCATGTGTCGTTAATAGATGGTTGCTGAATGGGATTGTCCAAAGTCAGTCTATGGATAAAACCAAATAGCCCTGAAGCTCTGATCTCCAGTCTAACACCGGAGATAGTGAAGTCAGTGGCGTTATGTCACAGTATTAAAACTTTTGAGAAATATAAGTGCCTAGATCTAAATATCGGGGTAGAACGGGACAGTAAATACGCAAGGTTGGGCAAAGTCTAGAACCACCCCCCTCAAGCCCCTCACTTCTCCCCTGTTGTGTGTGAAGGAAGTGGGAAGGACCTGAATGAAGGAATAAAAAAAATCCTTCTGGGGTAGATTCATCAGTTGTAACAGATGTATGACTCTGGTGGGAGATATTGATAATGGGAGAGGCTGTGTGTATGTGGGGGCCATGGGAAATCTCTGTACTTTTCACTCATTTTGCTGTGAACCCAAAACTGCTCTGAAAAAGTGAAGCCTATTAAAAAATGTATCACTGGGGGGAAATGGAGAATTCAGTTCATTGGGGGAAGGGACATGTGGACTTTTTGATTTTTACAGTTTTGACTGGGAATTGGAAGTAGAGTAGAGTAGAGGTGGGAGTAGATCGGCTGAGTAGAGATGGGAAGGGGAGTGGGTACTAATTTTACAAGAATTAGGCTTCTTGGTTGGGTAAATCTGTCATGGCTGACCTGTCCCATTTGCAAAGCATTTCTGTCTGGGTTTTATTGGGGTTTCACAAGACAGGTTTAAAAATAAAAACAGTAAAATTTTTGTACATATTTCAGAGAAGACAATCGTAAGAAAGACAAACACTGCTGATTGGATAGACACGCCTTTAAAGGGCTGGGCTGTTTCTTCCTAACCAGTGACCTCTGAAGCTTTGCCTGCAGTGGCTGTCAGCAGACCCTGAGATGCCAGGGCCAGGCTGAGCAGAAGGCAAGTCAGCACAGAGACAGAACAGTTCAGCTCACTGCTCAAACCCGTCTCTCTTGACAGTCACCAGAAAGCATTCCAGAAATGGTGGCATTGTGACTGGGATGCCCCCAGGAAGGTTTGGCTCCTCCTGAAGTGAAGTGTTAGTCGCTCAGTCATCTCTAACTCTTTGAGAACCCATGGACTGTAGCCCACCAGGCTCCACTGTCTATGGAATTCTCCAGACAAGAATACTAGAGTGTGTCGCCATTTTCTTCTCCAGGTGAGCGTCCTGACCCAGAGATTGAAGCTGGGTCTCCTGCATTGCAGGCAGGTTCTTCACCATCTGAGCCATCTCCTTATTATGGCTTAAAATAGTTCTGTATGGCTTTCCGAACCCTGAGTTCAATTACTGCTCTCTGAGACCGTGGGCAGCAAGAGCCACCAGTCTGCCTGATTCTGAGGAAACGCAGGGCCAAGGAAGAGCTATTCATCTGGGAATCTGTCAAAAGATCAGTCTCACGTGCAGCCCCTCAGATAACCTCAGCACATCTCTGGGCTTCTCCTGGAAAAGTCCATAATGGATTTGCGGTCTTGAAAACCCCCAAGAACCAAACATCCAGAGCCTCAGGATTTTCCCTCTTTCCCTAAAGCCACTTCCACTTTAGGCTGCCTCCCTCAGTCTAAACAAAGTCTGAAGGCATTTAAGCAGAAAGGAGATGCCCGTCCACTCCTTAGCGAGCCCAAAGTTTGCTCCTTGCTTGGCTTTTTCCTTCTCAAACACCTTTTCTCAAAGCTCTAAACAGGGTGGTTCGCAAACCTACTAAACAGAGAATGCCAGCAAACCAGAAGATAGGAGCGGAGTCCAGTTCCAGACACGTTGGCTTGACACTGGAGCTACCCTGACTCGGAGCATCCCTGATTTGCATTTCTCACTAGCTGTAACCAGCCCTGGGCTTCAAAAATCCTGGCCTCTTCCCCTCTTGCTCCCTTGGAACGCTACTTCCAGGAAACTAGCCACCAGCACGACCACACTGTGGCCACTATGTGTTCCCAGCCATTGCCTGGGGTTTTCACTTTTACCCTCTCTTCCCGCTACAGCCCTTTCTTGTAGGTGGACCATGTGTTTGGTTTGTCAGCTTGTGTGTGTGAAGATCCTCATCCAGGACAGGGCTGTAGGAGTAATTTTCTCCCAGAGCTCCCTCCCTCCAGCTCATTCCCTTAGCCTGGGCCTTTGCCAGAAGGATACTCACACAAAACCAACCACTCAGCCAAGACTTTGACTGCAGCCTCTCACCCAGGGAGGGCAGTCTAGAATGTGACCGGTGTCTTTGACTGGAACCCCTGGTTTCCTTGGAAGCTAGGACTGGCGGGGCTGAGCCTCAGACCCAGGAGCCCAGTCACTCACAATCTTCCTTCCTCTTCGACAGAGGCAGGAGGAACTCAGTCTCTGAGGAAGAGGCAGCAGATCTCAGCCCTCCCCCTAACCCCCTGCCCCCTACCTCCAGCCAAGTAACAACCCCTGGCCGCTGAGTTCTGTCTGTCTAGGTGGCTATAGCTGATTCCTGGTAGGTAATCCTAGGACGCAAGCCCTCAAACAGATGAACGCTTACCTGGTCTGCAGCTCAGCTCAAAAAGCAGCAGGACATTCAAGGAGAGGAGCCCTTTGGGATCCATCAGCCAGTGAGGATAAGGAAGGGAGTCTGGGGAGAGCCCGGCAGCTGCTCTCAGACACCAGCCAGAGCAGAGAGAGCGCCGCGCCAGCCGAGTGCTGCCTCTACTGTCTAGTTCATGCATCAGAAGCCAGCAGGCTTCCTGTCTCGCTGGGGCTTTTTCTGCCTATGCCTCGAGGATTCGTCATCTCTTTCAAGCCTTAAGTCACTCTGCTCTTCCCAAGAAGTCAGAGTCAGGTGCTTACACTGCAAGAGCCGGGAAGGGATCTGTGCAATCACCTCGGTCAAACCCCCAGCCTTGGCAGAAAGGCCCTCCCCCGTCTCCCTTTCTCAGCTGTCTCCGGGAAAGGGATGTCAAGCCTCTCTGGGTGGTTCTGTCTGGTAACTCTTGTTATAGTGCAAAGAAAAGATGTAGCTGTGTCAGGCTACCCCAAATTTGGATGGGTTAGTTCAAGTTGTACTTGGATGATTGACTGTTTTAAAATTATTTTGCTGTTTTCTGTCAAACCTCAAAATGAATCAGCCATAGGTATACAAATATCCGCTCCCTTTTGAACCTCCCTATCTCCCTCCCCATCCCACCCCTCTAGGCTGATACAGCGCCCCTGTTTAAATTCCCTGAGCCATACAGCAAATTCCCATTGACTATGTATTTTACATATGGTAATGTAAGTTTCCACGTTATTCTCTCCATACATCTCACCCTCTCCTCCCCTCTCTTCATATCCTTAAGTCTATTCTCTGTCTGTTTCTCCACTGTTGCCCTGTAAATAAAATTGGAACGATACAGAGATTAGCATGACCCTCTGCGAGGATGATTGACTTTTCATAGCTGATGGACATTTTACTTCTGATTTATTCCATAATTTCAGAGAACATCTCTCCATGCAGTCAGGTCCTGCTGCCAAAATCACAGAGAGATGGAGGTAGGCAAGGGTGGGTCAGCTGGCAGAAACCCAATTTCCCTCCTGGGTACACAGTGGTAGAATTTGGTGAGCCCTATGCTGTGTTTGGAGGGGCTGCCTTATTTTAGAACTTGCAACTAACCTTTTTGTTGAGGAGAAGGGACTAAAACCGACAGAAGATCTTGGGCTTTTCCATAAGTTAAGCAATAAAGATGAAACACACTACTCTGGGCTCACAGGGAAACTTTGAAATGCAATTGTAACAGGTATGTTTTTTGGGGGGGGATGCTGTGCTGGGTCTTCCTTGCTGGGCTCGGGCTTTCTCTAGCTGCGGTGAGCAGGGGCTCCTGAGCCGTGGCGTTCAGGCTTCTCTCGTCGCACAGCGCAGGCTTCGGGAGCTGCGGCTCTAGCGCTCTAGGTGTGCGGGCGAAGTCACTGCGGCGCGGGGGCTTCATCGCCCCATGGCGTGCGAGATCTTCCCATACTCATGTCCCCGGCACTACGAGGTGGATTCCTAACTGCTGGACCACCAGGGAAGCCCCTGTAACAGGTATTTTTAAAGTCCATAGAACAGGTCAAAGTCACGTTCCGATGGGCCTCCCTGAGAGGATAAGGGTAATAAGAGCTGGTGACCTAGTGAAGCTGCTCTTTATCCTCATGATTCCCCCTTCCACATACAGAAACACCCGACACCCAACTATCCTGCCCACAGCGCTGCCCAGTGGTGTGCTGGAGTCAGCGCATATCAACTCGGGAGAGCCAACGGTTAAACGTTTCAGAAATCTTGTGAGCTGGTTATTGATAAACATCATATTATTAAAAATTGAATTATATAAATTTACAATTAAATAAATTACATCCAACACTGAGGGAATTGAAAAAACTCATTTCTTCTTAATTATTTTACATTTTACTATTCTCTTGAGAACATTACATCTCTTGTATCTCTGCCATGGGAATAAAATATCTGATCATGGGTGCTGCTCCACTGCTTTTCCCAGCTTTGCATTCAACGACATGCTAGTAGCTTGAGATCAGCCAGGGTGAGAGTATATATACCATGAAAAGAGGAAAATGATATAAATCAGAGTTTTGCTTTATTGGGTTTTTACAATATTTATTCATTGGGCTGCGTCAGGTCCTAGTTGCGCCATGCGGGACCTTTCTTGTGGTGTAAGGACTCACAGCAGTTTCGTTGCTTGGGGTTAGCTGCTCTGTGGCATGTGGGGTCTTAGCGTTCTGCCCAGAGATCCAGCCCACATCTCCTGAATTGCAAGGTGCATTCTTAACCACTGGACCATGAGGGAAGCCCCTTGATTTACTGTTTCGTTAATTGTCTAGATGTAAGAGAGTGAGAAAAACATTAAACTTAAAACTGTGTCGGGACTGTAGTTTTAATTGTGAAATGTATAAAAAATTGAGGGACTATTTTCTAGTATTTAAAAACTTTTATCATATTCAGCATAAAGTCACTAGTGTCACAATATATATGTCTTCTATATGTCTTCACATTTCTTTACCTTAAAAAGAATTAACTGCAAGCAACAATTGAGAATGGAATAAAATACTGAAAAATGTTGAGGAAAAAACTTATATAAACATAATTATAATTATATAATTATAACCACCAACTTATAATTTTCTGTATCCTGTGAAATTATTCTTTAAAAATGAAGGAGAAATAAAGATATTTTCAGACACACAAAGATGGAGGGAACTTGTTGCCGTAGTTCTGACTTGTAAGGAATGTTACAAGAATTTCTTCAGAGAGAAGGAAAATAACAAAGGTCAGAAACTCAAATCTACTGAGGAAGAGCATCAGAGAAGGAATAAGTGAAGGTAAAAACAGAAGCTTTTATTTCTTTTATTCTTAAGTGATCTAACAGATAATGCATTGTTCAAAATAATAATAGCAACAATATATAAACAATATACCAAATTATATATGCTTATGCATATGTCTTGTGTATATATGCTTATATATAAGTGAAATGAATGACAGCAATGATACACAAGTCACAGGAGGGAGGAATTGGGATTATTTTGCTACTATTAAGTACTCATACTACCCATGAAGCAGTATAGTGTTATTTAAAAAACTGTGCTTGGATTTGTTGTAAATGTATATTGCAAAATCTAGGGCAATCACTAAAAGAAGTTAAAAAAAAAAGAAGCATAACTGACATACTAAGAAAGGAGAAAAAATGAAATCTTACAAAAGCTCAATCAAAACCATAAAAAGCAGAAAAAGAATGGAAGACAAAAAGCACAACAAAGAATGAGGTTAACAAATAGAAAATAGTAACAAACATGGTAGCTATTACCCCGACAATATCAGTAAACACTTTGAATGTTAATAGTTTAAATGAAGCAATTAAGAGGCAGAGACTGTCAGAGTGCATCCAAAACAAGACTTAACTGTATGTCTTCAAGAAACCCACTTTAAATATAAACACATTTAAAATTAAAAGTAAATGAATGGAAAAAGCAAACAAGTTAATACTAATCAAAAGAAAGCAGATGTGGCTGTATTAATTTCTGACAGGCAAGCCATCAAAGCAAGGAAAGTTATGGGGAATAAAGAGGAGTATTACATAATGACACAGAAGACTCCACAAAGACATAACAGTCCTTAACGTGTGTGCATCTAACGACACAGCTCAAATAATGAGGCAAAAACTGTTAGAACTCCAAGGAGGAAAATAAAAACTACAGACTTCCAACAAAACAGGATTTATCCCAGGTATGCAAGGCTAGTTTAACATGTGAAAATCAATGAATCCATCATATCAACAGGCTAAAGAAGAAGACTCACATGATCACATTGATAGATGCAGAAAAATATTTGACAAATATTTTTGTCAAAAAATATTCGAAAACCTTTGAAACAGGTTTTCATGATAAAAACTCTTGACCAGCTAGAAATGGGGGAAGGGGAATTTCCCAATTTGATAAAGAATATCCACAAAATCCTATAGTTAAGCCATCAAGTTTGTGGTAATTTGTTACAGTTACAGCTGTCACAGGAAACTATTTTAAAACCTAAGGGGCAAGGTGACTAACCTGAGGTTTGCAGTTATTAACTTGGTACATCAAGCTGCTTCGTCAGCTATAAAGAGCAGATTCTGACAGATTAACAACAAAAGATACATCGGTGATAATGCTTTGTATTTAGAGTCATATTCAAAAGCCTTCTCATTCACGACCTTATATGATCTTTACAACAGCCCTATGAAGGAGGTAGAGCTGGTGGTGGTGTAAGCAGGGTTTGAACCAAACATGGGAATCCTGACTCTGGATCAAGATCTCTTTCTCTTCCCCTGGAGTATACTCATTATCCCCATGAATATTCAAGAGGGTAGGAGGAGGGAAATTCTGCCAGCTGAGCTCCCTAGCTGTGTGGGGCTTCCACATACATAATTTCATTAATCTTTGTGACAGTAAAAAGCAGGCATAATTATCACTGTTTTACAGATTGAGGTGCCTAGCTGCTAAGTAACTTGTTTAATGACTCAGACCCAAAAAATAGAAGAATTGGATTCAATCCTAATTTGACTCCAGAGTTTGTGCTCTATCTACTTACCATACCACTTCTATTACACTGGACAAGAATCCTAACCAATCTTCAGGCTTGTGTTGATCAATAGCCCATTGTCCATGGAATATTTCATTTGGCACAGAGACAGGCACAGGCAACAGGAGCATCCTGATGAGTACAATTTCTGCCCCGCACATTCATCACTTGTCACAGAGCACCCTTTCCTGCCCTTCGCCTATGTGGAGCCCTCCCTGAGAGCAAGCAGGACCATGTGCCTGTGAAAAAAGGCCCTCTGCAAACTATCTCAGGTGGGCTGCACAATGAGGTCATCCTCTGCTCTGAAACAGGCAGTATAAATATCCCCCTGAGACTTGCTACTCTCTCTTCTGACACTTTGAGGTGAGAGATAGCAAAGGGACCTGCCTAAAGGCTCCTGATTCTGGACTGCCCCTGAGCATTCCAGCTTCCCACCAATGACCATGCTCGACCAGAGGTCCCTATAATATAAGCCAGCCCCACAGGGAAGGGTCACTGAGAAGCAGTCCAGACCACCTGGCCACTTGGAGCCCATGATGAGTTCATTTATCTGGATAAGTAAAACACAAAACAAAAACAAAAACCCCACAAAAGCAAAATGAAAGTATGAAATTCCCCCAAACTCTGAAACATCTCCTAGGAGATCTGATTGCAGAGTCTAAAACTGGCCTGGGGAAAGCACTGGGAAAAATACCCTGGGGTCCGCCCTGTGGGGTGAGATGAGGAAGCTCACTGGCACAGGTGTCTGATATGGAGGCTGAGCAGACCAGTGTACCAAACAGCCCCGCCACGGCCTGCACTTGGAGGGTTGATGTGAGACGGGGGCGAAAACGAGACTGTGAGGTGGCTGTCACTCAGATCTAGACCCAGGTTTTATCCAGCATCTTTCCCCTGAGAACTCAGGAAATTACCTTCCTGAGCAGATGGATGTGCCCAGGCTCAAGGAGGGGAGCTGGGTACGTAGCCCAAAACAGTCTATGATGATGCCCACTGGCAGTGCCTTCTGACCCTTACCCGATCTATGCTACTCAGATCGCCCACTTCAAGGCTTTTAACCAGGTTTCCCACATCAGTGCCTGCTCTAGAGCCCAGATCTGGTTCAGAGTACGGGAGTCTGGAGGTTGAGGCAAGAGACCCATGAGCATGTGTAATCTGAAGATTTTCTCTCCAAACTCTTCTCACTTCCCTGATGCTTTTGCCATCGTTCCAGACCTCAGAGCTAGTGTGTGGAAATTTCTCCCTTTCTGAGACCTTTTTGGAACTTGACCCTGAACTTCTCATGTCCCCAAAGTCTCCGCAGCTTTTTGAGAAGCTTTCTTGGTAGGGTTGGGGGTACTCTTTAATGTCCCCCAAATTGCCCTACATAGCAGCTATGTAGTTTGCTAGCTTGCTTTCTACAGGCATGAACCACTAGAAAGAGGGAACTGCCCTTATCAGCCCAGACCTTCTAGGGAGGAACAAGCCTCAGGAACCAGTAACAGTGGCTGCTGAGGTACCAACCTCAAAACTTTTCTTGTGCACCAAACACTGCCTCCCATAACTCTGATCCACCTTCTCTCCCTCTCTCCCTCTCTCTCTCGCTGCACTGGGTCTTCCTTGTGACACTCTGCTCTTCACTGCAGCTCATGGGCTCTAGAGCACATAGCTCAGTAGTTGTGGCATGCAGGCTTAGTTGCCCTGCGATGTGTGGGATCTTGGCTCCCTGATTAGGGGTTGAACCCACATCCCCTGCATTGGAAGGTGAAGTCCCTGATCTACCTTCTTAGACAAGAGAGAGAAATATGACAATAATTTGTGAAGTACTCTGGAAACCCTGAATAATCACTGTCAGCCTTATTCTTCCCTCTATACAAAGCTCAACCCAAGGCTTCATCTTCTGTCATTCTGGAAGGCTCTTTGGTACATCTACTGAGCACTTCTGCAAAGGTCTGAATAGATCCCCTCTCCAACAACCGTGGCTTCCCTGAGAGACAGAGCTGGGGACCGAGCACTGCACCTCCTGTGAGGTCGTTCAGTGATTGTCTGAGATGCGCATGGGCCATGTACGCAGCCCAGAACGGGCCTCCTGTGCTGTCACGCCAATGAAGCGGACTGACTTGAAGCGAGTCCAGGGAAAAGGGAGAAGGTAGGATACTAGCTGAGTTCTGAGAAAGTCAGTCTCTTTGCTCTTACAGACGTAGCCCCTAGAGCTACATATGCTGGCTGACTCACCTGTTTGACTATATTTATTTCCCAATAAAAGATGGGCTCTTAAAGACAGCAAACAAAACAAAGAAACCAACAATGAGCTATAGACTAGAAAGCTTCTATGAAGACTCTGGCTGGGGTCACTGGAGAGCTGCGTACAATGAGTTATACGGACAGCCCCAGATGAAGGATGGTAGAGAACGTTTAGTAGCTTCCTCTTCTCCATCCACTTGCTTGCTCCAACACTAACCCTGAGAAAACCATTCCACTGGGTTAAAATATAATGACTCCAAACGTTCTTTTTTCATGTAATTGTATGAGGACCAAGGCATTTAATTATCAACCACTTGAATTATTTTATCAGTTATCACTACTAGTTAAGAACAGAATATTTAGCAAGCAGAGTTTTTAAATATTAGGATTCTGTCTCCTCTTTTAAAAATTGCAAATATAGCACAATAGTGAAGAAAAAATTTTAAAGAAAGAAAATCTTCCATAGTTTCCTAGCCTTGTCACAACTTTTCAAGTTTGCAAATCTCCTCTAAATCTTTGTTTATAAGGTGCTAGAGTGACTGGTTCAGAATTTTGGCTCGGCATTTGCAGTAACAGGGTTCTTATACTGAGCGAAGTAAGTCAATGATATCCCTTATATGTGGACTCTAAAAAGAAATTATACAAATGAGCTTACTTACAAAACAGAAATAGACTCACAGACTTAGAGAATGAACTTATGGTTGCCAAGGAGTGGGAGAATGTTGGGGGGAAGGAATAGCTAGGGAGTTTGGTTGTGCCTCAGCTGGTAAAGAATCTGCCTGCAATGCGAGTGACCTGGGTTTGATCCCTGGGTTGGGAAGATCCGCTAGAGAAAGGAAAGGCTACCCACTCCAATATTCTGGCCTGGAGAATTCCATGGACTATATAGTCCATGGGTTCGCAAAGAGTCTGACATGACTGAGCGACTTTCACTTTCATACTTTCACTTTGGGATGGACATGTACACACTACTATATTTAAAATGGATAACCAGTGAGGACCTACTGTATATAGCACATGGAACTCTGCTCAATGTTATTCGGCAGCCTGGGTGGGAGGGGAGTTTGGGGAAGAATGGATACATATATATGTATGGCTGAGTCTCTTTGCTAGTCACTGGAAACAATCACAGCATTTGTAAGCTAAACCTCAACACAAAATAAAAAGTTTAAGAAAGTTGAAAGAAAGAACTCAACTCTGCGGTCAGACAGACCTGAGGTTAAGTGCCTAGTCTGTTATTTACAAATCATGTGACTTTGGCAAGTTAGTTAATCTCTCCAAGCCTTTCTTTCTTCCTCAGTAGTAGAGTTAAGATGAACCACCATCTCATGGGGCTGTTGGGAGAACTAACAGACATTAACTCAAGTAAGATGTCCAGCACAGTATTAGGTGGGCATTTTGCGTTTGGCGTCAGTCATTTTTGTTATTTCTTGAAAGTAGGTGTAAGTGATTAAATGACGAATCTCAAATAGCTGCAGCAGGTGAGGCACAGGGAGCACTACCTGTGGTCAAGACCAGGGACCGTCCTCAGAGACCTGAAACAGGATGCTTCGTGCCCTCTGGAAAGAGGCATCATTCCTGGGCTTCTTCATAAGACCGGCGGTAAATTTCCAGCATAAATTAGAGCCAAAGCACGTGATGAACCATTAAGAACTTTTAGCAATTGAAGACAGAAAGATAAATCTTCTGCAATCAACATTTAAAAGCCCTGTTATAAAGCAAGCAAAAATTCTCAGAACAGACTATCACATTTGATCAAGAAAATATCAGTGTATAAAACAGAACAGAAACAATAAAATAAAATATGAATCAGAACTGAAAATGTAAAACAAAATGAAAATATGAACTGAACCCTTAGCTACACCTGATACAGTTTTGCAAAACTCATGTGCGAGAGGATTTGAAGCCAATATCAAAATCACCCAGTATAATAACTGCATTTATTAATTACTTCAACTGGAACTGTATAAAATACCTATAGAGTTCTTATTCTCATCCTGTAGTGTGGGTTTGGTCACCTCAACTTATTCTTTTGCTGTAGTATGAAATTTCAATTAAAAATGCCTTTGGGTATCATCATAAGCAAACAAACATCTGATAGTTGGGCTGTGTGCATGTGTGCCAAGTAGCTTCAGTCGTGTCCAACACTTTGCGACCCTGCCAGGCTCCTCTGTCCGTGGGATTCTCTAGGCAAGAATACTGGACTGGGTTGCCATGCCCTCCTCCAGGGGATCTTCCCGACCCAGCGATTGAACCTGCATCTCTTACCACTAGTGCCTCCTGGGAAGCTCTGATAGTTGGGCTACTTCCAAACCATTAGAATCAAGATGCAGATGCACAGCATGCAGACGGTGGAAGCAATACCAGCTGAAGTGAAGTATTTTCTTGCTGCAGTGGGCTGCTCATTCTATAAGCACATATGTAACTAAAATGACAGGTATGCACACATTTTTGCTTTTTTAAATTTAACATAATACATAAAAATGTATTGCTGTATCCATTGCTTAATTTATGAACACAGACTTCTTTATTTCCTCTGTGTGACGATAATGTATTCTCTTTATTAATAACTGGTGGATAATTGCTTAGCAAAGTTGTGCTGGTTTCTGCTATACAACAGTGAGAGTCAGCTATATATATCCTGTCCCTCTTAAGCCTCCCTCCCACCCACCCTGGTCCCACCCCTCAGTCACAGAGCTCCACTACAGGGAGCACGGTTTCCATCCCTGGTCAGGGAACTGAGGTCCCACATGCATGGAAAAGAAATATTAGGATGAAAAAAAGAATATTATGTTAATTATCTTGCCTTGAAAAGAGAGCAAAAGAAGATCATGAGACTATTTAAACTGCTAAGTTTTAGAAGGTATTCTATGAGGTAAAAGAATTATAGACTGTACCCAGAGACAGAGATTTCCTTGTTTAGTTTTGCTGTTTCTAAACTTTGCATTGTCTAGCAAGACAACAGAATTAAAACAGTAAGGAATAGTTCCCATCGTATGACATTTTCCTGGGCATAAATAAGTCAATCGAGAGGAGGCCTCTAAAAAAGTGTGTCCTATTATACAGAGTGAAGTAAGCCAGAAGGAAAAACAACAGTACAGTATTCTAAAGCATATATATGGAATTTAGAAAGATGGTAATGATAACTCTGTATGTGAGACAGCAAAAGAGACACAGATGTATAAAACAGTCTTTTGGACTCTATGGGAGAGGGCAAGGGTGGGATGATATGGGAGAACGGCATTGAAACATGTAAATTATCATATGTGAAATCAATTGCCAGCCCAGGTTTGACGCATGATACAGGGTGCTCAGGGCTGGTGCACCGGGATGACCCAGAGAGATGGAATCGGGAGGGAGGTGGGAGGGGGGTTCTGGAAGGGGAACACATGTATACCCATGGCAGATTCATGTCAATGTATGGCAAAACCAGCAAGATAATATAAAGAAAAATAAATAAATAAAATTTCCATAACAAACAAAAAAAAAAGTGTGTCAAGTGACTTCAGTTGTGTCCAGCTCTTTGCGATCCTTTGGACTTTAGCCCACCAGGCTCCTCTGTTTATGGGAACCTCTAGGCAAGAATACTAGAATGAGTTACCATTTCTTCCTTCGGGAAATCTTCCTGATCCAAGGATAAAACTTATGTCTCTTATGTCTCTTGCAAAGAGGAGGCCTCTATTTACACTGTCTTATCTTTAAGAAGGATGCCTCATAGCTCCCAGTTCTGAGGACAGAAGCAGGACATTAAATGCTGAATCTTGGCCATATTGGGCCCCAAGTGGCTGAGATAATAAGTCCTACTTGCTCAGGCAACCTGAGCCCCAGCTGTCCTCAAATCGCCCACCAGCTAGAGCCTCCAGCAAGGGTTTCTGCAGATGTTCCCCCTAAATCTCAGAGTGTCCAGTCTTCCTCCTGGGAGAGACTACCACACTGGGGCAGAGAGCTGGGAGAAAGGCAGCCAATCATGTTGCTTCCCGTGTTATTTACTAAACTCTCTAAAATATAAGAATCTACTTTAAGAGCCTGGGTTCTAAATTTGGTTTGTCCACACAGGTGCGTTAGGTCATGGGTGTGGAAGAATATGAGAATTCTAAAATAGAAACAGTTTATTTCTCCCATGAGCTCTGCACCAGGCCTGGACATGATAGTTATTATCCTCAGTTTACACAGGAGGAAATGAACCTTAGAGAGTTAAATAACTTGCCTGAGGTCACACAGTAAGTAAGTAGCAAGCACAGCACTTGAATGATAAGTTCTCCCACCTCCTGCCCCACTGGCCTGGAATACATGCTCCCTAGCAAAGCCATCATCAAAGCCCTTCAATGTCCAGGGACAAGAAGGCCAAGTAATGGGAGACTGGGGAGGAGAGCAGCTCTGACCCCCTGCCCTCATTCTAGCGCATTCTTTCTGCGCTCTGCACCCTGTATCCTGTGTATATATCTGTAAGTATCTATGACTCTTGACTTCTTTAGTATTTCCTGTCCTCTTCTTCGGAACTGCCTCTTTTTTGACCCTAGGCTCCCTCTTTCTGCCCCTCCCTCGGTCCCTCTCCTATTAGCGCTCTGAGCTCTCCAGCTCTCAGAACGTTTCTGACCACTGGTCCAGGTCTGTGATTGCTGCTTTGCTGGGTGTTTCAGCTGCCAGTTTTCTACAGACTCATTCTGGTCCTGCCATAAGCATGATCCTGCTTGCCTTGTCCTCAGTTTCACATTGAGGCGCCACAGGTCCTGATTCTTACTCTGTCTTTTCTCAGTAATCTCTTGGACTTCCTTTTATTTTTTCAGTTTAATTTTTACTTTATATTGGGGTATACAATAAGTCCCTCTACATAAACTTTCAAAGATGCAAACATGCCAGCTGTTGTACTGTGTACTGTATTTTTCAAGGTATTTTACTGTAAGATTAAAAATGTTAATTTTGGGTGTTTTTTTAATGTAATATTTGTGTGGAAAGCGTTATGCACCTATTACAGTTCTATATGGCTGATTGTGTTAGTTGGATACGTAGGCTAACTTTGTTGGACTTAATAAGTTGAACTTATGCATGCACTCTTGGGATGGAACTCTGTGGTATGTAGGGGACGTACTGTAGTTGATTTACAGTGTTGTGTTAGTTTCAGGTGTACAGCGAAGCATTTCAGTTACACATATACATATATCTATTATTTTTCAGATTCTTTCCCATATAGGTTAGTGCAGAATATTGAGTAGAGTTCCCTGTGCTATATAATAGTACCTTGTTGATTTTCTATTTTATGTATGTTAGTGTGTATATAGCAGTCCCGAATTCCTAATTTATCCTGCCACCCCAAGTTTCCCCTTTAGTAACCATACATTTGTTTTCAAAGTCTGCGAGTCTGTTTCTGTTTTGTAAATAAGTTCATTTGTATCATTCTTTTAAATTCCACATATAAGTGATGTCACACGATATTTATATCTAAGACTTTCAATACCTGACCTCACTATTTCTCTAATTTTTCCTCAAAGGATTCATGTGTGTGACAGCTTACACTGCCATTCAGGTATCTGAGGGTTCAAGTTTGACTTTAAACTAATGAACATTTTTTCCTAATTAGAAAAGTATAGGTAGTCAAAGGAGGGTGGAATCAGAAAGATGCAAATTGGAGCCACAGAAGTTTCCCTTGCAACGTCTATAACCTCTAGGATAAGTCACATTATTGATGGAATGCAGATTTTCTATCTATGAAATAATGCACCGCAAGTTCCCCAGCGGATACTGTGATACGCTGCTCAGATCTCCTCAGAACCAAAGCCATCATCCCCCGGTTGCTGGACACATTAGTGGTTGACATCTCTTAGCTGAGTCCCGCTCTAGGCGCTGCCTTCAGCAAGTTCCTTCCCTGAGGGCCACCCACATCCACCAACTGGCTAGTTGGTCAGTGAGTATTGAAGTCCCATCTCTTTGCCTCAACTTAGAGCAGCCCTTGAGGAGCATCCCAGCTCCAGAGTTCCTCATAAAGTCAGCCGAGGCTTTATGCAATAAGCGCATCCAGAGTTCAACTTCTCTGTCTGCTCAGTTCTGCATTCTTGCTTTCCACAGGTGTAGATTCCACAAGTACTCCCCAGTAAACTTCCTGCACACACATCTCCACCTCAGCCTATGCTGGGAAGACCTGACTTAAGATATCTCATATATTTTTTGAATGTTGAAACCACATAGGGTATATAAAGCACAGTATTTGATAAAGCCTGGACACTCAGTGTTTGCTACTTCCCTCCTCTTCTTATTTTTTCTGTTCTTTCATTGATTCCTAGTGATACTTGATCTAGTGAACCTAGGCTTCCCAACCTGATCAAAACTCCTTTTCACATACAAATAGTTAAACACACGTTTGGAAAGTCTTTCATCCTCTTGATGGGAGCCACCAAAAATTTTAAGTTCGTAAGTGACCAGGTCGTATCACTATTTAGAAAGATTACTTTGGCCATAGTGTGGGAGAGATTTAGGTAAAACTAGAGGCTGGGTGATGATTAGAAGAAATAATGGTCTCCATTATTGTGGCAATGAGGTAGGGGAGAAGGTGGTCCATTGGAGAATTATTTTAAAGCTGGATTTGGTAGAGTTTGGCAACTGATAGGATGTAGGGAGTAAAGGAGAAGGGCCTCTAAAGTGGCCTTTAGACTTATGGTGTAGTTTCTAGGCATATAGAACAATGTCATTGTCCAAAATAGGAAGTATAGGAGGTGGAAATAACTTTGGTATAAAATTGGGATCAAGACCATGAATTACTTTGTTTGCTAAGGATATGTTCAGTTGAAATGGTTATGGTTCATCCAGATGGAGACTTCCAGGGGGAACATGAATATTTAGAGCTGAATGTCAGAGGAGAGGTATAATCTGGGAAAAAAAAAAAACAGCAACAAAAAAAAATGAAAAAAGCCTTAGAAGCCACCTTTCCAATTCCCTCCTCTCACTCTCAGAAAGCTGAGGTTTAGAGGTTAACATCTTTGAGGGACTTGCCAGAAGCCAGGTTGCCAGTTTCTGTCAAGCCATGACCAGAAATCAGGTCTCCAGGGGCAGTGCACCCCTCCCTTAACTGCATTGGCTCTGTTATGTTTCCCCAATCTAACAACACCTGCCATACAGTAGAATGAACATACTAATTACAATCGTTCTTTGAGGAAAGACTGGCATCTCCTCTCCACATCATCTCTGAAATTATACCTCGGCGGCATCTTGGAAATCATCAGACCCAGGCAGGTCCTATTTAGTCACCTAATTTGCATTTCAACAGGTGCCTCCCAGACCCTCTTCACTTCCTCTGAGAGTCAAATCTCTGTTGTGTAGGCCACACACATGACAGCTTTTGTGTGGAGTCCACAAACGTGAATGAAAAATTCATAAAGGCAAGAGGAATTGAAAGAAGGTGTTATTGGGCACACAGAGGTCATGTAATCAATTCCTTCTTACTTTACACTTGGAGAAACTTAGGCTAAGATCTTGTTCTGGATAATTTATTGAGGTTGTCTTATTTAATCCCGGTAAAAAACTTATCCACTTTTTTTAACACCAGGAAACTGAGACTAGAAAGTTTATCTTTCCTGAAGTTCTAAAACTGGTGGATTTGAAACTCAAACCAGGACTGTCTGGTTCCAAAGGGTATGCTCTCTCCCTTATACCATGCAGTCTTCTAGAGATTCCCATTGTGTGTGGTTCCAGGTCTTAAGTCTAAGCATGGATACCAAACATGTTTATTCCAGGGCTTTCCCTAAGAGCCAATAAGATCGTCAATGTTGCCATCTTAGCAGACGCTGTAGAATTCAATAATCTGAGGTTTGGGAGAATCCAGGAGACTTTTATGAACATAAAATAGGGTCAAGCACAAGGGGGTGCCTAGTGGGCATCAGCAAATCCCAAAGTAACGAGAAAGAATTTTTGGCTTCCAGCCTCAACTCTGCTGGTAACTTGGTACATGACTGGGCACACCACTTCCCTCTCTTGGTCTTCCAAGACTGAAGAAGATTTGGGGAAATGTAAATTTTCTGGGCTTCCCTGATGATGATGATTTTCAAGTCTTCTCTGTAATAATCATCTCCATCACAAGGGGATGGAAAGAGGTGATGTGGGGGGAGGGAGAGAGACTCATCTCTAAGAAGTGGTTTGGGGGCTTTAGAGAAGCAACAATTAGTTTGAATCTTGACAAATAAGTAGGAGTTTGTTAGGAGGAGGAGGAGGGGAGATTCCAGGAAGTGTGAAAGCTTGAGCAAAGGCACTGGGTGAGTTTGGGGAACTACAAGTATTTCAGGAAGATTGCAGCACTCACTGTGAAGGAAGGGGCCAAGCTAGAAATTAGACGAGAGAAATCCACAGAAGCCGAGTCATGGGGGCATTAAGAGCAATCTTGAGGCCCTCTAAAGAGTTTATCCATGAAGACTGTAAGCACAGAAATGTCACAGTCAAACTGGTGTTTTTGTTTGTTTGTTTATTTAAAAAACAAAACAAAACAACCCTTCTGCTCTGTATTTCTGCCCTCTGCCAGATAATAGCACAGCAAAGAGAGGGTTTGCTACTGCTGCCTGGGAACTGGAATGGAAAGACATCTGTGGAACAGGCCCTCCAGAGCCACCGCCCACCTGTAGCCCCTACTGATCTGTTATTCCATGGCAGCCCTCTTCTCTTCTTGACTGATTCGACAGAAAAATGTTAAGAACACTGTTATCCACACCTCATAGAGCTGAAAAGTTAATCAACTGCCTCTTATTGTTTTTGAGAAACACTCCCAGGGGAAAGATTTCGCACTGTGTGATTTCTCAACCAAGTTTCATAAGGATGACTTTGCAGGTGGGATTTTTCAAGGAACCACCAGATAGATCAAATAAGGACAGTTCTCTGGGAATAAGATTTTAAAGGAGTCCCAAACCTTTCTACTCCTTCAGTAGGCTGTTGATTTTTGCCTTAATTGTGGACTTTTGGTTTTAAAAGCAACAGAGAGGCTAGAGATTGTAGAATGGGAAGAGAGCAGGTTAAAATACGTTAAAGCTCACTGTTCTTACTGGGATTCAGCCTTTTTTTTTTTTTTTAAATAAATATCCCTGAATTATTGTAAGCTTTTGGTAATTGTTAGAATTTGGAAAAAGTTGATTCTGATCATTCCCCACCCACCCAGTTTTCTCATTGCTTTTATAGACAAGAGCATTTTAGGAAGTCCATACAATGTCACTTTTTGCTTTTATCTGCTTTTTGCAGGTATGTGAAATTCTCTGTCTACTAAGGAAATTCCCATCTACTAGGTTGATTTTTCCAAACTGTCATAAAAATCTTTTTATGACTACATCTTTTCTTCATTTATTGAAGTGATTGCATGCTTTTTCCCGTTTAATGGGCCAAATGTGTTAATCACATAAATAGACTGTTGTAAGTTAAATGATCGTTTCATTCCTAGGATAAACCTAGGGTATATCTTTTTGAGTTAATGAATTCAGTTTGCTAATATTTTATTTAAGATTTCTATCCACAAGTGAGGTTGGCCTATGATACAGAGAACTGAAAGAAGAATAACCATCACTTGGACAACTGAGCTCGGAGAAGTCTGTAATGATGATATGACTTGACTCTATGTACAAAAGTTAGCTCTGACTTTTAGTTGGTTCCTCTTGAATAGCAGGTAAATCCATTTGAGGCTTCACATGTTGAATCAGTTAGTGTTAGGATTAGATGAGTTGAAAAAGTGTGAAAATGAGAGGCTTAAGCAAGATACATGTTTATTATTCCCTCAGCTAGGCAGCATTGAGGAATGAGGAGTGCTGTGGGCTGAACTGCACCCTCCCCAAATTCATATGTTCAAGTGCCAACAGTACCCCATAAAATGTGACTGCATTTGAGATGGGGGTCTTTAAAGAAGCAGATAAGATAAAGTGAGGCCATTCGGGTGGGCCCTCATCCACTAGGACTGGCATCCTTGTAAGAAGGGATTGGGACACAGATTCTTTCAGAAGGAAGATAACATGAAGTCAGGGAGAAGATGGCCACCTGCAAGCCGAGAAGAGCAGCCTCAGAAGAGACCAACCATGCTGACTCCTTGATCTCCGACACAACTTTCACAATTGTGAGAAAACAGGTTTCTGCTGTTTAAGTCACCCAAACTGTGGTATTTAGTTTTGATAGCCCAAGCAGACTGACACAGGGAGATATTGTTGCTGACTGGGCTTCCCATGTGGCGATAGTGGTAAACAACCCCCCTGCCAATGCAGCGGATGAAAGAGTGGTGGGTTCAGCTCCTGGGTAGGGAAGACCCCGCTGGAGGAGGGTCAGGCATCCCACTCCAGTGTTCCTGCCTGGAGAATCCCACGGACAGAGGAGCCTGGTGGGCTATAGTTCATGGGGTCACAGAGTCGGACACGACTGAAGCGACTTAGCATGCATGTATACAACTAAGCTAAAAGAAATACGAAGTAGGCAGTTAATTTTGCTATGGTGATTCTCTGGATAGAATAGGAGGAACATCTACTAACATTATGTGCTCATCTTTTCTCTGAGAACAGTGTCATAGTAGTATTTATTCCTCACATTTATTAAAAGTTAAATGTAAATTTCTTGATCTGCGTGCTAATTGTAGAGGTATGTTTATTTTGTAGAAATTTACCAAGTGCTTTTCAGAACATATTAATATGTAATATTCTAATAAAGACAATGAGAAAAGGTGATCGGGAGAACATAATGACTTTTAAAGATTTGTTTCAAATCCTTCCTTAGTTTTATCCATATGAGTCACAACACTAGGAACTTATTTTCTTTCCCCTTAGTATAGAAATATATAATTATTTAGCATATAAATATATTTATATTACTTTATTATCATATATTGGAGAAGGAAATAGCCCACTCCAGTACTCTTGCCTGGAGAATCCCAGGGACAGAGGAGCCCGGTGGGCTGCTGTCTCTGGGGTCACACCTAGTCAGACACGACTGAAGCAACTTAACAGCAGCCACGCAGCAGTGTTATCATATATAAACACATAATAAAATTTATATATCTATTTATCAGGATTATTACTGAGGCCCACGGATCTGCCTATGAAGCCTTGGTATTATACTACATAAATTATTCTGAATCTAGAAAAAATTTATAAAATAAAACCGAATTAACATCCGGAACTTTTCAGTGAAATACTTTGTTTCACAATCTTATAACTTGCCACCATCATCCTGCAGAAAATTCATGTAGAACCACTTCTATCAATACCTATAACATCCTTGAAACTTCCCATATATCAGCGAGAGCGACCTTTCAAAGCACAAATCTGGCTCCCCAACTTTCCTGCTCAAAGCCAATCACTGGCTTGCCAATGTTTTAGGATAAAATTCCCAAGATCCTGCATGGTATGGTCCCTGCTACCCCATAAAGTCTTGTCTCCTGCCATGCTTTCTCCAGCTTTCCCAAACACAGTGGTCTTCTCTAGGTCTATAATTTCAGGAATGACAAGTGTCTCCTGAAATTACGGTTTTCTGAATTCAGTCTTGTATCTCTGGTGCTGATGCAAGGAGAGAGGAGGTAGGAATTAGAGCCGCATCTCTATAGGTGCCGATCTATCTGTCCAATAGTACCGAGAACTGTGACTCTTCTTAGAAATTCATAAGAGGATGGGGTTGATTCTTCTCCAGCCTTACCTCTCCAGAGTCCTTACAAGAGATTGGAGGGGGATCATAGGCTCTTTTCAGAGTACCTCCTGTCTTTTTAGTTTTTCTCTTAAGAAGGACACCCCAGTCTACTATGTGTATGTATATATAAAGGTCTTTACTGAATTGTCCATGGTATCTCAAAAGCCCGGAGAACTCTAGCAGAAACAGTGGTCACGGGAATTGCATATAAAGCAGAATGTCACAAGTCTGCAAGTGAAGCTGACTCACCTTGGTGGGAAACCCTAAAAATTTACCTCCTAAATCTTGCTACCTAGATGTCAGTGTTTAGCTTTTCTCTTGATTCTTCAATTTACTCCAAAACTCTTCAGCAAGATTCTCCCTCATCTTTTTTGTTTGGTATCTTACATATAACCAGCTGATACATGAGTTACAGTTTCTACTCTTTCAGTCCTTTCCCATCTTTTGAAAATACAAATGCCCTGGCTTTGCCCTGATGTTGTTTGAAATTGCCCTTTGCTCAATCAAAGTTGATTTTGGAGTAGAGGAAAGTAAGCTCTAGTCTAAAGGATGAGGGAGAAAATGGGTTCATTCCATTCTGATTGAGTCTCCTTGTCAGTGAAATTTTGCGGCTGATTTTCTCACTAGTATTCTTATGAAATAAGTAGATGTCAGTCATATCAGGAAAATGAGATTTTTTTCCCCCCTATGGGATCTTAATTCCCTGACCTGTTCTCCCTGCAGTAGAAGCCTAGAGTCCCAACCTCTGGACGGCCAGGGAAATCCCAGGAAAATGATTTTTCTCATTATCTGACCCAACTTTTGTGACATTAAAGCCCCAGAATTATTGTGCTAAGGAACATTTGATTCTCTGAGAACGGATTTGCTTTTCCAAGAGCCTCCATCCAAGATGGCTCTCTATTTTCCACCTAGAAATGTGGCGGTAGCTTATTTTAGATATCTTTTAATTCAGGCCTTTCCAACAACCACGTTGACTTTTTTCTTCCAGAGCATCCCTGCTTCATGCTCCTTTCTTCTTCCTTGAAGTTTCCTCCACACACTGCTCCTTCAGCCGTCTAATGTCTGCTCATTTTTCAGCCTCTGATTCCAAAGGGAAGTTCTCTTCAACCCTCAAAACCAGACCCAACTTCCTGGTCTGCATTTGCTCAACTCTTACAAGTTCATCCGTATAGCAGTTGTCATATCTGAGTCCTGTTGCCTTGTCACAAGTGAAATTAAATTACTGATTTTGCTTAGCGCTGTCTTCCAGAGTAGAATGTAATCTGCATGAAGACTAGGGCTGTGTTTGTCTATTTATGTGCTGTATCAGGATGGTGTTTGAATCACAGCAGCTGCTAAATAAATACATATAACCACTTTTTAAAATAGTGTGAACTTGGTTGGTTGGGAGCTAACATCTAAGACTGAGTACCCTTTACATCAGGATTATGTCAAACTGCCTTCTGTCACTTAAGGATGTTTTAGAAAAATCCCTCGGTTTCATTTTTATCACTTCTTGTAACTTAACAGTACAGTTCAATGCAAAACTTCCCTTTAACCTCTTCCTGTCACTCCAGCTCAGGCTTATCTCATGGTCCAACAATCTAAAATAGGGAGGTGGATATGGTTTGAACTTCCCCACACCCCTCCTAGTTTACCTCATCCATTTCCAGCTTCTGACGTGGTTTTAAGTCAGGGAAGAATGGGCCAAACTATTTCTTAGTTTCTTGGCTTCTTAGTTATCTCTGTTTCTCTGGTGGGGATGGTGCTGAGGGGACCGGGCAAATGCACCATGCTGTGTGGCATGGTCTGCCCATGCTCTGGGCAGAGCAGCTGGTGAAAGATCACAGTACTAACCCACTCTAGATGGCTTCTCTGACACATACCTGCACACTGACTCCTTCGCGGAGCACGAGTTTGAGTGCCCTGGCGGTGGTGGGGGGAGGAGCTCTCCGCTGAAGAGCGCTGATGTGGGAGATGTCCTCTGGCGTGGCCGCTTCCTGCCTGCTCCCAGCTCAGCTCCCGCTGACGATGTACCGTGCGACCTCTCGGTGCCGAGATCTGCCTTCCTGGTGGCCAAAGTGGCAAGACAACTAAAACCGGGTCCTGTGTGCCCAGTCCACTGCCGAAGTCCCACATGTCAAGCGGTGAGTATACAGGCTGGTTTTTCATCGAGCTCCAAAGAAGCCCACCCGCATTAGAGGCCGAGCTCCGCAACGAGAAGCCACTGCGGTGAGAAGCCCCCACACCGCAACTAGAGAGTAGCCCCCACTCTCCGCAACTAGAGAATGCCCACACGCAATAATGAAGAACCAGCGTAGCCAAAAATACATCAAATTTAAAAAGAAGAGGGGTGAGGCGTGCTGGGGTGATTGCTGAGGCAGCCAAGCCCGTTCAGTCATCCCTGACCAAGCCCAGACATTGTGCTCTCCGGGACTTATTTGTCGCTCTCTTCAGAATGCGAGGTCTCTTTCTCTTTCTAAATCTCAGACATTTGGAAAAATTCTGCCCGGACCCCCATTACAGGTATCTGTTGAGAGAATAAGCCAGTGTATGTTGTGCTGTCTATTCCACCCTCCGCCCCAGCTGGGCTCCCAGGCACAGAGGTCACTGTGGAGAACAGCATTTATGGGGGGATCACAGTTCTTATTTCATTAAGGAGGAGAGGAATCCATCCAAGGCACCGCCTATCAGGAGACATACAGACTCTCATCAGCAGATGGATCATCGGAGGCAGAAATGTCTGGGTAAAAGGCAGGAGTGATGAAAGAAACAGTCAGTAGGGCAAGGTGGAACAGAGGGATGAAAAATCAAGAGATGGGAAAACAGTGGGAATAGAAAATGAGGGTGACAGAAATTTGGAAAGACAGAAGATAGTGGAGGAGAGAAGAGGGAAGACTTGGAGGTGGGAGTGATGCTGAGGGGCCTGGGCAAAGGGACTGTGCTAAATCGCTTACCCAGCTGAAGCATGGAGGATGGGCAGGGCAGCTGGTGCAAGACGATAAGGGCCTGTGGTCACCACTTTCCAGCTGGTGCAGGTGATTATGGGCTAAATGCCCCCCTCCCCCACCATGCAACCTGCTGAGAAGGTGCAGGGAGTAAAGGAGAATAGCAGGAGGTTGGGGCAGGGGAGAGCACACCTCTCCAGGTGAAGGGTCTGCCTCCTTAACAAATGCACTTAAACATAACCCAGAGGCACTGGAGGAGGTTGATCCTGTTGTTCCTGGACAAGAAGTGAGGATAAAAGATGAAACCTTTCTAAGACTGCTTTGGTCTCAGCAAGAATCATGTAAGTACACATGGTCAAGGAAGTTATTTAAATCCAAAACCCAGTGAAGAATTTTGGAAAGACTTCTTCTCCCAACTCCCAGCACTGCCCCCTAAAGGAGAGTGTTCAAGAGAAGAACTCATCACAGAGCTGGACTCATAGATGACCTCCATGTATGTTAGCTCTTATTAAGCAACGCCCAACAACCATGCTTCAGCAACCAGCATGGCCAGGCATTTACTAAATATGGGCAGGGAATGAATGAACTCATTGATACAAGAGTTCTGGTTTAGTTTGCCCGGTCCTATCTCCAGGGCCTTGTGCAGAGCCAGGTATGAAAACTGTGTCCTCTCAGTTCATGGGAGCTCTTGGCCTTGCAAACCTTCCTTGTGCTGCCTGTTGGGACTAACTGGCCCCTGGTGGTATAGGTGATGCACCTGAGGACACTAGGAACCTGGGAGGGACCACAGGAAAATTAAACTTGAGAAGGAAAGGAGTGCAGTATCTAGGAGCAGAGCAGGGCAGGCAGTGGAGGAGAGAACAAAGTCCTATGGACAGGCCTAGAACCATGAAGCTAAGTTCAAAACGAGGAAACTTATAGACGTCTTCTTGCACCCTGTGGCTCAGAAAGTGGTCCATGAACAGCAACATTAGCATCCCATAGGGGTCTTGTTAGAAATACAGAATCTTGATCTCCACCCTAGGCCTGCTGATCCAGAGTTTGCATTTTAACAAGACCCCAAGGTGATTTGCTACCGTTAAAGTGAAGGTGTGAGAAGTGCTGATCTCATCCAAGGCTTTTTAAATTTAAACGTGCTACAGTGGAGCCACCAGAGGGCAGTGCTTGAGTTCACTGATAAGCATCCCACTAAGTTTTGAAATATATGAGCGTCTGGGGAACACACGAGAGTCTGGTTTGATCACTGTACTGAAACTATCCGAGGAGCAATCCCTTTGGGATAGGGTATCAGGCATCCTTGAGGCAAACTGAGCTTCATGGGCATGAAACCTAAGCAATCAAACAGGGCCCCATGCTCAGAAGGACGCTGAACTTCATTTAGTCCTCTGTTGTCATCATCTTGAAATTCTTTTTTCCTCCCTTTTTTATATTTACTTTTTATTTTATGTTAGAATACCCATTCATGCTAAGTCGCTTCAGTCATGTCCGACTCTTTTCGACTCTATGGACTGTAGCCTGCCAGGCTCCTCTGTCCATGGGATTCTCCAGGCAAGAATACTGGAGTGGGTTGCCATTACCTTCTCTAAGGAATCTTTCCAACCCAGGGATTGAACCCATAACTCCTATGTCTCCTGCATTGGCTTTACCACTAGCCACCTGGGAAACCCATATTGGAGTATAGTTGATTTACAGTGTTGTGTTAGTTTCAGATGTACAGCCAAGTGATTCAGTTATACCTATACATATATCCATCCTTTTTCAGATTCTTTTCCCACATAGGTTGTTACAGAATACTGAATGGAGTTCCATGTGCTATATGGTAGGTCCCTGTTGATTATCTGTTTTACATACAGTAGTGTGTATCTGTCACTCCCAAATTCCTAATTTATCCCTCGCCCTATACTTCCCCACTAGCAACCATAAGTCTGCTTTCAAGGTCTGTTTCTGTTTTGCAAATAAGGTCATTTGTATCATTTTTTAAGATTCTACACAGTAAGTAGAAATTCTACACAATTTCCTGGAGTTGAAATTCTTCATAATTTTATCTTTCAATTTGTATTGTGAGTGAAGTTCTTTGGAACAAGGGGGTGCACTCATGAGCAGATGTGTGCAGTATGTGTCAATAACTGTTCCTTACGGCCTCGTTCATGGCACCCCATATGTATAGGAGTCAAATGAGACTCAAATGAGTACAAAGGAGACTCAAATTGAGTACTGGTGTGCATGTCTGAGCTATGAAACACGAATTGAGTAATTTCAGTGATTCTATGTACAAATTAAATGTTCTTCTATTTCTTTCTAAGCTGACATTGCACAATGTAAACAGTAACACTCACAGTAATAATTTAGAATTTTAATTTTCCTTTACTTAGAACAACATTAAATAGCAAGTTAAAAAGTACCATCCCAAGAAGAGAGCCTGAGGAAGGAAAAGACCTTTTTTGTACATTTAATGGCACTCTTTTGCTGCTTTTTGATGGTTGAATGGCATCACCAACCCAATGGACATGAGTTTGAGCAAGTTCCAGGAGACAATGAAGGACAGAGAAGTCTGGCGTGCTGCGATTCATGGGGTTGCAAAGAGTCGAACACGACTTGGCAGCTGAACAACAAGGGCACTCTTTTTCTGCTTTTTGAACCAGTATTCCCACATTTTCATGTTGCACTGAGCCCTGCGTATGTGTACCTGGCACTGCCTCAGAGATGGGAGAGGCAGAGTAGAGTTGCTGCAGGGTCATCCAAGCTGTCTCGGGTGGGATTTGCTCCAAGTCTTAAGTAACTAGAATCAGTAAAAACATGATGCCTGGAGAGGTGTGCCTGTTTCTCAGCAGCCCAGGAACATGCTGATTCATAATGTAAAATGGCTTCTCTTTCTTTTTACTATTTCCCCCAGAATTGCCCTTTCATTCCATTCATGTATATGTATGCATGTGTGCCCGTGTGTGTGTGTGTGTGTGTGTGTGTGTGTCTTTCTCCCAACAAAACTTCCTCCTCTGCCAAAATAATGGAAGGAAAAGGGGAGGATGCTGCATACAGAAAGGAAATCTAGACAGTCTGATTGGAGGTTGCAAGCTGATCAGAGGTGAGTTTGGGATAGGTGTGCAAGCTGGTCTCAGGGAAAGAGAGGGGTGTCTTAGGGAGCCCAGGCCATCTTCTTGTAACAAAAAACCCAAACTTTCTTACCATGTATGTCCAACGCAGATCAGACACCAGCTACCAAACAATTGCTTGGACCCAGGTTCATTGCATTATGTGGTTCCACTTCTGAGTCCCTCACTTCTTGTGACATCAATTCCACCCACTTTCTATTGGCTAAAATCAGGCACATGGCCCCAGTTAGATGAAAAGGGAGCTTGGAAAAAGTTTTTCTATTGACTGATGTATTAGTCAGTGTTCTCCAGAGAAATGGAACCAATAACATACCACATACACACATAAATACATACACACACACACACACACACACATATAGAGATTTATTATGAGGAATTGGCTCATGCAGTTATGGAGGTTTACAAGTCTCAAGACCTGAGTCAGCAAGCTGGAGACCCAGGAGAGCTGATAGAGTCAGGAAAAACCAAATAGCCTAGCTTGAAGACAGTCAGGAGGAGTTCTCCTAAATGTGTGGGAAGATAAGCCTATTTGTTCTTTTTTGTCCTGTTTTTTTAAAAATTTTGTTTGATTTTTAATTGGGGATAATTACTTTAAATATTGCATTGGTTTCTGCCATGAATCAACATGAATCAGCCATAGGTATACATATATCCCCTCCCTCTTGAATCTCCCTCCCACCTCTCATCCTATCCAACTCTCTAGGTCGCCACAAAGCACTGGGTTTGGGTTCCTTGCGTCTTACAGCAAATTCCCACTGGCTATCTATTTTACCTATGGTGATATATATGTTTCAATGCTCTCGCAAATAATCCTGCCCTCTCCTTCCCTCACTGTGTCCAAAAGTATGTTCTTTATGTCTGTGACTCTTTTACTGTCCTGCAAATAGGATCATCAGTATCATCTTTCTAGATTCCATATATATGCATTAATATATGATCATCATTTTTCTCTTCCTGACTTCATTCTGTATAATAGGCTCTAAGTTCATCCACTTCATTAGAAATGACTCAAATGTGTTCCTTTTTATAGCTGAGTAATATTCCATTGTTAATATGTACCACATTTTCTTTATCTGTTCATTTGTTGATGGACATCTAGGTTGTTTCCGTGTCCTAGCTATTATAAATAGTGCTGTGATGAACACTGGGATACATGTTTTTTTTTAATTATGATTTCCATCAGATATATGCCCATAGTGGGACTGTGGAGTCATATGATAGTTTTATTCCTAGTTTTCTAAGGAATCTCCACACTGTTCTCCATAGAGGCTGTATGAATTTGCATTCCCACCAATAATGCAAGAGGGTTCCATTTTCTCCACACCCTCTCCAGCATTTATTGTTTGCAGATTTCTGAATGGTGTGAGGTGATACCTCATTGTAGCTTTGATTTTTGTTTTGTTTTTCAGTTGCTAAGTCATATCTGAATCTTTGTGACCCCATGGACTGCAGCACACCAGCCTCCCCTGTCCTTAACTATCTCCTGGAGTTTGCCCAAACTCATGCCCATTGAGTTGGTGATGCTATCCAACCACCTCATCCTCTGCCACCCTCTTCTCCTTTTGCCTTCACTCTTTTCCAGAATCAGAGTCTTTTCCAACAATCTGAAGTTGAATCTTTGCATCAGGTGACCATAGTATTGGAATTTCAGCAGCCCTTTGAATGAATACTCAGGGTTGATTTCCTTTAGAATTGACTGATTTGATCTCCTTGCTGTCAAAGGGGCTCTCAAGAGTATTCTCAAGCACCTCAATTCAAAGGCATCAGTTCTAAAGCACTCAGCCTTCTTTATGGTCCAAATCTCACATCTGTACATGACTACTGGAAAACCTTAGCTTTGATTATGCAAACTTTTGTTGGCAAGGTGATGTCTTTGCTTTTTAATATGCTGTCTAGGTCTGTCATAGCTTTCCTTTCAAGAAGCAAGCATCTTCTAATTTCATGGATGCAGTCACTGTCCACAGTGATTTTGGAGCCCAAGAAAATAAAATCTCTCACTGTTTCCCCCTTTTTCCCTTCAATTTTCCATAATGTGATGGGACCAGATGCGATGATCTTAGTTTCTTGAATGCTGAGTTTTAAGCCAGCTTTGAATTTCTCTAATATGTGTGATTTTGAGCATATTTTCAGTCATCTGTATGTTTTCTTTAGAGAAATATTTGTTTAGGTCCTCTGCCTACTTTTTGATTGAACTGATTGTTTTCCTGGTATTGAGCAGAATGAGATGCTTGTATATTTTAGAAACTAATCTTTTGTCAGTTGCTTCATTTGCTATTATTTTCTCCCATTCTTAGGGTTGTCTTTTTACCTTGTTTATAGTTTTCTTCACTGTGCAAAAGTTTTTAAGTTTAATTAGGTTACATTTGTTTATTTTTGTTTTTATTTACACTACTCTAGGAGGTGAGTCATAGAAGATCTTGCTGTTATTTGTGTCAAATAGTGTTCTGCTTATGTTTTCCTCTAAGAGTTTTATAGTTTCTGGTCTTTTACATGTTTAATACATTTTGAGTTCACTTTTGCTTATGGTGTTAGGAATTGTTCTACCTTTATTCTTTTACACGTAGCTGACCAGTTTTCCCAGCACCGCTTATTGAAGAGACTGTCTTTTCTCCATTTTATTAATATATTTTGTCTCATATGTCAAAGATAAGGTGCTCACAGGTTTATGGATTTGCTGTTGCCACTGCTGCTGCTGCTGCTGCTAAGTCGCTTCAGTCGTGTTCAACTCTGTGCGACCCCATAGACAGCAGCCCACCAGGCTCCGCCGTCCCTGGGATCCTCCAGGCAAGAACACTGGCGTGGGTTGCCATTTCCTTCTCCAGTGCATGAAAGTGAAAAGTGAAAGTGAAGTCGCTCAGTCGTGTCCAACTCTTGGCGACCCCATGGACTGCAGCCCACCAGGCTCCTCCGTCCATGGGATTTTCCAGTCAAGAGCACTGGAGTGGGGCGCCAGTGCCTTCTCTGGCATGGATTTATCTCCAGATTTTGTATCCTGTTCCACTGATCTATATTTCTGTTTTTGTGCCAGTACCATACTCTCTTGATGACTGTAGCTTTGTAGCATTGTCTGAAGTCAGGAGGGTTGATTCCTCTAGCTCCACTCTGCTTTCTTTCTGCTTTGGTATCTTTTGTGTTTCCATACAAGTTGTGAAATTAATTGTTTTAGTTCTATGAAAAATATACCATTGGTAATTTGATAGGGATTGTCTTGAATCTATAGATTGCTTTGGCTAGTATTTTCACTTTCACAATATTGATTCTTCCAATCCAAGAACATGGCATATCTCTCTATCTGTTTGTGTCATCTTTGTCTTCTTTCATCAGTGTCTAATAGTTTTCTGCATACAGGTCTTTTGCCTCTTTAGGCAGATTTATTCCAAAGTATTTTATTATTTTTGTTGCAATGGTAAATGGGATTCTTTCCTTAATTTTTCTTTTTGATTTTTCATTGTTAGTGTATAGGAATGCAAGAAATTCCTGTGTATTAATTTTATACCCTGAAACTTTACTGTATTCATTGATTAGCTCTAGTACTTTTCTGGTGGCATCTTTAGGGTTTTATATGTATAGTATCATGTCATCTGCAAACAGTGAGAGTTTTAATTCTTCTTTTCCACTCTTGATTTATTTATTTTCCTTTTCTGATTGCTGTGGCTAGGATTTCTAAAACTCTGTTGAATAATAGTGGTCATAGTGGATACCTTGTCTTGTTCCAGATTGTAGACAAAATGCTTTCAGTTTTTCACCTTTGAGAATAATGTTTGCTGTAGGTTTGTCACATATGGCCTTTATTCTGTTGAGGTATGCTCCTTCTGTGCCTGCTTCTGGAGAATTTTTATCTTAAATGATTGTTGAAGTTTGTCAAAAGTTTTCTCTGCATCTATTGAGATTATCATATGATTTTTATCTTTCAATTTGTTAATATGGTATATCACACTGATTGATTTCCATATATTGAAGAATCTTTGCATCCCTGGGATAAAGTTGACTTGATTGTGATATGTAATTCTTTTTATGTTGTGTTGGATTCTGATTTCTAAAATTTTGTTGGGGATTTTTGCATCTATGTTCATCAGTGATATTGTCCTGTAATTTTCTATTCTTGTGGCATCTTTGGTTTTGGTATCAGGGTGATGGTGACCTCATAGAATGGATTTGGGAGTTTTCCTTCCTCTGCAATTTTCCTGAAGAGTTTGATCACGAAACCTGTTAGTGCTTCTCTAAACTTTTGGTAGAATTTGCCTAAAGCCACCTGGCCCTGGGCTTTTGTTTTTTGAAAGACTCTTTTATTATAGTCTCAATTTCCATGTTTGTGATTGGTCTGTTCATATTTTCTATTTCTTCCTGGTTCAGTGTTTGAAGGTTACACTTTTCTAAGAATCTGTCCATTTCTGCCAGTTTGTCCATTTTATTAGTATATAGCTGCTCATAATAGTCTTATGATCTTTTAACTTTTGAATTTCTGTGTTGTTCATGGTCACTTCTCCTTTTTCATTTCTAGTCTTATTGATTCGAGTCTTACCCTTTTTTTTCTTGATGAGTCTGGCTAATGGTTTGTCAATTTTGTTCATCCTTTCAAAGAACCATCTTTTAGTTTTATTTATCTTTATTATTGTCACCTTCACTTCTTTTTCACTTATTTAAGCTCTGATCTTTATGATCTGTTTCTTCTACTGACTTTGGGGTCTTTTAATCTTCTTTTGCTTGTTGCTTTAGTCATGAAGTTAGGTTCTTTCGTTGTTGTTTCTCTGGTTTCTTGAGGTAGGCTTGTGCTGCTGTTAACTTCCTTCTTGGCATTGCTTTTACTCACCCCACAGGTTTTGAGTTGTCAAGTTTTCACTGTCATTTGTTTCTAGGCATGTTTTCATTTCCTTTTTGATTTCTTCAGGGATCTGTTGGTTATTCAGAATTGTCTTGTTTAGGTTCCATGTGTTTGTGGTTTTTATAGCCTTTTTTCCCCCTGTAGTTGGTATTTAATCTTATAAATACCATTGTGGTCAGAAATTATGCTTGAAATGACTTCAGTTCTTAAAAATTTACCAAGATGTGATCAATCCCAGAGAATGTTCCATGTGCACTTGAGAAAGAAAGGAAATCTATCATTTTGGGGTTAAATGCCCTGTAGATATCTACCAGGTCCAACTGGTTCAATGTATCATTTAAAGCTTGTGCTTATTAATTTTCTGTCTGGCTGATCTGTCCATTGGTGTGAGTGGGATGTTAAAGTCTCCTACTGTTACTGTGTTACTATCAATTTCCATTTTAACAGTTGTTAGCATTTGCCTTATGTATTGAGGTGCTCCTATGTTGGCTGCATATATATTTATAATTGTTATATTTTCTTCTTGGATTGATCCCTTGATCATTTTGTAGTGTTCTCTTTTATCTGATGTAAGTAGTCTTCCCATTTTCTTTTGATTTCCATTTACATGAAATATCTTTTTCCAAACCCTCACTTTCAGTTTGTATGTGTCCCTAGGTCTGAGGTGGTCTTTTATTGATAGTATATATAGTTCAGTTCAGTTCAGTTCAGTCACTCAGTTGTGTCCAACTCTTTGAGACTCCATAGACTGCAGCACACCAGGCTTCCCTGTCCTTCACCAACTCCCAGAGTTTGCTCAAACTCATGTCCATTGAGTCGGTGATGCCATCCAACCGTCTCATCCTCTGTCATCCCCTTCTCCTCCTGCCTTTAATCTTTCCCAGAATCAGGGTCTTTTCCAGTGACTCAGTTCTTTGCATCAGGTGGCCAAGGTATTGGAGCTTCAGCTTCAGCATCAGTCCTTCCAATGAATATTCAGGACTGATTTCCTTTTGGATGGACTGGTTAGATCTCTTTGCAGTCCAAGGGACTCTCAAGAGTCTTCTCCAACACCACAGTTCAAAAACATCAATTCTTCAGTGCTCAGCTTTCTTTATGGTCCAACTCTCACATCCATACATGACTACTGGAAAAACCATAGCTTATAGTTTTTTCCTTTCATCACTTTAAGTATATCCTGCTACTCTCTTCTGGACTACAGAGTTTCTGTTAAAAAATCAGCTATTGGCCTTATGGGAATCCCCTTGTATGTTATTTGTTGCTTTTCACTTGCTGCTTTTAATATTTGCTCTTTGTGTTTAATTTTTGTTCATTTGATTAATATGTGTCTTGGCATATTTCTCCTTGGGTTTATCCTGTATGGGATTCTCTGGTCTTCCTGGACTTGGGTGGCTATTTCCCTTCCCATTTTAGGAAAGTTTTTGACTATAATCTTCTCAAATATTTTCTAATACCTTTTCTTTTTGTCCTCTTCTTCTGGGACCCCTATGATTCAAATATTGGGCCACTTAATGTTGTCCCAGAGATCTCTGAGACTGTCCCCACTTCTTTTTATTCTTTCTTCTTCATGCTGCTCTGTTTCCGTTATTTTTGTTATTCTATCTTCCAGCTCACTTCTCTGTTCTGCTGCTTCTCTTATTCTGCTATTGGTTCCCTCTAATGTTTTTCATCTCAGTTGTTTTATTCATTTCTGATGGTCTGTTCTTTAAATCTTCTGGGACCTTGGTAAACATTTCTTGTATCTTCTCGATCTGTGCCTCCAACCTGCTTATCTGTGCCTCTATTTTATTTCCAAGATTTTAGGTCATCTTTACTATCATTATTCTGGATTTATCTTCATGAAAACTGCTTATTTCTTCTTCATTTGTTTGGTCTTGTGGGTTTTCACCATGTCCCTTCAGCTGCTGCATGCTTCTATGTCATTTCATTCTGCTTAACTTACCGTGTTTGGGGGTCTCCCGGCTGCAGGTTGGAAGCTGTAGTTCCTTTTAATTGTGATGTCTTCCCCTTGCCCCTTGCTGGTAGCTGTGATTCCTGGGGTTGGTCCAGTGCCTAATGAAGTTTTCCTGATAGGGGGACTCGTGTCTGTGTTCTGGTGAATGGAGCTGGGTCTTGTCTCTCTGAAAGGTAGTGGTGTCCAGTAGTGTGTTTGGGGGTGTCTATAAGCTTGGTATGTTGGGGGGCAGCCTTTCTGCAAATGAGCAGGTTTGTGCTCCTACTTTGCTAAAGATTTGGCATGAGGCATCAGGAACTAGAGCTTGTGGGCCTTTGAGTGGGACTTGGTCTTAGTTTTGATACAGAGGCCTTTGAGAGGGCTCTCAGCTATTAATATCCCATGGTGTCGGGAGTTCTCTGGTGGTCCAAAGTCCTAAACTTGGGTATCCAACCTCTGGGGTTCAGGCTTAACCCCTTACTGTAGCACCAAGATTTCATAGGCCACACAGCACAGAAAACAAAATCCAAGACTAACAGTGAAACAACAGTCAACAGCCAAGAACACCCAAGGAGACACACACTTATAAAGAGAAGAGAGAAGAAAGAGAAAATAAAGGAAGTCAAAAAAGAAGAGAGCAATCAAGCCAGTCATCAAGCCCGTAAGTGAAAATGGATACTAAAAATTAGACTCTCAAAAGTACAAAATCAAAAATATGGAAAAAATTGCAGTGTAACTAAGCAGTACTAAGGAGTAGAAATAGGAAAAAATAAAACGAATTTATTTAAAAATAAGATATTTTTTAAAAAAGAAAAAGTAAGTTATAAAAATTAAAGGAGTAATAAAGAACATTATTAGAACAATATGAAAAAGGGGGGGGGAGGAAAATATATAGAATGGTAGTGATAAGAATATCCATGTGATTCCTGTTTTCCTGCTCCAGTCAATTTGCCTACTGAGAAAGGCCTCCAGTATTTCTAGGAACATCTGTGGACCTGTTGTGGGCAGTGTGGGGTTAGTTCAGACTCAGATCTTGCCTTGCTCTAGCTTGTATTTGCTCTAAAATTCTATGTGCTTGCATGCATGCTAAGTTGCTTCAGTTGTGTCTGACTCTTTGCAACCCTACGTACTGTAGCCTGCCAGGCTCCTCCATTCATGGGATTCTCCAGGCAAGAATATTGGAGTGGGTTGCCATGCCCTCTATAGAGAAAGAGCAAATGAGCCAAGATGGCATGGTCAGGCTTTCTTGCCCCACATTTTGTAAACAATGATTATGTAACAGCTGAGATCAAAATAAGCTAGAGCAAGGCAAGATCTGAGTCTCAACTAACATCTGTGTTGCATTAGTGCCGTCAGAGTATCTTCATGGCAGTCAACTCTGGTTCTGTCTCTGAGGTCCAACCCCCAAAACCTGAGCTTCTGCACCCAGCCCCCACTCTCTTCTGTGAGCCTCTTCTCAGCTGGGAAGTGCTGCTCCGCATCATCTCTGTGGTGAATTCTCTCCATTTTGCCTTCTGAGCATGTGCCGTTTCGCTGCAACTGACTTCGCCTATGAGGGGGTCTCCTAGTGTACGGATTTTTCTCCTTCACTACTCACTCCCCGGGGATGCAAGTCCCCAACCTGGTATCCTTTGTCTCCCTTTTCATCTTTATCTTTTCCCCTACCTCATTCTGAGGGGATTGGTTTGCCTTTTTGGAAGTCTGGGAGCTTCTGCCAGCATCCAGAAGATGTTCTGTAGGAGATGTTTCACATGCACATGAGTTTTTTGATGTATTTGTTGGGGGGAAGGTGGTCTCCCCACTTTATTCCTCCATTAACTTGAAAGTCTCCCCTGCCTTTTTGTGCTTTTCAAGACTTCAACTGATAGGGTGACCCGCCCCCCACCCAAACTGGAAAGGATAATCTGCTTTACTAAGCCTATTAATTCAAATGTTAATCTCACCCAGAAACACTCTCAGGGACACCCAGAATAAGGTTTGACCAATGACTGGGTGCCCCTGTGGCTCAGTTAAATTTTCATGTAAAATTAACCATCAAAGTCCAGGAAGAAAATGAAAGGGTTTGATGAACACACAGTATTGTCTCTGCCACAGAAGTGATAAGAGGAGGGAGAGATAAGATTGGTTTGGTGTAAAGAGGAAGTGATCTGTGGTAGGACAGTTTGTTGAAAGGGAAAATTATCTTTTATTGACCCTATCAGCTCCAGGCCCATGAAGGACCACAGAGGAGGCAAACAAAAAGCAAAAATTCCAGTTGTCCTGGGAGCTTTTGCCGGCCTGTAATGAAAGACCTTGGTGAGAGAGCTTAGTCAATTGATTTGATGGATTTTTTTGGATTCTAGGATTCAACAGTTTTGACAATTATATTATTGTTTATTGAAACAAGAAAACATTGAAGAATACATTCTGCCCATTTTTGGTGGGAAAGCACATACATATATGCATGCTAGAAAAACAATTAGAAAATACAAAATAAAATATTACTGTGATTATAAAAATTTTATTTGAATAAAAAATTTTATTATAAAAATATTTTATTTATTTGTCTAAATTATTCTTTTAGCCATCTCAATCCTTTCCCCTATTCTGTACAGCCAGAGCTTCTGTCCTGGTTAACAGCCGATTGCCAATGAGGACAAGATCTTGCCTTCTTGACGTTTCACTCTAGTTAGCTCTTCTCAGGTCCATAGGAGACTAAGAAGAGTGGTTACCATGATCACTAGCCAAGTTGTCATCCAAGCTACTCCAGAGGAGGCTGAAAGAGTAAGAAAATGCAAAACATTTAGGTGTCCTGATTAATTTGTTGAGAAGGAGAAGGGGTGCTGGACATTGGCACAGGAGCTTCTATAGCAAAGGAATGTGTTTCCTCCCTGAATCCAGACACAGTGTGTCCTGCACATCCTTTTTCCCAGATGAGCAAGAGCTCAACCTCCCAGATGTAAAGTATAAAGAATACAGAACTCCTTTAAATATTACTGGCTTAGCTGAGTGCTGTACATGAAGATTATCTTGGCATGTCTCTGGGCCTAGAAAAGAATCATTCTCCTACACTGGACAGCAGCTAAGTAGGGCAGACCTTCAAGTGCAGTAGTTCATGATACTGTGTGCTAGGTTTAGGGAAGAAAGGCTTGCCTGTTTCTCCACACTACCAGCCATCAGTACCAACTCGGTGGAGGAGGAAAAAAAGAAAGGGAAATTAAGAGATAGAGAAGTGTAAGGCAGCGGAGAGGAGAGTGATAAATTATGGAAGGGGAATTAAGGATGCTCTTCTAGGATAATTTAGGCAGCTGAAAAGTACCAAGATGGGCTTAGACCGTCAAAAAAGAGATGTATTATTGCTTTTATCCTCTCTGTGAATGGGCAGTCACTTTCATTCTGTAAAGAACAAGGACTGTGTCTCTTCCTTTTTCTGGATCTCAGGATATGGTGTTGATATAAAGGTGATTTTAGAACCACCCAGCCAACTGCTGGTCTCATGGTCAGACACCAAAGTCTTATATTGGGTCTTTGGTGGTGGAAAAGCAGAGCGTATCATGAAAGACTAGAAGAGACACGACCAGCTGCTTGGGAAGAACTTGTTTCTATAGTTCATGTGTGGGAGCAGAGGTAAAGAAATCAGCACAGGTGAGAAGAGTAGGCTGGGTCCAGGAAGACCATCAAGAGTCATGTCCCCAGGAGCCACTATCCCTGGTGACTGGGCATGAAAAGGATCTCAGGTAAATGTTGGCACCACAGGTATGAGTTATTCTGGAGAGATTTATACACCAGGGCTTGAGGATGTGATTTCAGGGGTGTGGAGAGTACAGGACCCAGAATGCTGAAGAGAGTGACTCAAATTTATCAAGTGACCCCCCAAATCCCTGGTGTCTCTAGAATTAAAAGGACTTGTTGGGTCTAATTTAACTACCACTCATTGAAGGCTTCTTAGATACTGTGCTAGGTAGTTACCTGTATTGTCTAATTTAATTCTCATAACAGTACAAGATTATTTTGTCTTATTTAGGAAAAACATGACTTGGAAAGGCTAAGTCACTTGTTTAGCTAATAAGTAATAGTCACAGGATTAATCCCAGGTGTGACTGATTCCAAAACCTACGATTGTAGCTACCCCACAATGGGACCTGTGTAGACTTGAGAGAGAGCCAGGAGTGATGCTCTACTGAGTGGGGCCTCCCAGGAGATAGAGAAATCTGAAACATGAAATCCAGAGTTTGCCTTTCCAACTTTATCAAGGGCCATACACCTGGGAAACAGCAGGAAATCTCAGTCTTGGGGCCAGGCTCTCTTGCTCACCACTCGTTCCCACTCATGTTCACCCACTTGGCCCTTCTTTCTTTTGGTCCTCACTCCTGCTTACCCACTTGGCCCTTCTTTCCTTTGCTGTTTACCAGAAACACCTTTATGTCGCTGCACAACTACATCCGGACTGTTCCTCTACTTGCCCTTTTCCTCCCTACTCACCTTGAAATCTCAGATTCCAGGACCACGCCCTTATTAAACCAGGGCAGGAAAGGGGGACACGAGAGCCCTTTGCAGGTGAGAACACCGAGCTCCACAAAGGCGAGGGAAGCTTGCTGAGAGGCTGTGTCAGAGACACAAGGGGACGCCTCACGAGTGCCTTCAGGATTCTCCATCAAGCTCTATGACAGTGGGCTGGAAAAGAGCCCCACCCTTTTCTTCAATCAAGAGAAAACTAGTTACCCTGTGCCCACCTCAGCTCCCTTGACAGTGTCTCTTACCCGGTTCACAGGGTGAAGCGAAGTTAACTGTGCTGTTTTGGCTGCTTACAGGATTGCTGACTTGGCAGGTATAAGACTTTGAGTAGTTTTGTGGCATGTGGACCTCTTCAAGCACACTACTCTGTAGCTGTTTCGTAAAGGACCCTGACTTCCAGTACCAAGTGTAGTTTACAGGATGGTTCTGGACCACACAGGATAGGGTCAGGTAGCAGTTGTTCATTTCCTGTGTCTTCTTGACTTTTATGACAGGCTTCGGTACAGGGTCTGAAGATGAAGATGTCATAAGATGAGACAATGGGTTTATGCATTGATGAAGCGCTTATGCTGGTAGGGTCTAGCCAACAAAATGCAAAGCGAGGTCCTGAGGAGCAGCCATGGAGAAGAGGGCCCTGTAGGGGGAGCGAGTGAGCAGCTTTGACCTCTGTAGGCTTCAGAGGGAAAGAGCTACTTCTTGGAGTGAAGCTAAACGGGATCCAGAAGGGGGAGCCAGTTACCCAGAAACAAAATGGAGTTATGCTCATCTGTGGGCCAGAAAGAAGAGTTTTAGCACAGAGATCAGCTAGAGTTGAACTTGATATCCCAACTGTCTGAGCTACTCAGGGCCCCTTCTCTAGCAATGACCCACACTTGGCACCTTAGCCCATCAGTCAGTCCTTCAAGAGTTCTTGGGCTCAGATACAATTAGAGTCCTGGGGTAAGAGATCCCACTCTACACCTTTCCTGAACTCTGGCAGAACTACAGAGAGCCTCGTGGATCTCCCAGCGCAAGTCGGTAGTGATGAATGGCATCTGTTAACTCTGGTATCTCAGTGCTTGCCACAGAGCAGGTATTCTGATGAAAGGGAAAGGTGAATGGATGTAGGGATGAAGCAGTTATGCAATAGAAAAGGCAAAATACTCACTTTACAGTGAGACAAGCTTGAGTCCTGGACTTGGCTCTCAGAGAGTGGCTCTGACAGGCAAGACAACTAACCCTCTGAACTCCTTCTCACATGTAAAATGACCCTACTTCATAGCACAATGTTAGTAAGATACAGTGCCATCATCTATGAATAAGTGCTTTTGCTGGGTGTGATGTATGCATGTTGAAGGTCACAGCATCATCACTGCTTTCATCCTGCAGGCAGGTGGGCTGAGATGTAGTCCCATCACCTGCTCCTTTCTTGACTGGGACTGCTTTACCTGAAATTGTCTGAGGTCTTTTCCTGCGGGTCAAGAGTAAAACACCTGCAGAATCAATGCAGCTCAGAAGTCATAGGATTAAAATGAAGCAGAGAATTGACCCAATTGGAGCTGACTTCTGGGTTGTATGTCGTGAGGGGCAATGGAACCTCTACCAATCTGACCTCTAGATCCATCTCCTCCGTGAAACCTTATCACATTGCTGGACTCCTCTTGCATACTTTACATGCGCAGTCTTCATGTGCTTATTCATTTCCTGTGGTCTGGCCTCAGTTCTTATAAACCTTCCGCATTTCTCATAGTAAACAGCTCAACTCTGAGCACTCCAGAGCCAGATGGAGCAGTCTGGTTCCAAAATGCCCCCTTTGAGCTTTAGAAATTCCAAGGCTGGACAGAAGGATGATTCTTCCACTAATCACATCCTCAGAGCCTTATCCAGAGGCAAGTGTGCTAAAGCCAAGTAGGCTTATAGCTTTTAGGATATTCAGAAATTTTGAAAGTTGGTTGTGAAATGAAACTGTTAGCAGTTTATAGTTGGTTGTGATGGGAATATTTACCACAAAATCTGGTAAGTGAAATGTATTTCAGGTCTTTTTTTTTTCCTGCTCTCCAGTTTATGAGTCTATTCAGAACAAAAAGAAGAGGCAGGGGTCTGGGAGGACCCTTTGCCTGTCATCTTGTGATTCTCCTCTTTTTTTTTTGTTAGCCAGCAGTTCTATGGTTGGAAATGTTATTCTGTGCTTCTGGTTTTGTGAAGCCGCAGCCAACTGGATTCATGGAAGAGTCTGTGTTTAGTGCATCTTTAAAGCCCTCACTCTTGTTTTAAGGGCAGGCATTTTCCAAACAGGTTTGTTTTGCATTCTGTGTGGTGAACAGACGGGAGGTTTTTATTTTCAGCTGTTTGCACTGAGATTGACAGCCTGGAGGGTCTCCTGAAACATGGACCCTGAAACAGCCTTTTTGAAATGAATCCAGGTGAACGTGCCTTGGAAGCTGTTCTGGGGTGATGCTGGGCCCTGCTCTGTCCTTTCTTCTCTCCCTCTTTGTCTTACAAAAATAAAAACAAGTACAACTACCAACTGCGAAATCCATTAATTCCTCTGAACCACTGGACGCGTCTAGTAGTAGTGTCCTCAGGAAATCACAGCCCCCACGCGAGAAGTTCCCTCGACCCTTAGCAGCCTCTTAGAAACGGTGGAAGGCAAGATGGGGGTCTGCAGTAGGGGCTGCCCTTGCCCTCTCTGTGGAGAGGTGGGGAGGGACGTCCTAGGCGGGCGTCAGGGGGACACCCACACTGCCTGGCCCCTCCCTCCGTCCCTGTTGGGCAAGCACCGTTCCCACCAGAGCCCCCGAGAAGCCGTGATGGGGAGCCGCCTCCAGGAACCCGCGAGGAAGCTTTCCGTGACCCTTTTACCGCCTCTTCGTATCAGGCACTTGCCTGTCCTCGACTCGGCGATTTGCCCGAGACGCTGAGCCAGCACTTGTGCAAAACGCTCCCGGTGACGTGGTCCTTTGACCGAGATGCCTGGACAGCCTGGTATTAAGAGGCTGGTTCCTGGGGATGTGAAGTCTACTTGGCCTGGGGTTCTGCTTGTCACCGATACCATGTTGAGACCAGTTCTGAAGGCCAACTGGAAGAAGAGATAGTGGCGCCTGTAGAACTCCACTTAGGTCTGCAAAGTACTGGCCTAGCTGTGGCAAGGATTCGCTAAGATTTCTCAGTCTGATCCTACCTGCAGAATGCTGTTCCCTGCCACTACCTCCTCACTGCTTCTCTCCCTTCGCACCCCTCCAGGGCCCTGCTGCTGGCTGAGTCCTTGTTTTGGCATAGGTTGGGGACAGGGGTGCGGGGTCTGAGTGCGACCGGGCCTGGGAACCCACCTCTCTCAGAGACGCGGGCGGTGCCAGGCCAGGCTGGTAGGCAGACACAAAAAGAATGGCGGAGAGGGAGGGCCTGTCTTCACAAGCCCCCTCCCCGATAGCGCTGGACACAGAATCCCATCATGGTCTTTGGGGCCTTGGTCTGGAGTCTGGGTTCCCCACTTGCCAGGGGCGTGATGTCTCTGGTGAGGCTTTGATGAAAGCCAGGGGCTCTGCCCGGGGTATCCTGCACGGCTTTGAACTAGAAGCCCTTTAGAACCCCGCCCCTTCCTGCTGTTCGAGGTTTGGTTTTTCTTCCTTAGCTCCGGACCAAGAACAAGTTCAGACGTTCCCAAGGGCCCTTGGCCGCTCAAGGTCTTGGGTCCCCGACGCGCCCCGTCTCCACTCAGGGGCGCCTCCCCGGCGGCGTGCGTAATCGCGGCTTCCTGCCCGCGCCGCCAGCCGCGCCAGCTGCCCCTGACCTTTCCAGCCGGGCAGCCCGGGCTCACGGCGCAGTTCTCTCCTAGCCGGCTGGTGACATGAGCCGCCTCCCCGGCACTGGCCGCTTAGGTGCCAAGGGGCTTCCGGAAGGCTCGGTCCTCCTGAGTTGGGTGTCAGGACAGCACTGTTTTCCAGTTCTTCCTGGTTGGTTTCAAGAAACCAGCCTCAACGTCCTGCCCATCACTGTCTCAGTGTCCTCTGACAGCCCTCTGTGGACAAAGCTGCTTGGTCTGTAGGAGGTATGGGAGGTGGTCTGAGGTCCACTCAGACAGTCTCAATGGGGGCAGCTGTTCGTCATAATGGGAACAGAGGCCTGGCTGGGGGTGGAGGAACTGGGGCCACATCGCATCCCAGGCACTGGAGACTAAGCTGTGAATTAAACAGAGTCCCCCACCACAGTGACCCTGACCTCCCAGGAGGGTGAGCTGGCAAGGAACAGGCCAAATGCATAAATTCAAAGAAGAAAACAAGGGTGGGGAAGAGAGGTGGTCAGGGCAGGCCAGGGGTGACGTTTGAGAAAAGGGTTGGAGGGAGGCAAAGAAGTCACATACCTTGGGGAAGAGTGTTCCTGTCAGGCAGACAGCCTATGCAAAGGTCCTGTGCCAGATGGTGACAGGAGCAAAGTGAGAGGACAGGAAATCAGGCAGGTGCAGGCCCTGAGTGAGACAGGAAGCCACAGAAGGTTCTAGAACATCCAAGAGACCAGAAGAAGCAGTGCTGGGGTAGGAGTGGGGTCAGCCCAACGGAGAGGCCACAGAGGTGGCAGGGAAGGGGTGCTGTGAGGGCCCAGGCAGACGGGCTGGTTGTTCCGCAGGCTCAGGACGCTGAGGTGGGAGCTTTCTGAAGAGTAGAAGGGGGACATGGTCAAATCAGTTTCTGATCTGGTCAGGACTTTTCTGGAAGTCTAGTGGTTAAGACTGCTTTCCAGTGCATGGGGTGCAGGTTTGGTCCCTGGTCAGGGAGCTCAGATTCCACATGCCTCTGGGCCACAAAACCAAAACAGAAAACAGAAACAAGACTGTCCAAATTCAATAAAGACTTTAAAAATGGTCCACATCAAAAAAGTCTTAAAAAAAAAAAAAAGAAGCCTCTGGCCTTGGGAAGAGAGCAGGGAACAACAGGTAGAGGGGACAGCTGAGATTCTGGGGCCTGCTTAGGGAGGGAAGTAAGGATGAAGAGACCCAGGGGCTTGACCCCAATGGCAGCCGCGCAGGGCACAGGCAATGCCCTTGCGCAGCACAGAGAGGGTGAGCCATCTGCCCCAGGACACACGCTGGGAAGTGTAACCCCACTGGGCCTCAGACATCACAGCCAGTGCTCCATACTTCCTTTTAAAAAAAAGGTTTTTTTTCATACTAGGAATTGAACTTGTGCCCCCTGCAATGGAAGCACAGAGTCTTAACCACTGGACCTCTGAGGAAGTTCCTCATTCCTGCTTGAAAACACAGGAGAAGCGCCTCACTGAGCACCTGTGGAGTGTCTGAAACCTCACTTGGGACCCTCTTTATCTCCATAAGCTGTGGGGTCAGTGTGACTGACTGGCCAGGGGGGACCTGGGCAGCAGTGCCACGCCACAGGGAGGGGCCAGGCCACTGTCCTCTGTGCCCCAGAGGCCGACACCACATGCCTGGCCCCAGGTCAGTAACCTGTCACCTTACAGGCCCTGGGTCCTGCCCTGAGACCCCCCTCCTGGTCTGGGCCCAGCCACCCAGGAATGACTCACCCCCACTCTGCCCCCGCTGGAACTAGGCACCAAAATAGTCACCCAGCTCACTCTTGGGAGTGGCCGTGGAAATACTTCAGGGCTACCTTCAGTGCCTAAAAGTACGTGGGAAATACAAGCATGCATCTCTCCTCCCTCATTCCCTTCTCTGTTCCTTTGAAAACCATCCCTATAAGCACCCCGGGGCCCTCCACGCTACACCCCTCCAGCAGGTTATGCCTCCCTGGCCAGCAGGACTGTGGGAGGTCCCCAAATGCCCACATCCCTGTCAAGTGTGGTGAGGTGGCCTTTCTTCCTCCTTGTTGCCATGGAGAGACTCCACAAGGTTCCCCAGAACTCTCTGGAAGGGCAAAGCCTTTTCCACAACCCTTAGAAGTCTCGATTCCCGGAGAGGGAGGCCAGGGTGCTGCAACATTGATCAGGGAGATCTTATTACTCAGCAGTTTTCCCCATATGTAGGCCCTCGCCCCCATCTGCTCCTTCCTTGGGGCCTCTTCCTAAGCAACCTATTTCAGGTCTTTTTTTTTTGAAAATCACTGTAGGAACCTTTGAATATTTCCTGTTGCTAGTACATCTTGCAATTTTAGGACATATGATATGGAGGAAGTGAGCAAGAAGGCCTCTTAGACCAGGGACCATCATGACCCATGTTGGTAGGACATGAATACATACAATATTCTTCATTCTTGCAGCATTTTAGCATTTTTAAGGCTCCTCACCAGACACAAGATCTTCTGGCACATTCTTTGTTATAATTTTATTATTTTTGGCTGCGCCATGCAGCATGTGGGGTCTTCGTTCCCCAACCAGGAATTGAACTCAACATGCCCCCTGCAGTGGAAGCGTAGAGTCTTAACCACTGGACTACCAGGGAAGTTCAGCATTTTAAAAGTGTTTTCACTTTCATTATCTACTTTGATTCTCATAACATCCTAAAAAGATATAATTATCCTCACAATATGATGAGGAACCCAAGGTTCTGAGGGGCACATCTCCCCTGGATGTCTGCCCAGCCCTCCTCCTCTAAGAACTGACAGCCTCCCCAAGAACCAAGTTACCACCTTATAAGCTGAATCTTTGGACCATAAGTGTTTAAATCATATACCCAAACCAAGATGGGCTAGTTAGTTTCTCTTTCTTGAGAATTTAAACTAAGAGACATGAAAGCCTAGACTTTGAGAGAGATAGTCTGTACTGGCAGGGATCCACTTTCACAGTAAAGATTCCAGAGGCTAGAGGCTCTGGAGTGGGCCAGGGTCTCATTCTTCCTTCTCTTCAGTCCTTTTCAACTCTTCTAAACTTCTTTCATTGCTTTAAGAAGTCATAGCTTTAAAAATTTGCTAAAGGTATATCAAGTTGGTCTCCATTACTTGCCATCAACAGAATCTTACCTAACGGGACAGAGATGTCAAGACCTTTCTCCAAGGTCACATAGACAGTAAGTGTGGTCCAGTGGTTAAGAATCTGCCTGCCAATTCAGGGGACATGGGTTCCATCCCTGTTCTGGAAAGATCCCACATACTGCAGAGCAAATAAGCCCATGCATTTCAACTACTGAAGCCCACACATCCTAGAGTCAGCAAGCTGCAACTACTAAAGCCCACCTGTTAGAACCCATGCTCCACAACAAGAGATGCCGCTGCCATCAGAAGCTCATGCACTGCAACAAAGAGTAGCCCCCACTTGCCACAATTCAAGAAAGTCTGCGTGGAGCAATGAAGACCCAGCACAGCCAAAAAAATCAATTAAAAAAGAAGAACTCAAAACTTAATTGGGTTGACCATAAGAGAACATGAAGAGAATAGAGAGGAAACCATCTTTATTGTCTCCTTCCTCTTCAAATCTTAGACTCTCTAATGTCAGAAGAGGTTTTACATGTCCCAGAGTTATTTACTTTGGGGTCTGCTGGCCCAGACTCACTTCCAGGTGGAACTGGCTCCAGGAGAAACAGATTAAGCCTGTCCTGAGGTTTTTCTCTCCCCCTCCCATGGAGAGTCCCCAGAATCACCAGGAAGCTTCCCAGTGATCTATCTGGGGCCCCAGAGTGGGGACCAGCCCTTTGGGTCCCCTAACTCACCAAGCACCACCAGTGAGATACGCCATTCGTCCTCATCTCCAGTGTCTTTCAGCACCTTCAGGAGGTAAGTACTGCTGTCTTCCTTCTGGACCTTGCGGATGTGCAGTGTGCCACTTTGAAGATCAAGCGTGGCCCTGTCCTTAAATTTAGTTTCGAAGTATTTAGGCTCACCAGATTCCCATTCTACAATCTTCTGGTCAGAAGTATAAAACCAGGTGAGTGATTTGTGATTCTTAGGCAGATTGGAGATTTGTAGACTCACATTGTTGCCAGGGATTGCATATATTGAATGGCCTGCCAATGAGAATCAGAATGAGTGAGACCCATTTTAGAGAAGGCAGAGCTGCCCAGTGGCCCAAAGCCTGGGCCGGTGGAAAAAGGAAGAAGGGAGAGATTTTTGCCTGGGAGGAGAGAATATGCTCTTTATCAGAGGGCCTGACCCCTGATCAGGAATTCAATGAAAGTTAGAGCTTGAGAAGTGGGCGTGGGGATAGGCAAAGTGCTTATAATCCATCTAATTCTACCCTAGATGATAAAGAAAAGGGACACTGAGCTGGCCCTGCCTCCCTCCCTTACTCTCATACCAGGACATTTTCAAATAAAATTATGTTACATTTCCCCTCTGTGCTTGTGCTCCCTGTGGCTCAATTTAGTTCTCTAGCAGTGCCTTCCCAGTTGGCATTAGTGGCAGCTAGAATACGCCTGCCAGTGCATCAGACACAAGAGTCACTTGTTCGATCCCTGGGTTGGGAAGATCCCCTGGAGTAGGTAATGGCAAACCACTCCAGCATTCTTGCCTAGAAACTTCCATGGACAGAGGAGCCTGGCGGGTCCAGGGCTGCAAAGAGTCAGACACAACTGAGCACACTCAGCACTAGGCAAGAAGTAAAGGAGACACAAGGTTTGAAATGCAGGGGAACAAGAGTTATTCAGTGGCAAAATATTATGGAAGAGTGAGCATTTTATTAATAAAAATACTGTGCTATTTTTCTGGCTTTTGTGATCTTTGTATTTGTCAGCTTTTTAAAAACTTGTGATACATTGGGGTTTCTTTTCTCACTCTAACTACATTTATTTTTGTTCCTATTTGTATTTACAGTTCTATTCTTTTTCTCATGAGAGCATCCCAAATTGTATAAGCCTCAGTTCTTAAAAAAAAAAAAACAACTGGTTTCATGAAGGCAAGAAGAAGAAAAGGATGATAGCCAGAAAATAAAGATGAAGAGAGGTCTGCTGACTCTTTTGTGAATGAAAGAAATCTATGTATAAATGTATAGACTGAGAAAGAGCAGTGAGTGCTCAGTCGCTTCAGTCATGTCTGACTCTTTGCAACCCTATGGACTGTAGCCCACCAGGCTCTTCTGTCCGTGGGGATTCTCCAGGCAAGAATACTAGAGTGAGTTGACATGCCTTTCTTCAGGAGATCTTCCTGACCAAGGGATCAAACCCATGTCTCTTATGTCTTCTGCATTGAGAAACACCAGTAGAAAGAAGCTAATGGTAGAGGAAAGAGGAAGTAAATCTCTATCACTCTTACCTCATATACTGTTACACAAAACCTCGTATTATTTAACATTGAATCTACACCTGTTTTGGGTTGGCCAAAAAGTTCATTTGGGTTTTCCCATAGGCTGTTACTTTCCACATGTCGGTCATTTACAAAAACATCCTTTTGAATAAAGATTAAAAACACCTATGTCCCCCAGCTCTTTCAAGTTCCTAGTCACTAATCCTTCCAACTATCCATTGGAAGTAAGTTATGGAGCATTTAGCCTATGCCTGCTGCATGCACAGACACACATAGGCATTAATTTCCACAGTGCTTCTGATTGGTCTATCCCATACTTTATAATTCAGACCAAGCAACAATATTTGAACAATGACTATGTGCCAGGCCGTGTGCTAGGCTCTAACAGAAGCAGTGCAGACAGAGTCTCTCACCCCTTAGACCATACGACCTCTTCGGGAGCATACATTCTCTTTAGGATTTCAAAATTGCTGGACACGTATTCTAGACTTGTTCTCATTCCATTGCTTGTTTCCATGAGAATAAATAAAGGTGGTGATAATAGACAGCCTCGCTCAGTGTTTTTCAGCTTTGGCACTATTGACATTTGGGGCCAGAGAATTCCTTGTACAGGGATGTCTTTGTGTATTGTAAGATGTGTAGTAGCCTCTCTGTCCTCAGCTCACTAGGTGCCAGGAACATCATCCAGTTGTGATCTTCAAAATTGTCTCCAGACAATGCCAAATGCTCCCAGGGAGGCAAAAATCTTACCACCTTCATTCTGGTTGAAAACTGTTGGCTTAGGCATTCTTGGTAGACTCTCCATCAAGTCTCAAAAATATGCTGAAGAATATAGCACAACCCAAAATTAACCACTTTATTTCTAAGTAGGAAGTCACTGCCATCTACCTGGATGGCTTTTTTTTTAAAATCATTACTCATAAGTGGTAAAGGAAGGGGGAAGGAAAGCTGCAACATCCTATTCATGCCTATATCTTAAAACTCATATCATATTAAAGTGATCCATTTAATATCTATTACTTGCCTTAATCACCAGGCTAGAAGCTTCCTAAGGACAGAAAATGCGTCTTATGAATTAAACTCATTTCCATTGTAGTATGATAGTTAAGAACATGGGCTCTAGAATTAGACTGCTCAAATCCTGGCCCTGTCACTTATGAGCTGTGTAACTGTGAGCCTTTTACCTGACTTCTCTGCCTTCATTTTAGTTTATCTTACAGAGTTTGTGATGGTGATGTTCATTTATCAAGTTTACTGAGTTAAAGGATGCCCAGATAGCTGGTAAAACACTCTTTCTGGATGGTCTGTAAGGTTTTTTTCTAGCAGAGATTAACATTTGAATTGGTAGACTGGGTAAAGGAGATCACCCTCACCAATGTGGGTGAGCATCATCCAACCTGCTGAGGCCCAGAATTGGACAAAGAGGGAAAAATAAAAGCAAATTTCTTTCTGCTGTGAGCTGGAATATTCCATCTTCTCCTACCCTTGAACATCAGTGCCCCTGGTCCTTGGACCTTAGGACTTGGACTATGACTTAGACCATTGGCTTCCCTGAAGCCTTTCTGTGGAAGGATGAATGAAGCTGAGTCTACTGAGAATGAAGATTACAGTGTGTATGAACTCAAATTGTGAGTCTATGTATTCTCAGAGCTGTAGATTTCTACTGAAACTACACAAGTAACTTTCTTGGCCTTCATCTTACAGATGGCAGATCATGGGACTTCTCCAGAGAAGTACAGAATATGGATTATGCTTCCATAACTTTGTGTGTGTGCTAAGTCACTTCAGTCGTGTCTGGCTCTGTGTGACCCCATGGACTGTAGCCCTCCAGGATCCTCTGTCCCTGTCTATTCTCCAGGCAAGGATACTAGAGTGGATTGCCATTCTCTTCTCCAGGGTATCTTCCCAACCCAGGGATCAAACTGACATCTCTTATGTCTAACTTGTTATGGCAGGTGAGTTCTTTACCACTAGGGCCACCTGGGAAACTGCGTGAGACTCATTCTATATATTTGTATATATCCCATTGACTCTTTTTCTCTAAGGAACCCTGACCCAGAGTTACACAAATAAGATGCTTAGAATATAATTTGATTAATTCAAATAATCAATACCCATAAAATACTTAATATAATACTTCAAAGATTAGTAGATAATAAATGTCATGTATTGTTTGCTCTTATTACCTACATTATTTTTGTATCCATAAATCCTAAACTATGTATAAATTATTGAGATGTTTAACATCTGCCATTGAACTTACTTTATTGTGCCAAAACAGTGGTAAAATAAAGACTAGACTAATGACATATTTTTTAGGAATGAATGCCTATCTGTGAATCTGAAAGTATAGAATGAGGCAGAAGGGGGCAAAAAAAAAACCAAACTTATATACAGAGTACATTATGTGAAATGCCGGGCTGGATGAAGCCCAAGTAGGAATCAAGATTGCCAGGAAAAATATCAATAACCTCAGATATGCAGATGACACCACCCTAATGGCAGAAAAGGAAGAGAAGCTAAAGAGCTTCTTGATGAAAGTGAGAAAGGAGAGTGAAAAAGTTGGCTTAAAACTTAACACTCAACAATCTAAGATCATGGCATCTGATCCCAACACTTCATGGCAAATAGATGGGAAAAAATGGAAACTGTGACAGACTTTATCTTCTTGGGCTCCAAAATCATTGCAGATGGTGACTGCAGTCATGAAATTAAAAGACTCTTGCTCCTTGGAAGCAAAGCTATGACAAACCTAGACAGCATATTAAAAAGCAGAGACATCAGTTTTTCGACAGAGTTCCATCTAGTCAAAAACTACTGGTTTTTCCAGTAGTCAAGTATAAATGTGAGAGTTGGACCATAAAGAAGGCTGAGTGCTGAATAATTTATGCTTTTGAGTGGTGGTGCTGGAGAAGGCTCTTGAGAGTCCCTTGGACTGCAAGGAGATCAAACCAGTCAGTCCTAAAGGAAATCAACCCTGAATATTCATTGGAAGGACTGATAATGAAGCTGAAACTCCAATACTTTGGCCACCTGATGCAAAGAGCTGACTTGTCAGAAAAGACCCTGATGCTGGGAAAGATTGAAGGCAGGAAGAGAAGGGGATGACAGAGGATGAGATGATTGGATGGCATCATTGACCCAACGGACATGAGTTTGAGCAAGCTACAGGAGTTGGTGAAGGACAGGGAAGCCTGGCATGCTGCAGTCCATGGGGTCACAAAGAGTTGGACATGACTGAGCGACTGAACTGAACTTATAATATTAAGATCTTCTTTGTCCAGAGTATCCCCAACACATTCCAAAGAACTTCAAACTAAGGTGCAAGGAGGAGGGAGAAACTGTAACAGACACAGAGTCACTGAGATTGTGAACATTTCAAAGGCAAACACCATGTCTTACTTAATTTTGAATCCCCAGAATACTTGGCTCACATTTATTGTTTAGTATAGAATGGCTGGGACAAAGATCCATACATAAGTGCTCCCATTCATCTCCTCATAACCTCCAAGTAGTCATATTTTTTATCCCACTTAGCTTCCTTTTTCTTGTATGTGTGTGTGTTAGTTGCTCAGTCATGTCTGACTCTGCAGGCCCTTGGACTGTAGCCTGCTAGGCTCTTCTGTCCATGGGATTTTGGAATATTGGAATGAGTTGCCATTTCCTCCTCCAGGGGATCTTCTTGACCCAGAGATCAAACCTGTGTCTCCTGCATTGCAGGTGGATTCTTTATCACTGGGCCATCTAGGAAGCCTTCCTCTTGATTACTTCTTAAGATTAGTTTGATCTTTATGAGGGACCACTTGGGTTGGTTTAGAAAATAGAGGTTCTATAACATTATGGCTCATGAGAATGAGAATCTCTGAGCTGCAGAGGAATGGAATAGTTTGAGAAGACTGAAGAGGGCAGATAAGTGCATGATAGGAAGTATTGTTCTAGCTTATAAATTGGATTCCTTTTAGTATCTTTTGAGAGACTTCAAGTAGAAATTTGAGTTACCTTTTAATTACTTATGACAAACAAATTGTGTCTCTTAAGTATCATAATGTGCCCACCTGGGCCAGTGTAGCAGTCTTGTTTTATGGGTGTGTGTGTGAGTCACCCAGTCGTGTCCAACTCTCTGCAACCCCATGGACTGTAGCCTGCCAGGCTCCTCTGTCCATGGGATTCCCAGGCAAGAATATTGGAGTCAGTTGACATTCCCTTCTTCAGGGGATCTTCCTGACCCAGGGATCGAAACTGGGTCTCCTGCATTGCAGGCAGATTCTTTACCATCTGAGCCTGCAGGGAAGTTTTATGGTTGGGTCCTAGATAAAGGAATAAAATATGACTATTATGACATATGCAGCAGAGGAGCAGTGAAGAAGCTGCCGAGAAAGTTGTTTCTCAAAAGAAACAACATAAAAGAGGGCTGAGTATATCATTCGTGGTTTCAGATATCTACAAATCAATGAAAAGCAGCTAAGGGAAACCTTGAAAAAAAAAAAAAAAAAAAAACCCAGCAGCCTCAAATGGGCTGAGACTCATGCTTGAGAATAGCAAAGGAAAAGTGAGTTTTGGGAAAAGGATATGAAAAAAGAAAGAATATATGTATATGTATAGCTTCTCTTGTGGCTCAGCTGGTAAAGAATCCACCTGCAACGTGGGAGACCTGGGTTTGATCCCTGAGTTGGGAAAATTCCCTGGAGAAGGGAAAGGCTACCCACTTCAGTATTCTGGCCTAGAGAATTCCATGGATGACATAGTCCATGGGGTTGCTAAGAGTCTGACACGACTGAGCAACTTTCACTTTCACTTTCATATGTATAGTAGAATCACTTCACTACACCTGAAGCTAACACAATATTGTAAATCAGCTATACTCCAATATAAAATAAAAATTAATTTAAAAAGGAAAAGTGAGTTTTGTTATGAAATATCTAAAAGTGTGGCCTTAAAAAGCCACATAAAGATAGAAACAGAAGAATGCTTGATTACCCATTAAAAAAATGGAAAAAAATTCTACTCTTCTAAAGGATCCTATAATCCACTCACAAGTTGAATAAAGATGCATTAATATTACTATTATAATATAGATTGCAAAAACTAATGTACAGGCATTGTAGTACAATTTGAGATATCAAAGTGGTGGTTTAGTCTATTACAGAGGATTTTCTAATAAATTCAGATAAATTCATTGATATTTTCTTTTTATTGTTGTTGTTTTTCAGTCACTCAGTCATGTCCAACTCTTTGTGACCCCATGGACTGCAGCATGCCAGGCTTCCCTGTCCTTCACCAACTCCTGTAGCTTGCTCAAACTCATGTCCGTTGGGTCAATGATGCCATCCAATCATCTCATCCTCTGTCATCCCCTTCTCTTCCTGCCTTCAATCTTTTCCAGCATCAGGGTCTTTTCTGACAAGTCAGCTCTTTGCATCAGGTGGCCAAAGTATTGGAGTTTCAGCTTCATTATCAGTCCTTCCAATGAATATTCAGGGTTGATTTCCTTTAGGATTGACTGGTTTGATCTTGCAGTCCAAGGGGCTCTCAAGAGTCTTCCCCAGCACCACAGTTCAAAAGCATCAATTCTTCGGCACTCAGCTTTCTTTATGGTCCAACTTTCACATCCATACATGACCCCTGGAAAAACCAAAGCTTTGACTAGACGGATTTTTGTCGGCAAGGAAATGTCTCTGCTTTTTAATATGCTGTCTAGGTTTGTCATAGCTTTTCTTCCAAGAAACAAGCATCTTTTAATTTCATGACTGCAGTTACCATCTGCAGTGATTTTGGAGCTCAAGAAGATAAAGTCTGTCACTGTTTCCAGTTTTCCCCCATCTATTTGCCATGAAGTGATGGGACCAGATGCCATGATCTTAGTTTTTTGAATGTTGAGTTTTAAGCCAGTTTTTTCACTCTCCCCTTTTCCCTTCATCACGTGACTCTTTAATTCCTCTTTGCTTTCTGCCATAAGGGTGGTGTCATCAGCATATCTGAGATTATTGATATTTCTGCCAGCAATCTTGATTCCTGCTTGTGCTTCATCCAGCCAAGCATTTCACATGATGTACTCTGCATCTAAGTTAAATAAGCAGGGTGACAATATAAAGTTTTGATGTCTTCTTTTCTCAATTTTGAACCAGTGCATTGTTCCATATCCAGTTCTAACTGTTGCTTCTTGACCTGCATACAGGTTTCTCAGGAATCAGGTAAGGTGGTCTGGTGTTCCCATCTCTTTAACAGTTTTCCAAAGTTTGTTGTAATCCACACAGTCAAAGGCTATGTCAATGAACCATAGTCAATGAAGCAGAAGTAGATGTTTTTCTGGAATTCTCTTGCTTTTTCTATGATCCAGTGAGTGTTGGCAATTTGATCTCTGGTTCCTCTGCCTTTTCTATATCCAGCTTGAATATCTGGAAGTTCTGGGTTCGCATACTGTTGAAGCTTCCCTTGGAGGATTTTGAGCATTACTTTGCTAGCATGTGAGATGAGTACAATGGTGTGGTAGTTCAAACATGCTTTGGCATTGCCTTTCTTTGGGACTGGAAGGAAAACATCTTTTCTAGTCCCGTGGCCACTGCTGAGTTGTCCAAAACTGCTGCCATATTGAGTGCAGCACTTTCACAGAAAGTGCTTTCATCTTTCAGAATTTGAAGTAGCTCAGCTGGAATTCCATCATTTCCACTAGCTTTTTTCATGCAGGTGCTTCCTACGGCCCATTTGACTTCACATTTCAGGATGTCTGGCTCTAGATGAGTGATCAAACCATCATGATTTTCTGGGTCATTAAGATATTTTTTGTATAGTTCTTCTGTGTATTTTTTGCCACCTCTTCTTAATATCTTCTGCTTCTGTTAGGTCCATACTGTTTCTGTACTTTATTCTGGCCATCTTTGCATGAAATGTTCCCTTCGTATCTCTAACTTTCTTGAAGAGATCTCAAGTCTCTCCCATTCTGTTGTTTTCTTCTGTTTCTTTACATTGATCACTTAGGAAGGGTTTCATATTTCTCTTTGCTATTCTTTGGAACTCTGCATTCAGATGGGTGTATCTTTCCTTTTCTCCTTTGCCTTTCACTTCTTTTCTCAGCTATTTGTAAGGCCTCCATAGACAACCATTTTGCATTGTTACATTTTTTTTTCTTGGAGATGGTTTTGATCACCACCTCCTGTACAATGTTATGAACCTCCATCCATAGTTCTTCAGGCACTCTGTCTATCAGATCTAATCCCTTGAATGTATTTGTCACTTCCACTGTACAATTGCAAGGGATTTGATTTAGGTCATACCTGCATGGCCTAGTAATTTTCCCTACTTTCTTCAACTTACGTCTAAATTTGGCAATAAGAATTTCATGATCTAAGCCACAGTTAGCTCTTGGTCTTGTTTTTGCAAATAATATAATCATTCTGATTTCAGTATTGACCATCTGGTGATGACCATGTATAGAGTTGTCTCTTGTGTTGTTGGAAGAGGGTGTTTGTTATGACCAGAGTGTTTTCTTGGCAAAACTCTGTTAGACTTTTCCCTGCTTGATTTTGTACTCCAGAGCTAAACTTGCCTGCCTCTTCAGGTATCTCTTGACTTCCTACTTATTTTCTTATATATATATTTATTTCTTTTTCTGATATATTTATGGTTTTTTTAATTTTTAAAGTAAATTGAAAAATATTTTGATTTGCCTTTGAACAACCCCATTTTTTATTAGATATAAAACTACTTAAAGTACTACTTTGATATAATTCTAACAAGAAGTAATTGTTCATGTGTCTGAATGCTTAGGATAAATAAGTGTATTTATGTGCAGTTTATAAATGAGGCTGACCTTTCCTATGCTTACCCATGTTTCTTGTCTATAGAAAAGTAAAACTAAAATGGTGCAGGGGAGGGGAATCACATCAAAGGAAGTAGTAATTTCATAAGACCTGCATGAGTATGAGTCTTCCCAGGAAGAAGAAAGAAGTGCTAAAGGGGAAATTCTGAATACTCTAAAGCAAGCCATGTGGTTTCTCATAAAATTTTAAGAACTAAAAGAAGTGTTTTAAAGATTCTGACATGGAGTTACACGCAGCTGTCTAGTGAGATAAACTGTTTAACAAACCTGTAGAAACCTTTCAAGGAAGTAATTTGGCAATAGACATCAAGGCTTCAGATGTGTGTCATGGGGGGGCGAGATGAACAGAGTGCAGTGCTGTTTTCTGAGACGGGAAGTCTCATGAACTTAATCGGCCAGATGGCAGTGACTAAATGCATGGAGAGGAAGCCCCAGGCTTGTGGAGGCTTATTACACAGCAATAGATAGCTGGAACAAAGATAAGGAGTTAAATTTTGGAAATGTGTTTGAAGATGTTTAAAAAGCACAGATTCAGTTCTGTGGCCCAGGAGAGAGCACTGAGCTTTGGAATTTCCTTATGCTGTTCCTGGGTCTTATCTGTCTCAAATTGTATGTGGTCACAATCACAGAGCAATTTCACATTCTTTATCTCATTGATCTTAATAATAACCCCTTGAAAAAATGGGAAGCATATCATTATACCCATAATAGAGTTGAGAAAATTGAGACTCAGGAAGCAATCATCCTTCAACTAAAAATAAAATTAAGAAAAAAGAAGAAGAGTCTTCTGATTCCCAGAACAAGCTATTTCTACTGCACTTTCTTGTGCTAGAGGGAGACAGGGAAGATGCCTGCTAGTGAGGAGTGAGCCCAGAGGTCAGAGAGCTGAGAAACTCAAGTCTGAGGAGGGCCCAAAGAGGAGATTTTAAAAATACTTCTCAAATTTCTCCACAAAAACATCCATTACTGGGAAGGAAAAAATAATGATACCCCCAGGAAGATCTGGACAGATAGCCTGAAAGGAAGTTCTTTGATGTCATTCAGTCATAGGATTAACAATTATTTATTGAGTCCATACCATATGCTAGGCACTGTATTAGGTTCAGCAATGGACAAGGTCCCTGTGCTCACAGAGCTCAAGGAAACAGACAACCACGCAGTTCACCAACCATAACCTGGAACCTGGGGTTTCTAGGATGAAGTGACACAAAAATGGGAGGGGATGGGGGGTGCAGGAGATTTTAGGCAAAAGGAAAGGCATGTACATAGGCCTCGAGGTAAGAGAGAAGGCACCTCCTCAAGGCAAACAGCAAAGTTAAATTTAGACCAAATGTGGTTATGGGGTGTTGTTTTATCACTCAGCCATGTCTGACTCTTTCGTGACCCCATGGACTGTTGCCCACCAGGGTCCTCTGCCCTTGAGATTTCCAAGGCAAGAATACTGGAGTAGGTTGCCATTTCCTTCTCCAGGGGCTCTTCCTGACCCAAGGTTTGAACCCACATCTCCTGCATTGGTAGGTGGGTTTTTTTAAAAAACCACTGTGCCACCAGGTTATGGGGTGAGGGAGTCATAAACTGAGGATAAAAGAGCCATCTGTAGGCATACTCTGGACATGAAGAGATTTAGACACAATGGCCTCATGTCTCCTGAAACAGTCCGGTTCTCTTGACATTTCTATCTTTCCCAACAATTGGATGAACACTTCACACCAGCCCTTACTCCCAAGGTCACATTAGTGACCTATGACTTGAGTAAGCCCCATGGAGCCCACACAGTCACAAGAGGCCTGAAGACATCATGTCTCTAGACTTAGTGTAGGGGAGCAGAATGTACCACCCTAATATATGTTTCTTTGGCATATTAATTGTTTTAAGCTGGTTGTTTTCTAAGGAAATAGCAGACATGGTAAACATTCTGAAAACCACATAGGAGTTACCCTTTGGTGTTTGTAAGGGAAATCTCCGTTAATAAGGGTGTTTCCCTCTCCAAAGGATGACCAAATCTCTAAAAACTTTTATCAACAGAGAAGGCATTAACTTAAATCTGCCTAACCACCTCACTCTTTTTTTGCTGTGCTTTTCCTGATAACCTCCCAGAACTGTCATGCTCAACATTCTCTTTCATCTTTAGCAGAGGATGGTATTTAAGATGAGGGCTTCAGCCATTTTAGCAAGTTACTTGGTTTTTCTGGGTTTCACCCATGTACACAATATTAAACTCTGGTTTTTCTCTTGTTGGCTTATCTCACGTCAGTTTAATTCTTACACCAGTCAGAGATCCTAGAGGGGCAAAGAAAAATTTCTTCCTCCCCCAAAGCCAGTCATAAATCAGATCCAATGTCCTACCGCCCTGAGGCCTTGCATGAGTAGCCAACAGGATCTCCGGTAAGTATGGCGGGCTCCTCCGCCTCAGAGTCACACACTATCATCATTTTAAAATGTTACATTTGTTTCCTGTGCCCAAACTCACTTTTGCTCATTTTTTCCATAGTAGTGAACACTAAAGCACATTTAATGAAAAAGCCTTAAGCATTCCTTAGGGGGAATAGTGAGAAAGGCAACAGCTTGGCTCTCAGTTCTCGGCTGACCTTAGAAGACAGGTTAGTGGAGGGCTGGAACCCTGTGACAGGAAAAGGAAGGTTGCCACACAAGGGGGTCAGAACACAACCATGGCAGAACCTTAGCTCTTAATCAGATGTTCCGGGGTTTCCCTGCTACTGAGGCCTCTGCTCAGACTCTCACTCAGCGACCCTAGACAGAGCCATCCTTCCCAAGTTTCCTTTCCCACAATTTTGATTTCTCCATTATTTACTTTTGCTCATGACACAACTCCTTGCATAGACAGAAGTCTCAAAGAATGCCTCAAGGAGCACAGCACCCCTGAGCCTAAAATTTGGCAGCTACCCATGCAGCTTTCTGTTATTTTTAATGCAAAGAAACTTCACAGACCATAGCACTAAATGTGAGAGGACTACTTCTCCATCTCACCAAAGTTCTATTTTTGTTGCTTCCCCTTGAGAAAAGAGATGGAGCCTGGTTTTCTGAAGCTTAAGGAAGACTCCCCAACTCATTACAGCCCTGCTGCCAGAATGAGAACGCTCACTGCCTGGCGCCATTACTCCACTTCGGGGGGAGACACACCCCGTATTCCCTTTTCCACCTTGACTGGGCCTCCAGTGCACAGTTTCAGGCAGACAATTTGTGGAAAGTACCTTCTATACTCGTTGCCAGGAACAGATGAAACAGTAGAAATCCCAGAGTCAGAGACTTCTCCCACCTTCTGGGGCACATGCTCCTCTTCTCCAGAACTTTGCAGGAACTCTGGACACAGGCCAGAACCAAGCTAGAGAGAGACTAAAGGTACCCTTAATTCACAACTTGAGGTTAGAACTCTCCTCCCAGCAACTCATGGGTGGGGCCTGGAAACCAAAAACAGGAAGCCCCATCGTCTTGTTTTTTTTTTAAAAAAAAAGACTTGCGCATATGGGGGCAGAGGGAGAGGGTGGGACCAATTGAGAGAGTAGCCCTGAAGCATCCATTACCATACGTAGAACTAGAGAGTTAGTGGAAATTTGCAGTATGACGCAAGGAGCAAATGACAACCTGGAGGAGTGGGATGGGGTGAGAGGTGGGAGGGAAGGCCATGAGAGACGGAGTATGCATATACCTATAGCTGGTTCCTGTTGATATATGGCAGAAATGAACACAATATTGTAAAGCAATTATACTTCAATTTTAAATTAATCAATTTTGGAGAGGGGAACTAAGGTGGTGGAGGAATAGGATGGGGAGACCACTTTCTCCCCAACAAATACAATGAAAGAACATTCAAAAGCCTAGCAAACTCCACAAAACAACTTCTGAATGCTGGCAGAGGACATCAGGCACCCAGAAAGGCAGCCCATTGTCTTTGAAAGAAGGGAGGACAAAATATAAAAAGTAAAAAGAGAGGCAAAAGAGGTAGGGACAGAGATATGTCCCGGGAAGGGAGTCTTGAAAAAAAGAGAAGTTTCTGAACACCAGGAAACATTCTCCCCGGCAGATCTGTGGTGAGTCTCAGAGGGCAAAATAACTGGGATCGAAAATAGATAAATAATTAAACCCCACAGATTAGTACCTAACTGCAACTCCCAGCAGAGTGGCAGCCCAGACGTGCCATTCCCCGATAGCAAGCAAGGCGGGCTGCTCAGGGAGGGGCGGGCTGCTTTGGGTGAGGACTGGGATCAAATGCCCGAGGGCAGCCCTAGGGAACTAGCCTGAGACGGCAAGGGCTGGTCGGCTTCGGGCTGTGGACTGGCGCATCCCCCAGAGCTGCTGGTACACTCGTGGCCCCAGAGAGGCATCCTCTACCAAACCGCAATCAGAATTCGTTGTTAACCAAGACTTCTTGGGATTCTGGATGGATGCTGGCAGAGCTCAGCTCTCCACACACCTGAGAAGGAGCGGCTGGGATGGAGGAGGGGAGAAGTTGCAGCCCCCAACCGCGCTGGGGTGCTCGGATGTGGGAAGTGCAGGCAGCCACAGTGGCCTGCCCCAGGCTGCTCCTGAAGGAGCTACCTAAGCAGGGTGGGCTGGGAAAGCACACACGCCGTGAGCGGGGGACAAACCCCAGTGAGGCTGAATCACTGTGAGCACACACCAGTGATATCTGTTTGCAGTGTTCCTCCTTCCCCACAGCACGACTGAATGAGTGAGCCTAAAAAGGCGACCACCACCGCCCCCCTTGTGTCAGGGTGGAAATAGACACTGAAGAGACCAGCAACCAGAAGACGCTAAAATAATCAGAGGGAACCGCTTTGGAACTGACAGGAGTAACAGATTAAATCCTTGCAGTTAGCATCGACTACATAGGAAGGAGCCTATAGACCTTGAGAAGTACAAGCCGGACCAAGGAACTATCTGAAAATGAACTGACCCCTAACTGTATGCAACAGCTCCAGAGAAAACCCTAGATATATTTTTACTATTATCATCTTTTAAATTTTTAAAACTTTTTTTATTACTATTTTTTTTTAATTTTTATATTTTAATTTTTTTATTTTTAAGTCCCCTAAACTCCTTCAATTTTACAACCATTTATTACCTAGACAAAAAAAAAAAAAAGAAGACCCTATTTTGCAAATTCTCCAGCAACAGAGGAACATAGCCCAGAGCTTCAATACACAGACTGTTTACTGGACACTTCATTGCTTGCCAGAGAGAAGAAATCCAGATCCATCCAGCAAAACACCGACACAAGCTTCCTCAACCAGGAAACTTTGACAAACCACAGTCCCACCCACAGGGAGGAACCTCCACAATAAAGAGGTAATATAAACAAGATGAAAAGGCAGAGAAATACCCAGCAGGTAAAGGAACAGGATAAATGCCCTCCAAACCAAACAAAAGAGGAGGTGATAGGGAATCTGATCCAAAATCTTGAAAACAAAATGGAGTTACAGATAAATAACCTGGAGACAAGGATCGAGAAGATGTAAGAAAGGTTTAACAAGGACTTAGAAGAAAGAAAAGAGTCAAACTACAATGAATAATGAAATAAATGAGATCAAAAACTCCCTGGAGGGAACTAACAGTAGAATAACAGAAGATAGGATAAGTGAGGTAGAAGACAGAATGGTAGAAATAAATGAAACAGAGAGGGAAAAAGAAAAAAAGAATTAAAAGAAATGAGGGCAAACTCAGAGACCTCTGGGACAATGTTAAACAAACCAACATTTGAATCATAGGAGTCCCAGAAGAAGAAGACAAAAAGAAATACCAGCAGAAAATACTTGAGGAGATAATAGTTGAAAACTTCCCTAAAATGGGAAAGGAAATAATCACCCAAATCCAAGAAACCCAGAGAGTCCTAAACAGGATAAACCCAAAGTGAAACACCCCAAGACACATATTCAAATTAACAAAGATCAAACACAAAGAACAAATATTAAAAGTGGAAAGGGAAAAACAACAAATAACACACAAGGGGAATCCCATAAGGATAACAGCTGATCTCTCAATAGAAACGCTTCAGGCCAGAAGGGAATGGCAGGACATACTTGAAGTGATGAAAGAAAATAATCTACAAGCCCAATTACTGTACCCAGCCAGGATCTCATTCAAATTTGAAGGAGAAATCAAAAGCTTTACAGACAAGCAAAAGCTGAGAGAATTCAGCAACACCAAACCAGTGCTCCAACAAATGCTAAAGGATCTTTCCTAGACAGGAAACACAGATAGGGTGTATAATCTCGAACCCAAAACAATAAAGTAAATGGCAATAGGATCATACTTATCAATAATTACCTTAAATGTAAACGGGTCGAATGCCCCAACCAAAAGACAAAGATTGGTTGATTGGATACAAAAACAAGACCCCTATACATGTTGTCTACAAGAGACCCACCTGGAAACAAGGGACACATACAGACTGAAAGTGAAGGGCTGGAAAAAGATATTCCATGCAAATAGAGACCAAAAGAAAGCAGGAGTAGCAATACTCATATCAGATAAATTAGACTTTAAAATAAAGGCTGTGAAGAGAGATAAAGATGGACAAAACATAATGATCAAAGGATCAATCCAAGAAGAAGATATAACAATTATAAATATATATGCACCCAACATAGGAGCACCGCAATATGTGAGGCAAATGCTAACAAGTATGAAAGGAGAAATTAACAATAACACAATAATAGTGGGAGACTTTAAAACCACACTCACACAGATGGATAGATCAACTAAACAGAAAATCAACAAGGAAACACAAACTGTAAATGATACAATAGACCAGGTAGACCTAATTGATATCTATAGGACATTTCACCCCAAAACAATGGATTTCACCTTTTTCTCAAGTGCACATGGAACCTTCTCCAGAATAGATCACAACCTGGGCCATAAATCTAGCCTTGGTAAATTCAAAAAAATTGAATTCATTCCAGGCATGTTTTCTGACCACAATGCAGTAAGCTTAGAAATCAATTACAGGAAAAAAGCCTTTTAAAATTCCAACATATGGAGGCTCAACAACACGCTGCTGAATAACCAACAAATCACAGAAGAAATCTAAAAAGAAATAAAAATATGCATAGAAATGAATGAAAATGAAAACACAACTCAAAACCTATGGGACACTGTAAAAGCAGTGCTAAGGGGAAGGTTCATAGCAATACAGGCTTACCTCAAAAAACAAGAAAAAAGTCAAATAAATTACCTAACTTTACACCTAAAGCAATTAGAAAAGGAAGAAATGCAGAACCCCAGGGTTAGCAGAAGGAAAGAAATCTTAAAGATCAGGGCAGAAATAAATGCAAGAGAAACAAAAGAGACCATAGTAAAAATCAACAAAGCCAAAAGCTGGATCTCTGAGAAGATAAATAAAATTGACAAGCCATTAGCTAGACTCATTAAGAAACAAAAGGAGAGAAACCAAATCAACAAAATTAGAAATGAAAAAGGAAAAATCACAACAGACAACACAAAAATACAAAGGATCATAAGAGACTATTATCAGCAACTATATGCAAATAAACTGGACAACCTGGAAGAAATGGAAAAATTCTTAGAAAAGTACAACTTTCCAAAACTAAACCAGGAAGAGATAGATAATCTTAACAGGCCCATCACAAGCACGGAAATTGAAACTGTAATCAGAAATCTCCCAACAAACCAAAGCCTAGGACCAGATAGCTTTGCAGCCGAATTCTACCAAAAATTTAGAGAAGAGCTAACACCTATTTTACTCAAACTCTTCCAGAAAATTGCAGAGGAAGGTAAACTTCCAAACTCATTCTATGAGGCCACCATCACCCTAATACCAAAACCTGACAAAGGTGCCACAAAAAAAGAAAACTACAGGCCACTATCACTGATGAACATAAATGCAAAAATCCTTAACAAAATTCCAGCAAACAGAATCCAACAACACATTAAAAATATCATACATCATGACCAAGTAGGCTTTATCCCAGGGATGCAAAGATTCTTCAATATCTGCAAATCAATCAATGTAATATACCACATTAACAAATTGAAAAATAAAAACCACATGATTATCTCAATAGATGCAGAGAAAGCCTTTGACAAAATTCAACATCCATTTATGAAAAAAACCCTCCAAAAATCAGGATTAGAAGGTACATACCTCAACATAATAAAAGCTATATATGACAAACCCACAGCAAACATTATCCTCAATGGTGAGAAACCGAAAGCATTTCCCCTAAAGTCAGGAACAAGACAAGGGTGCCCACTCTCACCACTACTATTCAACATAGTTTTGGAAGTCTTGGCCACAGCCATAAGAGCAGAAAAAGAAATAAAAGGAATCCAGATTGGAAAATAAGAAGTAAATCTCTCACTGTTCGCAGACGACATGATCCTCTAGACTAAAATCCTAAAGACTCTACAAGAAAATTACTAGAGCTAATCAGTGAATATAGTAAAGTTGCAGGACATAAAATCAGCACACAGAAATCCCTTGCATTCCTACACACTAACAATGAGGAAACAAAAAGAGAAATTAAGGAAACAATTCCATTCACCATCAATACAAAAAGAATAAAATACTTAGGGATATATCTACCTAAAGAAACAAAAGACCTATATATAGAAAACTATAAAACAATGATGAAAGAAATCAAAGAGGACACAAATAGATGGAGAAATATACCATGTTCATGGATCGGAAGAATCAATATAGTAAAAATGAGTATACGAGCAATCTATAGATTCAATGCAATTCCTATCAAGCTACCAGTGGTCTTTATCAGAGAATTAGAACAAATAATTTCACAATATGCATGGAAATACAAAAAGCCTCAAAGAGCCAAAGCAATCTTGAGAAAGAAGAATGGAACTGGAGGAATCAACCTGCCTGACTTTAGGCTATACTACAAAACTACAGTCATCAAGACAGTATGGTCCTGGCACAAAGACAGAAATATAGATCAATGGAATAAAATAGAAAGCCCAGAGATAAATCCATGCACATATGGACATCTTATCTTTGACAAAGGAGGCAAGAACATACAATGGAGAAAAGAAAATCTCTTTAACAAGTGGTGCTGGGAAAACTGGTCAACCACGTGTAAAAGAATGAAACTAGAACACTTTCTAACACCATACACAAAAATAAACTCAAAATGGATCAAAGATCTAAATGTAGGACCAGAAACTATAAAACTCCTAGAGGAAAACATAGGCAAAACACTCTCTGACATAAACCAAAGCAGGATCCTCTATAACCCACCTCCCAGAATATTGGAAATAAAAGCACAAATAAATAAATGGGACCTAATTAAAATTAAAAGCTTCTGCACAACAAAGGAAACTAAAAGCAAGGTGAAAAGGCAGCCTTCAGAATGGGAGAAAATAATAGCAAACGGACAAACAATTAATCTCAAAAATATACAAGCAATTCCTGCAGGGCTCTCGTGGAGGCAGCTAGGGCGAGGCTGTGGAGCACTGAGCCGCGCGTCGTGCCCTGCACTGCCCAGACTAGCGAACAATACAGTCAAGATGGCTAAAGGTGATCCCAAGAAACCAAAGGGCAAGATGTCTGCTTATGCCTTCTTTGTGCAGACATGCAGAGAGGAACATAAGAAGAAAAACCCAGAGATTCCTGTCAATTTTGCTGAATTTTCCAAGAAATGCTCTGAGAGGTGGAAGACCATGTCCGGGAAAGAGAAGTCAAAATTTGATGAAATGGCAAAGGCGGATAAAGTGCGCTATGATCAGGAAATGAAGGATTGCGGACCAGCTAAGGAAGGCAAGAAGAAGAAGGACCCTAATGCCCCCAAGAGACCACTGTCTGGATTTTTCCTATTCTGCTCTGAATTCCGCCCCAAGATCAAGTCTACAAACCCTGGCATCTCTATCGGAGATGTGGCAAAGAAGCTGGGTGAGATGTGGAATAACTTAAGTGACGGTGAGAAGCAGCCATACATCAACAAAGCAGCGAAACTGAAGGAGAAGTATGAGAAGGATGTCACAGAGTATAAGTCTAAAGGGAAGTTTGATGGCGCCAAGAGTCCTGCTAAAGTTGCCTCGAAAAAGGTGGAAGAGGAAGATGAGGAGGAGGAGGAGGAGGAAGAGGATGAATAAAAAAACTTCTGATCTATCTCTTTGTGAATACCTTAGAGTAGGGAGCGCCTTGATTGACACACCTCTCACCCAAGACATGTCTATTGCCCTCATTAGGTTTAATTAACCCAATTGGATCATGATCATATCTTAGTCTCTCAAAGTGCTCTAGCAATTTTCAGTGGTTTACATTAAGTGGCCATGGGTGTCTGGAGCACCTGGAAACTGTATCAAAGTTGTACATATTTCCAAACATTTTTAAAATGAAAAGGCTCTCGTGTTCTCCTCACTCTGTGCACTTTGCTGTTGGTGTGACAAGGCGTTTAAAGATGTTTCTGGCATTTTTTTTTAGCTTGTAAGGTGGTGTGTTAATTCCATGGTCATTGGCTAGAAATCCCGAGTTGTCAACTGTACATATCTATAGTTTGTAAAAAGAACAAAGCAACCGAGACACACTCTTGATGCTCCTTGCTTGGTGTGGAGGCTGTGGGGGCAACCCCTTCCGGAGGGGCCGTAGCTCAGGGCGTGCACTGTGGGGCTGGACCTGTGGACACTGCAGTGGACATCCATTTAGCTTCAGGTTGTCTTGTTTTTGTATATAGCGACATAGCATCCCGCTGCCATTCTTAGCTATGGAAAAGGGGGGGGTCAGCAGGCATGAGAAGTGTTTTGGACCCTTTTTAGTTGAAGTGCGGTAGTTTTAAACTTTTTTTAAACAAACTGTAGAACTGGTCATTGTCAACAAAGCCAAGAGCCACTGCACCAGTGAAAGTTTAAGAATTTTCTGTACTAGACACGATCTGCAATGTTCTGTTACTTTTTTTGTATGTTTAGAATGTTGAAATGTTTTTGAAGTTAAATAAACAGTATTACATTTTAAAAAAAAAATTCCTGCAGCTCAATTCCAGAAAAATAAAGGACCCAATCAAAAAGTGGGCCAAAGAAATAAACAGACATTTCTTCAAAGAAGACATAAAAATGGCTAACAAACACATGAAAAGATGTGCACATCACTCATTATCAGAGAAATGCAAACCAAAACCACAATGAAGTACCACTTTACACCAGTCAGAATGGCTGCCATCCAAAAATCTATAAGCAATAAATGCTGGAGACAATGTGGAGAAAAGGGAACCCTCTTACACTGTTGGTGGGAATGCAAACTGCTACAGCCACTATGGAGGACAGTGTGGAGATTCCTTAAAAAACTGGAAATAGAACTGCCATATGACCCAGCAATCCCACTGCTGGGCATACACACTGAGGAAACCAGAATTAAAAGAGACACATGTACCCCAGTGTTCATCGTTGCATTGTTTACAATAGACAGGACATGGAAGCCACCTAGATGTCCATTGGCAGATGAATGGATAAGAAAGCTGTGGTACATATACACTATGGAATATTACTCAGCCATAAAAAAGAATACATTTGAATCAGTTCTACTGAGGTGGATAAAACTGGAGCCTATTATAAGAGCTAAGTAAGCCAGAAGGAAAAACAACAATAAGTATACTAACACACACATATGGAATTTAGGAAGATTGTAATGATAACCCTGTACATGAGACAGCAAAAGAGACGCAAATGTATAGAACAGTCTTTTGGACTCTATGGGAGAGGACATGGGTGGGATGACATAGGAGAACAGCATTGAAACATGTAAATTATCATATGTGAAAGGAATCGCCAGCCCAGGTTAGATGCATGATACAGGGTGCTCACGGCTGGTGCACTGGGATGACCCAGAGGGATGGAATTGGGAGGGAGGTGGGAGGAGGTTCTGGAAGGGGAACACATGTATACCCATGTAAGATTCATGTCAATGTATGGCAAAACCAACACAATAATGTAAAGAAAATAATTAATTAATTAAAACAAAAAATAAAATAAATTTAAATTAAAAACAATTTTTTTGTTTGAATGTGTGTTAGTTCTCTTTTCTGGTGAGAGGATCCATAGATTCTACTGGTTTTCAGAGGGATTGGTACTTAGAAAAGATTAAAGACCACTGATAGTGAATATCTGCTTTTGGTTTCCCAGACAGAAAACACCCTGATTAACCAGAATACTCACCCAAGGGGATTTCTGACCTGAGCCAACTCTAAATCATGTGAGGAGTAGAAATTAGATCATGTGTGACGTAGGCTGAGAGCACAAAATATCAGAAATCATATCAACAGAGTTTGAGTACTGGTCTCCCTCCACCCACCCCCAAGCTCTTCCTCCCTTATGGATAAGTTCACTATTTAAACCTTTACATTGGCCTACCCACTGAACATTAGTATTATTATTAACCTATATTCAAATATTGTATTACTAACCTATTATCAAAGGTCATTTGACCCAAATGAATGTGTTCTGCACCCTTGTGGTCTAAGAATTTCAGGCCCATCCCTCTTGAATCTAAGTGAATTATTTGCCCACCCAGGACACTTTGACCCATAAGGAAAGTACAGTCCCTGATATACCATATTTGTAGCAGTTTCAGACTGGGGACATTTCTGATTTTCAACATGGAAATGACCAATAAAAACACTGCCCTTCTCAGTCTGTGGACTCCTATCTTGGAAGTAGTTACCCTCCTTGAGAGATCAGCATGGGGAAATAGAGTCAGCTCACTACCTGAAACTGCATATGACACCCTATTTACCTGATCACAGTGGAGCCCTGTGAGGTGAGGAAAGCAGGTATTACTACTTGTATTTTATAACTGAAACTCAGAGTCAGATTTGCTTGAGGCCACGTGCAGCTCCAGTCAACCCCAGTCTTCTTCACTCAGCTCTTCCCCTCATGTGGGCTCCAGTAAATCTTTGGACTAGAAGAGAAGATGAGACTGAAGTAGAAAGAGGAAGATCAAAGTGAGGTTAACTAAAGAAGACTTTAAAGCAAACCATGAAAAAGAAGCCGAGAAGGAGTATTCTTTACCACTGGTGCCACCTGGGAAGCCATCTGAGAAGGAGTAGGGCAAATGGCAGGACAGGGTAAGGAACAGAAGTGAAATGTATGTGTGCTTTGCTCAGACTTTGACTCCTCTGGGGATTTTGCAAAAGGGCTGTTGCGCAGTGTTTTGCTGAAGCATTTGAGATCTTAACAAGCAGAGAATAGCAAAATCTTTTCCCAATCACCTAGGATGAATGGTGACACCTCCCAGTTGGCACTAGTGGTAAGGAACCCACCAGCCAATGCAGGAGACACAAGATACGTGGGTTTGATCCCTGGCTTGGGAAGATCCCCTGTAGGAGGGCATGGCAACTCAACTCCTGGAGAATCCTATGGACAGAGGAGCCTGGCAGCCTACAGTTCACGGGATGGCTTATAGTGGGACACAACTGAAGTGACTTAGCACACACCCATGCCGGATGAAGGGTACTATTACTGGCTGACTTCTTGCCGATTTCAATAGGGGGCAGTACAACACTGCAGGTGTTCCTTCCTCCCTATATCTATTGGCTATTTCTAGAGCTACAAGTGAGGAAGTAGAAATAAAAGCTACACTCTTGCCTACTTTTAAGCAGCTTGCAATCTCATGGAGGAACCAAATAAAGAAGAAAAGCATTAAAATGTGGTTATAAAACTATGGGGTCACTTAGAAAGACTACATAAATACAAACTATGTTATGAGAGGAGGCTACTGGGAGATGAGTGAATAGCTGCAACTCCTTTTAAAAATGATGAAAGTATGTTATATAAGGAAGATGAACACGGGTAATAATCTGAGACACTAGAGAACTTGGCTATTTCAGGAAACCGAGGATGTTTTAATGTGGCTGAAATAAAAGGAAAGAAAAACAGGTCCATAGTGTTGAGGTTTTAGTATGCATGGATTAGGAGCTTGGATTTTATCCTGAAGCCTTTCAAATAGATGTAAATAAAGGATTTGGGGCATAGGAGTGTTCTATTTCAATTCACAGGTTAGAAAGAAATCTGAAGAAAAAGAGAATGAGAATAGAAGCAAGAAAATATTCCAAGGGCATTGGAAGAATTCATCTAAGCATTAATGAAGGCCTGAGCTGCAGGGTGCAGCAGATGAAGAGAAGAAGTCAGATTCAGCAAAACTTGATAAGTGGTTTTATATGCAGGTTGAGAGAGAGGGAGAAGAAAGTCTGGTTGCTGGCTTGAGTGATCAACCCAAGATAGGAGAAGGGATAAACTGGAACACGAGAAATGGTAAGTTCAGTGTGGGATATGTTAAGATTAAGATGCCTAAGACAGAGTTGCATATTTGGATGTGGGGCTCAAGAGAGTGATCTGAGCTACCTACCAAGTACACGATTATGCAGCACATAAATTGTGGTTGAGGTCATACCATGTACTAGAAGGATCTCTCTCAGAAAGAGTATGTAAAGTGAAAAGGGGGTTGAGGAGGGGCATCCCCTGTGGCTTATTCATGCCAGCCACTATGTCAAAAATACCATAGGTTGTATGACTTAAAGGACATACATTTATTTCTCACAGTTCAGGAGGCTGGGAAACATAAGATCAGGGCACCAGCAGACTCAGTGTCTAGCGAGAGTCCACTTACTGATTCAGAGATGAACATCTTCACACTGGAAGATGTCCACTGTCCTTACATGGCAGAAGAGAAGAGGGAGCTCTCTGAGAGAACTCTCTTTTTTAAGAGTATTAATCTACAGTGAGGCCAAGACTGCGGAGTAGGAAGACCTTGAGCTCATGGGTATATCAAAATTATAACTATTTACAGAGTAATTATTAATGAGAAAAGAAGAAGAAGAAGAAGACTAGCAGAAGAAATCTCCTACAAATAAAGATATAAAGAAGATACAATGAGACAGTAGAGAGTGAAAATGTGCTATGGTCAAGACCCATAACCCCAGGTGGGTAACCCACAAATGGGAGGATTATTACAATTGTATTGGCTCTTCCCAAGGATCAAGTGGTCTGAGCCCCACATCCATTGGGCTCCCCAGCCCTGGGGTCCTGCACCAGGAAGATGAACCCCCAGAATATTTGACTTGGAAGGCCAAGGGGACTTGCTTTCAGGAGAGTAAGAACGCTATGAAAGTAGACATTCCAGTCTTATAAGGTTCTGAGAAACAAACCTTCATGTACTCTGGGACTCAAGGAATAGGCAGTAATTTGAAAGGAGCCTGTATCAGACCCACCTGCTAAGCTTGGGGAGCCCCCTGGTGAGTAAGGAGGCAACTGCAGCTCACCCTGGGAACATAGACGCTGGAGACAGCCATTTTGAGGAACTTATTCTACCATGAGGACACTGTGCTGGCAAGCACCATTTTGTAATCCTTTCTCTAGCTTATTAACACTTAGACCTGGCCTAGCACACCAGACTTTCAGCACCAGTCCTGGGATCCCTCCGGCCAAGCAGCAAGCTGAGTAGGAACACAGCCCCACCCACCAGCAGAGCATCTACCTTAAGGCTTCCTGAGACCACAGCCATCCCAGGATTGGGCATTGTCCACCAGAGGACCCAAGACCTCACCTCACTCACCAGTGCATCAACACTGGCCCTGCAGTCGGAGGCCCTGGGACCTGGCTGTGCCACCAGGATAGTTCTATCAGGGTGCACCAGGGGCATTCTCACCCTCCAGTGGCTAGACACCAGCTGCAGGAGCCCCTGGCCTTGGCCTTGCCCACTAGCAAGCCAAAACCAGCTCCAACATACCTTGGACCCATAAACTAGCTGCCCTTGGGTCCGGTCCCACTCATCAGAGGGCCAACACCAGTTTTGAGACAACACGGATGCCACAGCTAGTTTGTCAGGAACTGGCCCCACTTGCCAGCAGACTGGCATTAGGTTTGGAACCCTTGGCCTCACAGCCACCATGCCAGAACCTGGCTCTGCCTGATAATGGAACAGAACTGGACCCAAGTGGACCAGAACAGGACCCTCTTGGAGTCCTGTGGTCAGCGGCCTAATAACTTAGCCCTGCCAACCAGGGGCCAGCAGCCTCTACACAAGGCAGGACAAACCAACTGGACTGGGGGCCAGCCACATCTACCAGATCACCCACAGTAGTCGGCCTGCCACAACAGAAGGACCAACACCAGCCCAAGTAGGGGCAATCCTCAAGCATAAAGTTCATAGAGGGGAGTATACTGCTGGGAGGCAAAGGAAAGCTCCTGTAAAAGCTACTTCTCCGAGAACAGAAAACATAACCAAACTGCCAATTAAACAGGAATATAAAACAGTAAACTGGGCAAAATGAAGCTACAGAAGATTATCTTCCAAATGAAGGAAAAGGATGAAATTCCAGAAGAAGAACTAGTGAAGTAGAGGTAGGCAATCTATAGAGAGTTCAAGTTAATAATCATAAAGATGTTCAAAGAACTCAGAAGGAGATTGGATGAACAGAGTGAGAAGTTGGAATTTTTTAACAGAGTTAGAGAATATAAAGAAGAACCAGAGATGAAGAATACAATAACTTAAATGAAAAATACACTAGAAGTAAGCAACAGTAGATTAGATGATACAGAGGAATAGATCAATAAGGTGGAATACAGAGTAAGGGAAATCAGTGTAAAGGAACAGAGAAAAAAGAGAATAAAAAGAAATGAAAGCAGTTTAAGAGACCTCCGGGATAACAGCAAGCATACCAACATTCACATTACAAGGATCTCAGGAGAAGAGAGAGAAAGGGGCAGAGAGCACATTTGAAGTCATAATAGCTGAAAACTTCCCTAACCTGAGAGAGGAGACAGATGTCTGTGTCCAAGAAGCCGGGGAGTCCCAAACGGGATCAGCTCAAAGAGGAACACAACAAGATGCACTGTCATAAGATACCAAAAGTTAAAATAAAGAGAGAATATTAAAAGTAGCAAGGGAAAAGCAACAAGCTTCATACAAGGAAACTCCCATAAGGCCATCAGCTGACCTTTCAGCAAAAACTCTGTAGGCAAAAGGAAGTGGCCCAATATAGGCAAAGTGACAAAAGGGAAAACCCACAACCAAGAAAGACCAAGAATACTTTGGTCAGTGAGGCTTTCAGTCAGATTTGTTGCAAAATCAAAGTGTTACAGACAAGCAAAAGCTAAAGAGTTCATGCCATATCAACTTTATAGGAAATGTTAAAGGGACCTCTCTAAGCAAAAAAAGGCCACAATGAGAAATATGAAAATTATGAATGGAAAAAAACCTCATTAATAAAGGCAAATATACAATAAAGGTAGTAAATTAGCCATGTGTAAAGTTAGAAGAGAGGGTAAAAGACAAAGGTAGTAAAATTGTGTATACCTGCAATAAGTAATTAAGGAATACACAAAACAAAAAGATATAAAATTCTCCAGGCAAGAATAGTGGAGTGGGTAGCCATTACCTTCTCCAGAGAATCTTCCCAACCCAGGGATCCAACCTGGGTCTCCTGAATTGCAGACAGATTCTCTACTGTCTGAGCCACCAGGGACGCCCCAAAATATTAAACATGACATCAGAAACACTGCATTGGGGGGTATAAAAATTTAGAGTTGTTAAAATGCGTCTGAACTTAAGAGATCAGGAACTTATTATATGTGTGTGTGTATATACATATGTATGTACATATACCAATGTATATGTATATATACATATGTAGATAGATGCAGACAGTTATGTACAATGTGGGGAATATAATAAATACCTAGTATATTTGAATGATGATGTCATAACCAGAATGATTATGGTAATCAGTTTTAAATGTAGGGAAATGCCAAACTGCTATGTTGTGGAACAGGAACTAACATAGTATTGTAGATCAGCTGCACTTCAAAAGCAAACAAACAAGCTCATAGAAAAAGGTCATATTTTGGTTACCAAAGGCTCAAACTGAGGGGAGGGGAACTGAATGAAGGTGGTCAAAAGGTACAAACTACCAGTTACAATAAAAAAGTACTAGGGATATAATGTACAAGATAAATATAATTAATGTTGCTGTATGTTAAATATAAAGTTTCAAAGAGAGTAAATCCTAAGAATTCCCATCACTAGAAAAAAAATTTGTCTATTTCTTTATTTCTGTATCTATATGAGATGATAGATGTCCCCTAAATTTGTGTAATAATCATTCATGATGTATAAAAGTTAAATTTATGGTGTACTCCTTAAAGTTATACAATGCTACATGTCAATTACATCTCAATGAAACTTTAAGGTAAAAAAGAGCACTAATCCCACTATGAGGGCTCCACACTCATAATCTAAACATCTGCCAAAGTCCCCATCTTCTCAGAGATTGTTGTTGTTATTCAGCTATTTCTGAGTCTTTGTGACCCCATGAACTGCACTATGCCAGGCTTCCCTGTCCTTCGCTATCTCAGAATATGCTCAAACTCATGTCCATTGAGTCAATGATGCCATCCAGTCATCTCATCTTCTGTTGCCCCATTCTCCTCCTGTCCTCAACGTTTCCCAGCATCAGGGTCTTTTCTATGAGTTAGCTCTTCACATCAGGTGGCCAAAGTATTGGAGCTTCAGCTTCAGCATCAGTCCTTCCAATGAGATTCAGGGTTGATTTCCTTTAGGATTGTCTGGTTTGATCTTCTTGCTGTCCAAGCAACTCTCAAGGGTCTTCTCTAGCATCACAGTTCAAAAGCATCAATTCTTTGATACTCAGCCTTCTTTATGGTCCAACTCTCATGTCCGTGCATGACTAATGGAAAAACCATAGCTTTGACTATATGGACGTTTGTAGGCAAAGTGACGTCTCTGCATTTTAATACACTGTCTAGATTTGTCATAGCTTTTCTTCCAAGGAGCAAGCTCTTTTAATTTTATGACTGTAGTCACAGTCCACAGTGATTTTGGAGCCCAAGAAAATAAAATCTGTCACTGTTTCCATTTTTTCTCTATTAGCCGTGAAGTGATGGGACCGGATGCCATGATCTTATTCTTTTGAATGTTGAGTTTTAAGCCTGCTTTTTCATTCTCCTGTTTCACCTTCATCAAGAGGCTCTTTAGTTCCTCTTTGCTCTCTGCCATTAGAGTGGTATCATCTGCTTATCTGAGGTTACTGATATTTCTCCCGGCAATCTTGACTCCAGCTTGTGCTTCATCCAGCCAGGCATTTCACATATACTCTGCATATAAGTTAAATAAGCAGTGTGGCAGTATACAGTCTTGACCTACTCCTTTCCCAATTTTGAACCAGTGCATCGTTCCATGTCCAAGTCTAAACATTGCTTCTTGACCTGCATACAGGTTTCTCAGGAGGCAGGTAAGGTGGTCTGGTATTACCATCTCTTGAAGAATTTTCCACAGTTTATTGTGATCCACATAGTCAAAGGCTTTAGCAGTTAAAAGATTAAGATTAAACAAAAGACCTAAGGTGTAGGGAGAACACAGAGACAACCAGTCTTTAGCACGCCAGCAATACTAACATTTAAAGACTTGTAAAGGAAGAGACAGATACAAATGAGATTGACAGTAGTTCCTTAGAAGAGTGGTGGAAAATTTTAAATTTTTAAAGGAGTTCAGAGAAGACAAGATGGCAGAGGAGTAGGTAGATGTGGAGTACATCTCTCTCCGAGGATGCATCATGAATACACCTTCAGATGCAGAAGACCTCACAGAGCACCAGCTAAGTACTGGCAGGAGTCACTGACCACTGGAAAGGAATATAAAGATGCATGCAGAACTTGGTAGGATGAAGGTAGGAAGGGAAAGAGAGGAGGAGAGTGAGCAGGATGGCCTGCACCCAGGTAGTGGGGGAGCTAAAGCAAGGGTGAGATCCCCGTATCCAGCGCAATTGTTTAGGACAGAAAGGGAGCATTTGAGGTTGTCAGAGAGTGAAGCAGCTAATCTGTGAAGTCTGAATGGTGTGAGAACCACACAGATGATCTGTACCACAGCCCTTTGTACACCAGGCAGGGATGCAAGTCCACGGGGATGCATAGCAGCTGGGAGCTGGAGTGTGGGGATTGGAGAGCAATACCAAGGCAAAGACTAGTGTTGACTTTGGGGAGACAGCTGAGAGGATGGGAGGAAGGAAACCCACATGGGGAATGCCCTTGGAGGAAAGCTGGGAGACCACGGAGGAAGGACACTGCTGCAGGGAATAGAGCCATCCCTGTAGCCTCTCCCCGACCCCACATGCCAGTGCCAACAGCTGACCATACGCAAAGGCCTCAGTGAGCGTGGCACAGTGGGCGGCTGACATGTGGAGCATAAGAGAAGGAGCCCATCCAGGGCTGCCCGTGGAGGGCCTCCTGTGCTGAGCGATAGAGACAGGCCAGTAAGGGAGGCCTTTTGAGCGCCAGCTGCCAGAGTGTAGAGCAGAACGCTGATAGTGCCGTATCCTCTTGTCTGTGGCCTCCTGCTTCCCTGCACACCTGGCACCGCTGGGGTCCATGCGATCCAGGCAGCAGTGCCACCTGCACGTCGAGTCCTCATTGGGGCAGACCCAAGTCACCCAGGGCAGATTCAGCAGCAAACTTCTGTGGACGGCCCACATGCAGGGGCGGAGACAAAAGCACAGATGAGCTCCAGGAGTGGAGTGATTAAGAAAGAGAATCAAAAACGTTTCCACCAGCTATACAAGCTGCAGATTAAATCCACATAATCAGCTATGGAGACTGTATGTCTATGAAATATATGAAAGGATAATGGGTGTTCCCACAAAAGAAAATGCTCTGTCTCTAGCAGCTGTGGACATTGGAGGCAAGAACACACAGGAGAGGGGCCAGATCAGAGTCTGAGCTGCCCCACAGCAGGTCCAGAGCGCAGCCCTCTCCAGTATTGGAGGGCCTCCTAGGAAGGTAGAGGTGGACTCTGGCTCACAGCAGGGGAAAGGACACTGCCAGCTGAGAACCAAGAAAAGCATCCATTATTATTCCTTTATTTTGATTCATACTGTAGTTGATTCCGGATTTTTTTTCTCCTTTTTTTTTTTCCTCTGTTGCCGTGGTTGTTGTTTTTATTATTATTGCCATTTAAGCTTTTGGAACCTTTTTAAAAATCACACTTTTATTTCTTTTACATATTTCTACTTCTACTTTGTCTTTCTGCAATTCTCTTGTTGGGGGGTGGGGTAGCGTTTGTTGTTGTTCTAGAGCTAATCAATGAATTTAGTAAACACGCAGGATACAAAATCAATACACAGAAATCTCTTTCATTCCTATCACTAACAACAAAAACTGGAGTGAGAAATTAATAGAATCATTCCATTCAGCACTGCAACAAAAAGAATCAAATACCTATCAGATCACAGAACTAGAACAAAACATTTCGCAATTTGTTTGGCAACACAAAAGACTCTGAATATCCAAAGCAATAAGAATCAGCCTTCCTGACTTCAGACGAAACTACAAAGCTACAGTCATCAAGACAATATGGTACTGGCACAAAAACAGAAATATTTTCCAGTAGAACAAAATAGAAAACCCAGAGATTAACCCACATACCTACATGTACCTTATCTTTGACATGGAAGGCAAGAATATACACTGAAGTAAAAACAGCCTCTTCAATAAGTGGTAATGGGAAACCTGCAAAAGAATGAAATTAGAACACTTCCTAACACCATGCACAAAAATAAGCCCCGAATGGATTAAAGACCTAAATGTAAGGTCAGAAACTATAAAAACCCTTAGAAGAAAATACAGGCAGAACACTATGACACAAATCACAGCAAGGTATTCTTTGACCCACCTTCTAGAGTAATGGAATGCAAAAGAAACAAGTCAGACCTAATTAAACTTAAAAGCTTTTGCACAAAAAAAGAAACCATAAATAAGACAGACAGCCATCCGAATGGGAGAAAATAATTGCAAATAGAACAACTGACAAAGGATTAGTCTCCAAAATATCTAAGCAGCTCATGAAGCTCAATATCAGAAAAAGAATCAATCAAAAAGTGGATGGGAAATCTAAGAGGACATTTCTCCAGATACATACAGTTGGTCAACAAGTACATAAAAAGATGCTCAACATTGCTCATTATTGGAGAAATGCACACCAAAACTACAGTGAAGCATCACATCACACCAGCCAGAATGGGCATCATCAAAATATCTAAAAAGACGATAAATGATGGAGAGGGTATGGAAATAAGGGAATCCCTCTTGCACTGTTGGTAAGAGTGTAAATTGATACAGTCACTCTGGAAAGCAGTATGGAGGTTCCTTTTAAAAGGCTAGGAATAGGGGGAGGAAACTAAGATGGCGGAGGAATAGGACGGGGAGAACACTCTCTCCCCAATAAATATACCAAAAGAACTTTTAAAGGCCGAGCAAACTCCAAAAAACAGGAACTGAATGCTGGCAGAGGACATCGGGCATCTGGAGAGGCGACCCAGTGCCGACGTGAGGAGGTAGGACAAAAGAAAGAAAAGAAAAAAAAGTAGAGGGAGAGACAAAGACCTGGGGACGGGTTCCGTCCCGGAAGGGGAGTCTGGAATAAAGAGGAAAAAAAAAAAAAAAAAAGAGGAGAAAGGTTTCTGAATACCAGAGAGCATTCTCTCTGGCAGATCTGCGGTGGATCTTGGAGAGCAATATAGCTGAGAGCAGAAGCAGATTAATAGCTAAGCCCTGCAAGGTTGGTTCGTCTCTGGCTACAAGCACAGCTGAGAGCAGCAGCACAGCCGAAGCAGACTGCTCCTGCTCAGGGAGGGGCGGGCCGCGGGCTCAGGGAACGGAGCAGCCTGAGGGACCTAACCTTCCAGGAAAAGCTCCCTCTCCCCCCCGCCCCAGGTCCGTGCACAAAACAAAGGGCGGTGAGGAGTCAACAGAGAGGCTGGGCAGCTGCGGGCTGCGGACCGGCCCAACCCCCGCCTGAGAGCAGTGGGCATAACCCAGCCCCGGGGAGGCTAACCAAGACTTCTGGGGATTCTCGACAGATCGGTGCTGTATACACCTTAGAAGGAGTGCTCAGCTGCACGCCGAGAAAACAGAGCGGCCGGGCGGGAGAGAGGAGAAGCCCCACTCCCCAACTGCTGGGCCCACGACAGAGAGCCTGAGCAGAAGGGGCGGGGGAAGCCCTCTCACCAGGAGCAGGGCAAACTCCAAAATTAAATCTCTGCCGGTAGATCAGACTGCATAGAAAAGAGACTGTAGGACTGTGAGAAGGACAAGCCTAACCAAGAAGGCCTGCTTAGCTGCACGCTGAGAAAACAGAGCGGCTGGGCAGGGGGAGAGGAGAAGCCCCACTCCCCAACTGCTGGGCGGACGACAGAGAGCCTGAACAGAAGGGGCGGGGGAAGCCCTCTCACCAGGAGCAGGGCAAACTCCAAAGCGCTGAATAGACACTTAAAAGACCAGCAGACAGAAGACGCTAGCAGAACAGCTTTGAAACAGACAGGAGAAGCAAATTAAAGCCCTGCAGGTGGCGATAACTGCATAGAAAGGAGTCTATAAGTCTGTGAAAAGGAGAAGCCGGACCAGGGAATCATCTGAAAATCTACAGACCCTTCCCTTCACCGAATGCACCAGCACCAGAGAAAGCCTTCATTATAACTGTACTAGGAACATCTTTTAAATTTTTAAAACTTTTATATATATATATATTGTTTTTTTTTCTTGTTTTTTTCTTTTTCTTCTTCTTTTTTTTCTTTTTCTTTTTTTTTTAGAATTTTTAAGTCCCATATGACCTTGCTATTTTTTTTTCTTTTCTTCTTCTTACTTCTTTTTTCTCCTTTATTTTTATTTTCCAGTTTTTTTTTAAGTATTTTTGAGAACCCAGTCTTTACTCTAGATTTTTAATCTTTGCTCATTAGTACCTGGTATCAACTTTGTACCTTTCAAGATCCAAGCACCAGTACCCACTGCTACCTGGGAATGAGATCATTGGCTTGACTGCTTTCTCCCCATTCTTATCTCTTGCTAGTAACAGTGAGGAAACCTAGACTCACCCACCAGAAAACCACACAAGCCTTTCCACCCAGGAAACTTCGACAAAACACGCATCCAACCCCTCCCATAGAGAGGAATCCCCACAATAAAGGGACAACACAGCAAGATAAACAAGATGAAAAGGCAGAGAAATACCCAGCAAGTAAAGGAACAGGATAAATACCCCCTAGACCAAACAAAAGACGAAGAGATAGGAAGTCTACCTGACAAAGAATTCCGAATAATGATAGTGAAAATGATCCAAAACCTGGAAAATAAGTTGGAGTTACAGCTCAATAACCTGCAGGCAAGGATTGAGAAGATGCAGGAAAGCTTTAACAAAGACTTAGAAGAAATGAAAAAGAGACAAAATACAATGAATAATGCAATAAATGAGATCAAAAACACTCTGGAGGGAACCAACAGTAGAATAACAGAGATAGAAGACAGAATAAGTGAGGTAGAAGACAGAATGACAGAAATAAATGAAACAGAAAGGAAAAATGAAAAAAGAATTAAAAGAAATGAAGACAACCTTAGAGACCCCTGGGACAATATTAAACGCAGCAATATTCGAATCATAGGAGTCCCAGAAGAAGAAGACAAAAAGAAAGACCATCAGAAAATTCTTGAAGAGATAATTGTAGAAAACTTCCCTAAATTGGGGAAGCAAATAGCCACTCAGGTCCAAGAAACACAGAGAATCCCAAATAGAATGAACCCCAAGCGGGACACCCCAAGACACATATTAATCAAATTGGCAAATATCAAATACAAAGACCAAATATTAAAAGCAGCAAGGGAGAAGCAAAAGATAACTCACAAGGGGAATCCCATAAGGATAACAGCTGATCTCTCATCAGAAACGCTTCAGGCCAGAAGGGAATGGCAAAACATACTTAAAGTCATGGAAGAAAACAATCTACAACCCCGACTACTCTACCCAGCAAGGATCTCATTCAAATTTGAAGGAGAATTCAAAATTTTCTCAGACAAGCAGAAACTGAGAGAATTCAGCAATACCAAACCAGCCCTCCAACGAATGCTAACGGATCTTTCCTAGATAGGAAACACGGATGGGATAGATAATCTGGAGCCCAAAACAATAAAATAAATGGCAACGGGACCATACTTATCAATAATTACCTTAAATGTAAACGGGCTGAATGCCCCAACCAAAAGACAAAGATTGGCCGATTGGATACAGAAACAAGACCCCTATATATGTTGTCTACAAGAGACCCACCTCAAACCTAGGGACACATATAGACTGAAAGTTAAAGGCTGGAAAAAGATATTCCATGCAAATAAAGACCAAAAGAAAGCAGGAGTGGCAATACTCATATCTGATAAAGTAGACTTTAAAATAAAGGCAGTGAAAAGAGATAAAGATGGACATTACATAATGATCAAAGGATCAATCGAGGAAGAAGAAATAACAATTATAAATATTTATGCACCTAACACAGGAGCTCCACAATATGTAAGGCAAATGCTAACAAATATGAAAGGGGAAATCAACAACAACACAATAATAGCAGGAGACTTTAATACACCACTCACACCAATGGATAGATCAACTAGACAGAAAAGTAACAAGGAAATTCAAACTTTAAATGAAACAATAGACCAACTAGACCTAATTGATATCTATAGGTCATTCCACCCCAAAACAAGGAATTTCACCTTTTTCTCAAGTGCACACGGGACCTTCTCCAGGATAGATCACATCCTGGGCCATAAATCTAACCTTGATAAATTCAAAAATATTGAAATCATCCCAAGCATCTTTTCTGACCACAATGCAGTGAGATTAGATATCAACTACAGGAGAAAACCTCTCAAAACTTCCAACATATGGAGGCTCAACAACACACTGCTGAATAACCAACAAATCGCAGAAGAAATTAAAAATGAAATTCAGTTATGCATGGAAACGAATGAAAATGAAAACACAACAGCTCAAAACCTATGGGACACTGTGAAAGCAATGCTAAGGGGAAAGTTCATAGCAATACAAGCTCACCTCAGGAAACAAGAGAAAAATCAAATAAATGACCTTACTATACACCTAAAGCAACTAGAAAGGGAAGAGATGCAGAAGCCCAGGTCTAGTAGAAGGAAAGAAATCTTAAAGATCAGGGCAGAAATAAATGCAAAGGAAACAAAAGTGACCATAGCAAAAATCAACCAAGCCAAAAGCTGGTTCTTTGAGAAGATAAATAAAATTGACAAACCATTAGCCAGACTCATCAAGAAACAAAGGGAGAAGAACCAAATCAACAGAATTAGAAATGAAAACGGAGAGATCACAACAGAAAACACAGAAATACAAAGGATCATAAGAGACTATTATCAGCAACTATATGCAAATAAACTGGACAATTTGGATGAAATGGACAAATTCCTAGAAAAGTACAACTTTCCAAGACTAAACCAGGAAGAGATAGATAATATTAATAGACCCATCACAAGCATGGAAATTGAAACCGTAATCAGAAATCTTCCAAAAAACAAAAGCCCAGGACCAGATGGCTTCACAGCTGAATTCTACCAAAAATTTAGAGAAGAGCTAACACCTATTCTACTCAAACTCTTCCAGAAAATTGCAGACGAAGGTAAACTTCCAAACTCATTCTATGAGGCCTCCATCACCCTAATTCCAAAACCTGGCAAAGATGCCACAAAAAAAGAAAACTACAGGCCAATATCACTGATGAACTTAGACGCAAAAATCCTCAACAAAATTCTAGCAAATAGAATCCAACAACACATCAAAAAGATCATACATCATGATCAAGTAGGCTTTATCCCAGGGATGCAAGTATTCTTCAATATTCATAAATCGATCAATGTAATACACCACATTAACAAATTAAAAAATAAAAATCACATGATTATCTCAATAGATGCAGAGAAAGCCTTTGACAAAATTCAACATCCATTTATGATAAAAACCCTCCAAAAAGCAGGAATAGAAGGAACATACCTCAACATAATAAAAGCTATATATGACAAACCCACAGCAAACATTATCCTCAATGGTGAAAAACTGGAAGCATTCCCCCTGAAATCAGGGACAAGACAAGGGTGCCCACTCTCACCACTACTATTCAACATAGTTTTGGAAGTTTTGGCCACAGCAATCAGAGCAGATAAAGAAATCAAAGGAATACAGATTGGAAAAGAAGAAGTAAAACTCTCTCTGTTTGCTGATGACATGATCCTCTATATTGAAAACCCTAAAGACTCTACGAGAAAATTACTAGAGCTAATCAGTGAATATAGCAAAGTTTCAGGATACAAAATCAACACACAGAAATCCCTGGCATTCCTATACACTAACAGTGAGAAATCAGAAAGAGAAATTAAGGAAACAATCCCATTCACCATCGAAACAAAAAGAATAAAATACTTAGGAGTATTTCTACCTAAAGAATCAAAAGACTTGTATATAGAAAACTATAGAACACTGATGAAAGAAATCAAGGAGGACACAAACAGATGGAGAAATGTGCCGTGTTCATGGATTGGAAGAATCAATATAGTGAAAATGAGTATACTACCTAAAGCAATCTATAGATTCAATGCAATTCCTATCAAGCTACCAGAGGTCTTCTTCAAAGAATTAGAACAAATAATTTCTCAATTTGTATGGAAATACAAAAAACCTCGTATAGCCAAAGCAATCTTGAGAAAGAAGAATGGAACTGGCGGAATCAACCTACCTGACTTTAGGCTATACTACAAATCCACAGTCATTAAGACAGTATGGTACTGGCACAAAGACAGAAATATAGATCAATGGAACAGAATAGAAAGCCCAGAGATAAATCCACGCATCTATGGACACCTTATCTTTGACAAAGGAGGCAAGAATATACAATGGAGAAAAGACAACCTCTTTAACAAGTGGTGCTGGGAAAACTGGACAGCCACTTGTAAAAGAATGAAACTAGATCACTTTCTAACACCATACACAAAGATAAACTCAAAATGGATCAAAGATCTAAGCATAAGACCAGAAACTATAAAACTCCTAGAGGATAACATAGGCAAAACACTCTCTGCTATAATCCAAAGCGGGATACTCCATGACCCACCTCCCAGAATATTGGAAATAAAAACACGAATAAACAAATGGGACCTAATTAAAATTAAAAGCTTTTGCACAACAAAGGAAACTATAAGCAAGGTGAAAAGACAGCCTTCAGAATGGGAGAAAATAATAGCCAATGAAGCAACAGACAAACAATTAATCTCAAAAATTTACAAACAACTCCTGCAGCTCCATTCTAGAAAAATAAACAACCCAATTAAAAAGTGGGCCAAAGAACTTAACAGACATTTCTCCAAGGAAGATATAAAAATGGCTAACAAACACATGAAAAGATGCTCAACATCACTCATTATCAGAGAAATGCAAATCAAAACTACAATGAGGTACCACTTTACACCAGTCAGAATGGCTGCCATCCAAAAGTCTACAAGCAATAAATGCTGGAGAGGATGTGGAGAAAAGGGAACCCTCTTACACTGTTGGTGGGAATGCAAACTAGTACAGCCACTATGGAAAACAGTGTGGAGGTTCCTTAAAAAGCTGCAAATAGACCTGCCATATGACCCGGCAATCCCACTGCTGGGCATATACACCGAGGAAACCAGAATTGAAAGAGCCACGTGCACCCCAATGTTCATCGCTGCATTGTTTACAATAGCCAGGACATGGAAGCAACCTAGATGCCCATCAACTGACGAATGGATAAGAAAGCTGTGGTATATATACACAATGGAATATTACTCAGCATTAAAAAAAAATTCATTTGAAGCAATTCTACTCAGATGGACGAAACTGGAGCCCATTATCCAGAGTGAAGTAAGCCAGAAGCAAAAACAACAATACAGTATATTAACACATATATATGGAATTTAGAAAGACAGTAATGAGAACCCAACATGGGAGACAACAAAAGGAACCCAGATGTATAGAATAGACTTGTGGACTTTGTGGATGAGGGTAAGGGTGGGATGAGATGGGTGAAGGGCATTGAAGCATGTTAATTGTCATGTGTCTAATCAATCGCCAGCCCAGGATTGATGCTCGGGACTGGTGCAGCGAGATTTCCCGGGGGGGAGGGAGGAGGGAGGGGGGACCCGGAGGGGAAGCATATGTAAACCCATGGTGATATCATGACAATGTATGGCAAAAACAATAATAAAATAAAATAAAATAAAATATTAGAGGTAAAGTAGGGGGTAAAAAATAATTTTGAATAATTACAAAGCATGGCCTATTTGATTGCCTTTTTTTCACCAATTAGTGTCACTCAATTAAATCAGATGAATTTTCACTTAGTCCACTGGATTCAAGACTCATTAAAACAATTGAATGACTTCCAAAAATAAAAATAAAAAATAAAAGGCTAGGAATAAAACTACCATATGACCCAACAATCCTACTCCTGGGCATATACTCTGAGAAAACCATAATTGAAAAAGATGCATGTACTCCAGTCTTCAATGCAGCACTATTTACAATAGCCAGAACATGGAAGCAACCTAGATGTCTGTCAACAGTTGAATGGATAAAGAAGTTGTGGTACATATATACAATGGAGTATTATTCAGCCATTTTTAAAAAATGAATTTGGGTCAGTGAGGTGGATGGGGCTTTCCCGGTGGTTCAGCAATAAAGAATCTGCCTGCAGGAGATGTGAGTTTAACCCCTGGGTTGGGAAGATTCCCTGGAGGAGGGCATGACAACCCACTTCAGTATTCTTTCCTAGAGAATTGCATGGACAGAGGAGCCTGCTGGGCTACAGTCTACAGGGTTGCAGAGTTGGACATGACTAAGGCAAATTAGCATGCCTGCTCACAGTGAGGTGGATGAACCTAGAGGCTATTATACAGAGTGAAGTAAATCAGAAAGAGAAAAAATATTATATATTAATGCATACGTATACATAGAATCTAGGAAAATGGTACAGATGAACCTAATTGGAGGGAAGGAACAGAGATGTTGACATAGAGAACTGACTTGTGGACACAGTAGGGGAGGGACAGGGTGGGATGAATTGAGAGAGTAGCACTGAAACATATATATTACCATATGTAAAATAGATAGCTAATGGGAAGCTGCTATATAACATGGGGAGCTCAACTGCATGCTCACACAACCTAGAGGGGTGGAATGGGATGGGGTATGGGAAAGAGTTTCAAGAGGGAGGGGACAGATGTATATCTCATGGCTGGTTCACTTTGCTATACGGCAGAAAGAACACAACATTGTAAAGCAATTATCCTCCAATTAAGAATAAATTTCAAAAAGGGAATCCAAAGAACTGGGATGTTACCAATGTCAAATGTTGCAGAAATGAAATGCTCTGTTACAGGGGTGTGTCCGTTGCAAAGTATATAAACAGGCTATTTATAGTACAACAAGAAGAAAATGTTTAATAAGCATAAAAATGCACATTCAAACTAGGAATCAGAGAAAAGCAAATTAAACAAATATTGACATTACCATCAAGTTGGAAAAAATAATGTAATCGACAGGTTCCAGTGATGATAAAATTAGAGGAAACCAGACAAATACACTGTTCATGGGAGTACAAATTGAATCAATCTTTTTGGAGGAAAATTTGGTGTTATATATCAAAATTTTAACTGTATAATACCTTGGTATTATCCCCTTCATAGATCACTGCCTTGTTGAAGTGAAGGAGCTTGAGTAACTCAACAAAGCTATGAGCCATGACGTGCAGGGCCAAGACAGACAGGGTCATGGTGGAGAGTTCTGATGAAATGTAACCCACTGAAGAATGGCAAACCACTCCAATATTCTGGCCACAAGGACTCCATGAACTATATAAAAAAGCAAAAAGGTATAACACCAAAAGATGAGCTGCCCCCCCCAACCTCGGTCAGAAGGTGTCCAATATGCTATTGGTGAAGAGCAGGGGACAATTACTAATAGTTACAGAAAGAATGAAGCAGTTTGGCCAAGGCAGAAATGATGCTCAGTTGTGGATGTGCCTGGTAATGAAAGTAAAATCTGATGCTGTAAAGAACATGGGAACCTGGACCATTAGGTTCATGAATCAAGGTAAATTCTACATAGCCAAGCAGGAGATGGCAAGAATAAGCATCAACATCTTAGGAATCAGTGAACGAAAATCACGGGAATGGGTGAATTTAACTCAGATGACCGTTATATCTTGGATTCCATGGTGGCTCAGATAGTAAAGAATCCACCTGCAATGTGGGAGACCTGGGTTTGATCCTTGGCTTGGGAAGACCCCCTGGAGGATGGCATGGAACTCACTCCAGTATTCTTTGCCTGGAGAATTCTCACAGAGGAGCCTGGTGGGCTACAGTCCATGGGGTCACAAAGAGTTGGATATGACTGAGTGACTAAGCACAGCACAGCATTATATCTACTACTGTGGGCAGGAGTCCCATAGAAGAAATGGAGTAGCCCTCATAATCAACAAAAGAGTCTGAAATGCAGTAGTTGTGTGCAACCTCAAAAATGACAGAATGATCTCAGTTCATTTCCAAGGAAAACCATTCAACATCACAGTAATCCAACTATCAGTGCTGAAGAAGCTGAAGTTGATCAGTTCTATGAAGACCTACAAGACCTCCTAGAACTAATACCAAAAAAGATGTTCTATTCACCATAGGGGATTGGAATGCAAAAGTAGGAAGTCAAGCGATAACCTGGAGTAACTGGGAAGTTTAGTCTTGGAGTACAAAATGAAGCAGGGCAAAGGCTAAGAGATTCTGCCAAGGGAATGCATTGGTCATAGCAAAACCCTTTTCAACAACACAAGAGACGACTTTACACATGGACATCACCAAATGGTCAAAACTGAAATCAAATTGATTACATTCTTTGTAGCCAAAGATGGAGAAGCTGTATACAGTCAGCAAAAACAGGACCTTGTGGCTCAGACCATCAGCTCCTTATGGCAAAATCCATGCTCAAACTACAGAAAGTAGGTAAAACCACCAGGTCAGTCAGGGACAACCTAAATCAAATCCCCTATGATTATACAGTGGAGGTGAGGAATAGAGTCAAGGTATTATATCTAGCAGTGTGCCTGAAGAACTATGGACAGAAGTTCATAATATTGTATAGGAAACAGTGAACAAAACCATCCCAAAGAAAAAGAAATGCAAGAAGGCAAAGTGTTACAAATACCTGAGGAAAGAAGAGAAGTGAAAAGAAAGGGAAAGATATGCCCAATTGAATGCAGAGTTCCAGAGAGTAGCAAGGAGAGACAAGGTCTTCTTCAATGAACAATGCAAAGAAACAGAGGAAAACAACAGAAAGGGCAAGACTAGAGTTCTCTTCAAGAAAGTTGGAGATATCAAAAGAATAGTTCATGCAAAGATGGGCACAATAAGGACAGAAACAGTAAAGACCTAATAGAAGCAGGAAATATCCAGAAGAGATGGCAAGAATACACAGAATAACTACACAAAAGAATATTTTTATGACCCAGATCACCACCATGACGTGTCCACTCAGCCAAGAGCCAGACATCCCGGAGTGTGAAGTCAAGTGGGCCTTAGGGAGCACTGCTGCCGATAAAGCTAATTGAGATGACTGAATTCCAGCAGGGTTATTTAAAATCCTAAAAGACGATGCTATTATAGTGACGCACCAATATGTCAGCAAATTTGGAAAACCCAGCAGTGGCCACAGGACTGGAAAAGATCAACCATCATCCCAATTCCTCAGCAGGGCAGTACTAAAGAATGTTCAAACTCCCAGACAACTGCATTCACCTCCCATGCTAGTGAGAGTATGCTCAAAATCCTTCAAGCTAGGTTTCAGTGGTACGTGAACCAAGAACTCCCGGATGTTCAAGCTGGGTTTAGAAGAGGCAGAGTTCAAATTGCCAACATTCGTTGAATCATAGAGAAAGCAAATTCAGTTCAGTTCAGTCGCTCAGTTGTGTCCGTCTTTGTGACTCCACGAACCACAGCACACCAGGCCTCCCTGTCCATCACCAACTCCTGGAGTCTAACCAAACCCATGTCCATCGAGTCGGTGATGCCATCCAGCCATCTCATCCTCTGTTGTCCCCTTCTCCTCCTGCCCCCAATCCTTCCCAGCATCAGGGTCTTTTCCAATGAATCAACTCTTCACATCAGGTGGCCAAAGTATTGGAGTTTCAGCTTCAACATCAGTCCTTCCAATGAACACCCAAGACTGATCTCCCTTAGAATGGACTTGCTGGATCTCCTTGCAGTCCAGGGGACTCTCAAGAGTCTTCTCCAACACCACAGTTCAAAAGCATCAATTCTTCGGCGCTCAGCCTTTTTCACTGTTCAACTCTCATATCCATACACGATTACTGGAAAAACCATAGCCTTGACTAGACGGACCTTTGTTGGCAAAGTAATGCCTCTGCTTTTCAATATGCTATCTAGGTCACTGAATCATAGAGAAAGCAAGGGAATTCCAGAAAAATATCTACTTTTGTTTCATTGACTACTCTAAAGTCTTTGACTGTATGGATCATAACAAACTGTGGAAAACTCTTAACGGGAATAACAGACCATCTCACCTGTCTCCTAAGAAATCTGTTTGAATGTCAAGAAGGAAGAGTTGGAACCTTACATGAAACAACTCACTGGTTCAGGATTGAGAAGAGTACGACGAGGCTTTTTTTGTTGTTGTTGTTGTTATTACCCTGTTTATTTAACTTATATGCAGAGCACATCATGAAGCATGCTGAACTGGATGAGTTACAAGCTGGTATCAAGATTGCCAGAAGAAATATCAACAACCTCAGAAATGCAGATGACACTACTCTAATGGCAGAAAATGAAGAGGAACTAAAGAGCCTCTTGATGAGGGTGAAACAGGAGAGTGAAAAAACTGGCTTAAAATTCATTAATAAAAAACCAAGGTCATGGCATCTGTTCCCATTAATTCATGGCAAATATAAGGGGAAAAGGTGGAAGCAGTGGTAGATTTCCTTTGGGGGGGGCTCTAAAGTCACTGTGGATAGTGACTGCAGCCATGAAATTAGAAGATGATTGCTTCTTGGCAGGAAAGCTATGACAAACATAGACAGTGTATTAAAAAGTAAAGACATCACTTTGCTGAAAAGGTCCATATAGTCAAGGCTATGGTCTTTCCAGTGGTCATGTACCAATGTGAGAGTTGGACCATAAAACAGCCCGAGTACCAAAGAATTGAGGCTTTCATACTTTGGTGTTGGAGAAGACTCTTGAGAGTCACTTGGGCAGCAAGGAGATCAAACCAGACAATCCTAAAGGAAATCAACCCTATATCTCATTGGAAGGACTGATGCTGAAGCTGAAGCTCCAATACTTTGGCCACCTGATGTGAAGAGCTAACTCATGGAAAAGACCCTGATGCTGGGAAACATTGAGGACAGGAGGAGAATGGGGCAACAGAAGATGAGGTGATTGGATGGCATCATTGACTCAATAGACATGAGTTTGAGCATATTCTGGGAGACAGTGAAGGACAGGGAAGCCTGGTGTACTGCACTTCATAGGGTCACAAAGACTCAGACATGGCTGAGCAACTGAATAACAACAACAATCTCTGAGAAGATGAGGCCTTTGGCAGATGTTTAGATTATGAGTGTGGAGCCCTCATAGTGGGATTAGTGCTCTTTTTTACCTTAAAGTTTCATTGAGATGTAATTGACATGTAGCATTGTATAACTTTAAGGCGTACACCATAAATTTGACTTTTATACATCATGAATGATTATTACACAAATTTAGGGGACATCTATCATCTCATATAGATACAGAAATAAAGAAATAGAATAAATCATGGTATTAATATGCTGTGGGACAATATGAGGCTATAATACAGAATGAAACAGAAAAGAACATATTGATCTAAAAGAAATCTGTTACATATTGTTGAGAAAAAATTGTAAACAAATACACACGAGACCTTTTTAAAATTTATTTTATTGAAGTATAGTTAGTTTACAGTGTTGTGTTAATTTCTGCTGTAGAACAAATGATTCAGCTATAAATAGATAGATATTCTTTTTAATATTCTTTTTGAATTAAGTTTTATTTGGGGTAAAATGAGGACGTTATCCCAGGATTTATCACAGGATATTGAATATAGTTGGGTTTCCTTGGTGGATCAGTGGTAAAAAGAAACCATATGCCAATGCAGGAGACACAGATTCAATCCCCGGGTTGGGAAGATCCCTTGGAGAAGGAAATGGAAACTCACTTCAGTATTCTTTCCTGGGAAATCCTATGATCAGAAGAACCTGGTAGGCTATAGTTCATGGGGTCACTAAAGAGTCAAGACACGACTTAGCAACTAAACAACAATAATTGAGTATAGTTCTCTGTGCTGCACAGTAGGACCTCATTGTTTATCCAGTCTATATGTAACAGTTTGCATCTACTAATCCAAAATTCCCACTCCTGTTTTATTTCACCTCTCTGATTCATTTCTGTGTTCATTTTTATTATTGATAGTTCCCAGAATTGCATCCCTCATCCTTTCTCTTCTCACATATGGCCCCTGAATGATTTACTCTTTTTCTGTGACTTCATCTACACCCTATCATGTTTATATTCATGATGGAATGTTTCTAATATCAAGATGATAATGTTGGAATAGCATTGATGCAAGAACCCACAAATTTATAGAATAAAATTATTAAAAGAAAAGAAGATACTGTTGATATCAGTATAGGCAATTAGCATACCAGTCTAAACATGCATTGGGGCTTGCTCATTCAGTTACAACTTCATAAGAGTGGCATATTTTTCATGCACCCAAGAATGCTCCTCCTTTTCCCTTGTACTAAATGCTGACTTGAAATGGCTATAGAGTTCCTGGGTCATCACCTGCAACTTCCTCAATTCCGTAGATGCCAAAAAAAAAAAAAATGAGGCAGAAGGTAGAACTTTCAGCCTTTGTGCTGCTCCCCTATCCAGCTGAATGTAGAAATCACCATTTACCTCCTAGATGTATAGTTCTCTCCTAGGTGAGTGAATCTTAAGGCAAGCCTCACTGTACCCTGATTATTGTCTGGTTAACACAATTTTCTCTCTCTAACAAGCACGCCCAGTCAAAGATGGTTTTCCTCCAATTTTGAGAGGTAATCTCTAAAGCTTTGGATGTTGTCAAGCATGATAGGAGTGTCTGGGGGCTTGCAGCTCCAGATAATAATAATACAATTTAGGGCTGGGGATTTGAGCCATATCAAACATATGATTCAAGGTGGGGGCTTTGGATCATACATATCAACTCAATTTCCTGAAAGGCTGAAAATTGAAATCAGCCATATAGAAGCCTAAATGATGGAACCCCAACAGTACCGCGTGTAGATGCCAAGACTGGAATAAGCATCTCTGACTGACAATACTTCCTGTATATTGTCATACACCATGCCAGGAAGAGTTAAGACTGTCCATGGCTCCAAGGCAAAGACCTATTGGAAGATCCATGTTTAAAATCCTTCTGGACTCTGCCAGAAACATCTCTTCTTTTGGCTTATTTTAATCTGTATCCTTTCCCTATAATAAACTGTAATCATGAGTAAAGAAGCTTTCAGGGAATTTTTTTTAACAATAGAGAGAGAAAGGCTATTTTTAAAATAAGTGAGTCATAATACAGTCATGATTTAAAGCAATAACCATTTCTCACTTTTAGATGACATAGATTTCCTTTTGGAAATATACAAGCATTCTAATTTTTAATAAATTTTCTCTCGCCTCTCTAGACTTAGGGAATCTTCCCTTCACATTCTTCTCTGCTACTGTACCAATCTTCTCAGAAGACTGAGTCCTAAGGTCCTAAGAAATCCCATACCTTTTCTGCTTTCAATTTTACTTTCCAAATAGAAAGAGAGAAATGTTGAGTATCACTCTTAATTACTCAACTCTTAATGCTCAGGACACTCACTCATTTATTCAACTATGTGTTAAAGATCTACTGTGTACCAGGCACTATTCCACTTCTGAGAATAGAGTGCCGAACAAGCAGAGAAAGTCTCTCTTAGAATCCTCAAATTTTAGCATGGTAGATCCTATAGAATGTTGACCTGAAATAAATAGACTGCCTAATATTTCTCTAGCAAAGATAGGTTTATTTAGAAATTAGTAGAAAACTGAAATTTGCAGTCTGCAATCATGGCAAGCCATGTGCAAGTCCCCACACAGCCAAAGAAGGAGAATGCTTTTAAAAAGAGTCAAGATAATTTGGCAGGGCTGCTCAAAACAAAGATCATGAAGTAAGTCTTTCTTTTTCCTCTTGGGCTCTGTTTTCATCTCAGGACATGAGAGTTCCCCCTTCTGGTATCTCAACTCTAACTGAGATTTCTGTTTATTAATTTTTCATAGGAAAAAATAATAAAGCAGGATAAAGAGATAGTAAAAGATCAAGGAATGTTGTTATATCAAGGGGATCAGGAGGCTCTTTTTAATAGGTAACGTTGAATGAATCTTAAGGAAGAGATAGCAATGTGGTCATCTGGGAGAAAAGCTTTCTTCTACTGTAAAGACCTTGAGGTGGGAGCATGGTGGAGCATTTCAGGAACAATGAGGTGGTGAGTGTGATAGAAGTGAAATAAGTTGGGGAAAGAGCTAGGAAATTGTATCAGAAGGTAGCCAAGGGCTATCATGCCTACCTAATAAGAAGCCCTGAGAGGGAGTTTGCACTTTATTCCAAATAATATAGGAAACAACTGGCAAGCAGAGAAATGAGATGATCTGATTTATATGTTATAAATATCACTCTAGTGGTCTATGAAGAGTAGCTTACAGAGGGCCAAGGTACAAGTAAGGAGATTTGTTAGGTAGCTGCAGCAATAGTGGAGGAAGAGATGGTGTTGGCAAAGATTGGTAAAGGTGATAAGAAGTGATTTGATTCTGGGTATTTTCCGAGGTAGAGCCAATAGAATTTTTTGATAAATGGACATCGCATATGAGAGAGTGGAGTCAAGAATAATTAAAATTTTTTGGCTTGAAAACTTGAAGAATGACTGACAGTTTACTGAGATGAAGATAGGTGGAGAAAGAAATAGAAGATAGGGAAGCAACAGTTTGATTTGGTATTTAGATACCTGTTAGACATCCAGATAGAGATGCTGAGTAAATGGCTGAATATATAAGACAAGAATTAAGGAAGAAGTCAGGGCTGGGAGTAAAATTGGGCGTTTCAAATCAGGAGACTGAATGAGATGGACTAAGGAATTGGGATAGATAAAGAAATGAGTGAGTGTAAGGACTGAAGGCTTCCCGGGTGGCTCAGTGGTGAAGAATCTGCCTGCCAAGCAGGAGACATGGGTTCAGTCCTTGGGTCGGGAAGATCCCCTGAAGAAGGAAATGATAAACCACTCCAGTATTCTTGCCTGGGAAATCACATGGACAGAGGAGCCCCTACAGTTCATGGGGTTGCGATGAGTCAGACATGACTTAGCAACTAAATGACAATAACAACAAGGACTGACCTCAGAGACTTTTCAATATTTATAGATGGGAGAAATTCACAACATTGAGCAAAGGGTAATAAGAGAAGCCTGGGGTAGGAGAAAACCAAGAGAGAACAGAGTTCCATGAGCAAAAATATCCCATGAATATTTGAGGGGCTGACTACTGAATAATAAGTCTCTGCTGCTAAGTTTCACTTTTCAAAGGTAATTACTTTCTATTTTTAAAAGCGTAAATTTTTTTAGTCTTAATGGGGCATCTCTGGGATTTTTTTTACTGATCTCATTCCACCCCATCCATGCCCCTTCCCATTTCATATTTTATCTTCATATTTTCCCAGAAACCTTAGCATGGTCATTTCTAGGACAAGAAAAGCTACAATATCCTGATTCTGCTAATAAAATGCTGTGTTACCATGGGGGAAATACCTCTTTGTCTCTTAATTGAACTAGGTCAAGATTAGTAAACAAGTGAGCGCCAAGTTAGAAGAATATCTTGTATACAGTATGGTTGTTTGCTTGAGTCCTGTTCACTGCCTGTTTAGTTCTCATACTTTGTCTACAGATTCCTTTGGATTTTCTACATCAGCAGTAATATGATCTGCAAATATGATAATTTGTCTCTCCTCTTATAATCCACACATATTTTTATTTTTCTTGTCTCAAGAAAAAGTATTCAAAGAAACATTGAAATTTCTCCAAATTTGGCAAAGGCACAAACCTACAGATTCAATAAACTGAATAAACTCCAAGCAGGAGAAACTCAAATAAATATATACCAAAATGTATTAATATCAACCAGCTGAAAACTAACAAAAAAAGAAGAAAAAAACTTTATAACAAAGAGAAACAACACATAAACTACAGGGGAAAGTAATTTAAAGGACTGCTGATTTCTCATCAGAAACCAATATGGGCAAGAGAAGTTGCATGTTTTTCAAGTGCTGAAAGAAAAGAAATGTCAGCCTAGAATTCTATACCCAGGAGATGAAGGTGAAATCAAGACATCCTCAGTGTGAGGGAAAACTAACAGAATTTGTCACCAATAGACCTACCCTAAAAGAATGGCTAAAGGAATATCTAGAAACTGAAGGTAAAAAGAAAGAAGCATGTAACATCAAGCATAAAGAAAGAACAATGAGAAGAGTAAAAATATATGAGAAAATATAATGGACTATCATTCTCTTTTCTTTCCTTTTTTTTTTTAACCACTCCATGCAGCTTGCAGAATATTTGTTCCTAACCAGGGATTGAACCCAGCCCTTGCAGTGTAAGCAGTGAGTCTAACCACTGGACAAACAGATAATTTCCTATCCTTCCCCTCTGGAGTTTACTAAATTATGTCAGATAATTGAAGCAAAAATTATCAGTTTACTTGACATGATTCTCAATGTATGGAAAGGTTATATTTAAGATAAGATATTAAGGACTGATGGTAAAAGAATCTAGTACAGATAATGTTTCTACACATTAGTCGAACTGGTAAACAGATCATAAAGAAAGAAAGGGAATTCCAGAAAAACATCTACTTCTGCTTCACTGACTATGCTAAAGCCTTTGACTGTGTGGATCATGACAAAGTATGGAAAATTCTTAAAGAGATGAGAATACCAGACCACCTTACCTGCCCCCTGAGAAACCTGTATGCAAGTCAAGAAGCAACAGTTAGAACCAGACATGAAACAATGGACTGGTTCAAAATTGGGAAAGGAGGAGTACATCAAGGCTGTATATTGTCACCCTGCTTACTTAACTTATATGCAGAGTACATCATGTGAAATGCTGGGCTGGATGAACCACAAGATTCCCAGGAGAAGCATTAACAACCTCAGGTAATAAAATGATGTCACTCTAATGTCAGGAAGCAAATAGGAACTGAAGAGCCTCTTGATGAGGGTGTAAGAAGAGAGTGAAAAAGCTGGCTTAAAACGTCAATGGGGAAAAAGTGGAAACAGTGATAGATTTTATTTTCTTAGGTTCCAAAATCACTGTAGATGGTGACTGCAGCCATGAAATTAAAAGAAAAGCTATGACAAATCTAGACAGTGTATTTAAAAACAGAGACACCTTTCAGACAAAGGTTCATATGTTAAAACTATGATTTTTCCAGAAGTCATGTACAGATGTGAGAGTTGGACCATAAAGAAGGCTGAGCACTGAAGAATTGATGCTTTTGGACTGTTGTGTTGGAGAAGACTACCAAGAATCCCTTGGACAGCAAGGAGATTAAACCATTCAATCCTAAAGGAAATCAACCCTGAATATTCATTGGAAGAACTAATGCTGAAGCTGAAGCTCCAATACTTTGGCCACCTGATGTGAAGAGTTGACTCATTGGAAAAGACCCTAATGCTGGGAAAGATTGGAGGCAGGAAGAGAAAGGGATGACAGAGGTTGAGCTGGTTAGATGGCATCACTCACTCGATGGACATGAGTTTGAGTAGGCTCTGGGAGTTGTTGATGGACAGGGAAGCCTGAAGTACTGCAGTCCATGGGGTCACAAAGAGTTGAACATGACTTAGCAACTGAACAACAACAGTGTGATGCTTTAAGTAGCCATCTAAAAATCTGTTAAGATACATTCAAGACACACTATAGACAAATCAAAATGAAATTAATTTTTTTTAATTTAAGTAACCTATAGAATGGCCAGGAAAGCAAAACAGAAGAACAAAAAAATCGAAAGAAACCATAAGCAGACAGTAAAGTGGCAGACTTAAGCCATGATATATCAGTAATTACATTATATAAATCAATAGAATGGAATAGTGAACTCCAAAATATACACACACAAGTATGATTAACTGCTTTTTGGAAGAGGTATAAAAGCAATTCAATATAGAAAGGACAGTCTTTTTAATAAATGGTGCTGGAACAGTGGGACAGCCATGTGTTACGGATACAAGACACTTGTAGAATAAATGTATTATAATACAAATATCTTCTCCCACCACATGGCTTTTCTTTTTACTATTATAATGATTTCTTTTGATTAAAGAACTACTGAATTTTGCTGTAATATACTCTAAGCCTTCATTTTCTCATCTGTAAAACTAGGCATTATGGAAGTATTTTACTCACAAGATTGTTATGAGGATACATAAAAGAATTCAGGTACTCCTGGTACTCTGAAAAGCTCAAGAGATATTATTATTATCTCCAGTGCGACTCTTTCATTCTCCATATAACCTACTTCCTTCCATGTTCTCTCTTCTGAATCTCTGAGAGGTCCTATGGTATAGTCGCTAGCATTTTAGTCATTCTTTGTGAGCATGGGGGAAAAAAGTGGCTAAGATGACTCATCATCCCATGACCCCGCCTTCCAACTGGGGAAGAGATATAAGCACTACGGAAGGGAAGTGCTTTATTTCAGTGGCCACATCCAGAGAGCAATATGCTTGGCGCCGCAGCATGCTTCATCTTTCTCCTCTGCCAGCTCACAGGTGAGTGCAACCAGATCCTCTTATTTTCCTGACTGTCTGCGCCATCCTGGGTGTAGCTCCAGGCTCCTGGCTCCACTCTGGACCTCTGGCTCAACTCAGCAGGCTCTATCTCTCGTGTAATATTGCTTTTTGTTTCCTGTGGTATCTGAATCACAGAGGGCAGAAAGAGACTGGAGGGACAGGAGAAGGAATGACTTTGGGGGCTGACTGCTCTTCTGACTGTCCCAGGGGAGGAAGGGCTGAGAGAGTGCTGGGTATTGGGAAGACCTGTGTTCCGATCTGGAGTCTGCCATGAATTAGATGAAGAATGTCATCTTCTCCAGACCTCAGCTCTCCCTCATTTTGAGAGTAATTTTAAAAACAAAATGAGATGGTGAGATGGTACAAGTGTATATTTATTTACTTAGAAATATGTATTTTAAATATTTTTGTTTAAATATATTTATAACATTTATACATATATTTCTATGTTTTATATTTTTATTGTTGTTTAATCGCTAAGTCATGTCCAACTCTTTTCCGATCACATGGGCTGTAGCCTGCCATGCTTCTCTATCCATGGCATTTCCCAGGTAAGAATACTGGAGTAGGCTGCCATTTCTGTCTCCAGGGTATCTTCCTGACCCTGGGATCAAACCTACATCTGGAGCACCGGCAGGCAGTTTCTTTACCACTGAGCCACCAGGGAAGCCCATGTTTTATATTTACATCAATATAAATATATATTATCTAGAAAAATATTTTAAATGACTATTCATTTAACAATCATTTTAATGGCAGAGAACATTTGAATTTTCTCTCTTAACCCAAGCAATCCAATCAGTCTCTGCTTAGAAAACCAGTCCTTTCCTCCCCACCACCAGACCTCCTGAAGTGTTCTGTGTTAACAGACTCTCACCCTCCTTGAGTTTGTTAGAAGTTTCCATTTTTAGGAAGCACCTGGTCCTGGTATAGACCCCCACTTTAAAAACCACTCCTGAACGGAAATGGTGATCAGAAGTGGAACTTGGGGATGGTGAGGTGGGGGGAACAGGGCAGGACTTTTTAAAACCCAGGTGCTCACCTGAAACCTGACCTGGGGAGGCAAGTTGCAAGTGTGTGCCCTGCTCTAAGAGACTGGCAGCCCACATGCCATACCTCCCGTAATCGAAAGGACAATCCTAGATTGTTCTAGAGGAGGTAGGACCATGGAAGGAGTGCTACCCCTGGACAAGAAGTCCTGAGTTTGATAGTAACTATATTATTGTGAATAGCTTTCCTAGCCTCTGAAACTTTTTGCTTACAAATATGTAACAGAAAATGAAACCTAACTTGCAAATTATTGTGATGTTTTAAATGAGATATCAAATGCAAAACAATATAATAATAAATCACCATTTATTAAGTTCCTATTACACAAGGCATTTTTCATACAATTTCCTCACAAGTATACAAGATAGGTATTATTATCCCCAAAACGTAGGCTCTGAGAGGTCAAATGTCTTAGCCAAGATCATACAGCCAGCTATTAGGAGGTAGAGCAGAGACTGAGTTTCCAAAGCTAGTGCTCATTTCATCACAGCAAACTAACTGGCTAACACTGTACTCCCAGGAAAAGTGCTTGATAAATGTGTACTTAAGCTGAATGTTCCCCAGGGATTCCTTCCCTCTCCAGGTACATGAAGCCAAGGTAGGCGCTGGAAATGCCCAAGAAGAATAGGCAACTCCATTGTCAGAATGTGGATGCACCAACCAAGAATTACCCTAGCCAAATTCAGAGGGGCTAAGGAGTAACTTTTGCAGCTTCAGTATTCTCATCTGGAAAATGGGCACAATTTTATGGTGATTCTATTATACAATAGTGTTGAGGAGAAAGTTAATAAAATGAAATTAGAAAAAGTGGGTGAGATAGTATTTGAGAGGTGTTGAAAAAGACAAGAAGAGACAAACAAGAAGGAAGGTTTAGGAGGTGACAACCCAAAGGAAAGGCATGTGGCAAAGGGGAGGAGCTGTTGTCCCTCTTGTTATGAAGAGCATCTTAGGGTTGACTCTTCTCGTGCCAATATCTGAGACTTGGCCAGGGCAAAAAGCAAAGGGTCTTGTTCCCCAGGTCCCTCCACTTCCAAAAGTAGGTTGGGATGCTCACTGTAGGCGCTATCTTCTCATGCAGTGATTGGACATACTCTTTTGTTGTGCATTAGCCAGTGACTGATGCATATGCATTAGGGTGCAGAGCACCTTCTAAGAAGCTTACCCTGCTGAGAAGCCACCCAAAAGAGGTTTTGGGAAATCTCACTTTCAGCCATTCTTGTAGAAATGAGACCAAAAAATAGGAAGCTTTCTCAAAGCCTGTCTCTTATATCACTACTGCCTGCTTCCCTTGTGCCCCTCACCACGGTTCAGACTGCTCTGTGCTTCTCAAAAAAAGCCTTCACATCTGTAGCCACGCTTCATCCCCACCCAAATTCTGGTGAATAAAGGTTACTCCTTTTCTCCTATGAGACTTCAGCATACTGAAACTCAAAGCACTAGTGGGAGGCAGAAGAGGAAAGAATGAGGGTCTTTAGAGGAGACCGAGGAACAAACTATCTCCTCTTGTCACATCTGCCACTTTCCAGTTTGGGGTCTTGCGAAAGTCACTCAGCATCTTGGAGCCCCAATTTCTTTGTCTATAAAATTCAGCTTAACCTCTATCACACAGAGTTGCTTTGAGGATCAAGAAAGGGAATACTCATCATACCAAGTATTCATTGCTGGAGTTATTATTACAGAGGAACCAGAATGGAACCCAAGTCTCCTGACACCCAGTTAGCCCAGAGTTCTAACTGTTTTACACTGCTCCAAGCTGCCTGAGAGGAGAGGTCATCTCCACTCATCCCTGGATGAGATCTCAGACCTCATTACCACAGGATCCGGAACCTAATGCCTGTAGATCAGCCATCTGCTAACTCACAGCAAATGGTATGTCTAGTCACCTGCCAGGGGAATCGCTCCTTCTGGAGAATTTAAAGTGGAAAATAAAATGACAGTCATGGTGGAATTTCAAAGAGTTAAGTGTGAGAAAGAGTCGAAGACTTTCTCAGGGAACGGCTTTGAAGTAGGCTTTATGAGTATTAAATATGATTTCGATGGGCAGAGAAAAGGATAAATCACCAACAGAAGTGTAGGTTAGGACATAAACCAGGGATCAGCTGAGGGGGGAGTCCTGGTTGCTTGTCTGGTGGTTAAGTGAGTGGCTGTCCAAGGCTTCATATCATCCCACAGCATCAACTCTTGCTTGCCTAGGAGCAAAACTCCTGAGCTTCTCTAGATACAATCAACCTGGGATGCGTGACACCCCTGAACTAATGCCAGAAGAAGGCTACTACTTGAGTTGAGTGCCTGTCAGTCTTATCCCAAAGCATTTGGCTGCTACAAAACGAGGAAGGAGTGAAATGGATGCAGAGGAGGCAAGTTACAATATTCACTGCATTGACCTCCAGGCCTTGTAGATAAATGTGAACAGCCACCCATTCTCTAGGATCCTCTGATCACACATGTTACGTCCCCCATCCCCCACGTGTGTTCCCCAAGTACCTGTCACTTCCCCTTTCACAACACATATTGTTACTTATTTAATGACTCTCTTCCAACTCCACTCATGGATCAGGATTATTTTGCTCCCCATTTATACCCTCCAGTTCCTAAATGGTATCTGGCCAAAATATGGAGCTAAACAAACTCTTGTTAAAAGATGAAATGACTGAATGAGCAGAGCATGACCTACCTAGATGTGGTAAAACCCTATAGGGCCACACACTGCAGATGGGGAAGCCATCCAAGACAGGGAAGCTTTAGTTCAGTCTTAACAACTGAGAAGAGAAGTGTCTTGTTTCTGGATCAAGAAACAGTCAACTGGGAAGAGGAAGAAAAATTGGTTAGGATTCACCAGTCCAGCCCCCTAACCTCTGAGCTCATATAAGGGAATGGCATGGAACCACTGTCCTCTTTTATGATACTTCTTCTCATCCTGAAGACACAATCAAGACAGAACAATACCCTCCGTCTAGGTTCCTGTTGGCAATTTGCACTGTATTGTCCTCAGGTTTCATTCTAACAAGGAACAGTGAATTTGAAGACTTTTTTTGTATCTTTGCAAAATTCACATTTCTTAAAATGTACCCTGGGGAGATAGAACTATGAATGTAGAGATGTAAAAAGAACAATTAGTTACTCATGGCTTAAGTGCTGCATGAGTGCTAAAACACTATAGTCACGTTCTTACAATTTTATCACCTCCCCAACAACATCCCCTCAACACCGCAAGTGAAAAAAAATATATACTGAAATGTGCCTTAATCCAGGAAATTCACTTACCTAGGGGCGAGTCATAGCCAGTCTTTACTTGTCTTCAAAATATTCATCCCTTCCATCTTGTGATTGAAGTAAAAGAATGAATGCATTAACTGATAAATCAAAAATTCAAAATAAAATTTATTTTTGTCTGTAACATTTACTGGGACTATTCTGACACCTCAGGTGACCAAAGAGAGAGCAATGAAAAATCATCGTTCCCTTAGTATTAGAGAAGCAAGAAGGGCAGTTTTTTTTTTTTAATCTGCTTACTTAACAGGGTGATTTGACAAAGGCTTGAGTAATCCAAAGTATATATGCACTGACTGATAAATTATAGCAAGGATAATGTTTGAAAGCAAAAAACAACTCCTAAAAGCATTCACCCAGGAAGAGAAGCCAGTTCTTGCAGAGATAGATTTAGCAAATAAGTTGGTCAAGATCTAAGACCAAGATCCAAGACCCATAATCTGGTCAACATTTGGTAGCAACAGATTCCCTTACTCTGGGGCATTGGTAGAATTGCTTGCACCTGAAGGAAGGTCAAGAAAGGACTTGAATGGGAAACCGGGCTTGAATGAGGCCCCTGGGCTTCAGAGTGGACACCTAAACCCTTGAGGGAACTGAGGATAGGGAGTAATGGAAAGGGCGGGAGCTGTAACAAATGCCAAGGGACCTTCAAACTGAGCTGTAGTGTAAAGAGTTCAGGCTCCAGGGCTGGAATGACATTGGGTTAAGCCCTCAAATTATCATCTGCTAGCTTTGTGCTCTTGAAAGTTACTTGAGGTTTTGTTTTTTGTAAAATCAAATCCAGTTAACAAACTTTTGCTATGAAGGGCCAAATAGTAAATATTTTAAGTTTTGCAGGCACTATGATTTTTATCACAACTATCCAATTCAACCTTTGTAGCAGTCACAGACTACTGCTATGGAAAGAACATGGCTGTGTTCCAATAAAACTTTAGTTTCAAAACAGGGAAGACCAGATTTGGCCCATGGCCTATAAGGTTGCTGATCCCTAATAAAAGGATCAAAACTAATTTTCAGGATTGCTCTAATTCACAGGTGTAATATTTACCAAAAAAATTTGACACAAGATAGACCCTTAGTAATAGCAATATAGTTATTTGGGAATAATACTTTCTAGGGTAGTTGAGTGTTAATAGGAATTAAGATTTTAAATAAAAAACTTCTGGCGTCTCAGATGGTAAAGAATTTGCCTGCAATATGGGAGACCTGGGTTTGATCCTTGTGTTGGGAAGATCTCCTGGAGAAGGGAATGGCTAACCACTCCAATATTCTTGCCTGGAGAATCCCATGGACAGAGGAGTCTGGCGGGCTACAGTCCACGGGATCGCAAAGAGTTGGGCTTGACTGAGCAACTAACACTTTCACTTTCAAGCTTTCATGATTTTAGATATCTGGATAAGTCAGTTGCAGGAATTTGTGTTTTACTAGAAGAGTTATGAGTTACATGAGTGCTGGGGTGATAGAAAATATTATGGCACGAGATCTAGCTGTGAAACAAAAATGAGCCTGAACGCTTGGTCAATCCCATGGGCCCAATTAGGCACAGTGCCTGGGACCCACATTAGTTTTCATTTTAATTTTTTTTATCTGAAGAAAAAATATTGCAATAATAATGACTGTATAGTAATAAATCTAACAGGTGTTACATTCACTTTTATACCAAGACAGCACAAAATATAAATTTTAATATTTTATGGAAGAATGACCAACTAGGAAGGAAAAATAACTTTGGGTTTTTACTTTTATAGAGAACATCTTTAAGGAGAAGACTTCGGTTCTGGTTTTAGTTTTTCCACTATTTCTGAACCTTGAATAACTTCTGCTATTGAGTTTTCTCATTTATTAAATATGCTGTGTAAGGTCTTAACCCTGTGAGTACTGAGGTAGTGTCTGCCTCTTACCATGTAGTTTCAGTAAGTCACTTAACCTCATTGTGGCTGTGGTTCCTGATCTATAAAAGGAGACTATGAAAAAAAAAAATTCTTCCTCTAAGCATTGGTTTGGGTTACATGAGATCAGAGTAGGGGCTTTCAAACAGCTAGTCCCTATCTAAGTTCCCTCATTGCTACATCCAGAGGCCATCCTTCAGATCTTAATAGGTAGAAGGTGACTTATTCCTCATACTTGTTCACTAGAAATACTCAATTGACCTCTTCTGGAAGCTTTTTCAACAGCCATTCTTAACTATTTTTCACCTGGAAACACAAAATCAATGATGGTTGTTTGCAAATCATGCTTTTTGAGGTGAATTAATATTGCAGTGAAATAAAAATTGGGGAAACAGTGGGCATTAAAACCCTACTACAACTCCCGATAGTTCACAGAAAGCATCACAAGGTAGCCTGGGCATATTTCAGAGCTCCCAGCCATTCATTTTTATCCTTTTCACTCAAGAAAGGATATTGGAACTCAAGTGAATGGGAACTTCATTTGGGGATGATCTTGAATTTCCTCCATTCCATTATAAAATAGAAAAATATTCCATTGTGTATATAGACCACAACTTCTTTATCCATTCATATGTCGATGGACATCCAGGTTGCTTCCATGTTCTATCTATTGTAAATAGTGCTTCAGTGAACAATGGGATACGTGTCTCTTTCCATTTTGGCTTCCTCAAGGCATATGCCTAGGAGTGGGATTGCTGGGTCATACCATATTCTGGTATGGAGACGGAATCTCCACACCGTCTTCCATAGCAGCTGTATCAATTTACATTCCCAACAGTGCAAGAGCGTTTCCTTTTCTCCACACCTTCTCCAGCATTTATTGTTTGTAGACTTTTTGATGATGGCCATTTTGACTGGTGTGAGGTGATATTACCATGTGTAAAATAGATAGCCAATGGGAATTTGCTGTATGGCTCAGGAAACTCAAACAGGGGCTCTGTATCAATGTAGAGGGGTGGGATGGGGAGGGAGATGGAAGGGAGGTTCAAAAGGGAGGGGATATATGTATACCTATGGCTGATTCATGTTGAGGTTTGACAGAAAAAAACAAAGTTCTGTAAAGCAATTATCCTTCAATAAAAAATAAATTAATTTTAAAAAATAGAAAAATAAATCATCCTCAAACTTCTATGTTACCACAGTCTTGAAGAACTTACAGCTTTCTTCTCAGTGCTCTGGCTTGTGCTTGAGAACCTCTGACCCAGGTCACGTAGACGGCTACCGTCTTCATCTGCATCAAAATCGGCTCTCCCAGGAGCAGCCTGGAAGTCCTAAGTTGAGCTTGAACAGTAACCTCCCTACTTGTCCCTCTATGGGAACTTGTCAAGGCTGGAGCTGAGCTTCACGGTGAATCTCAGAGCTTGGTCTTTTCAACCAGAGGACTCTGGAAATGGGGTGGGTTTACCTGCTATCACTCCTTTCAGGCAGTTCTGACCTCAATGTCTTTGTGTGAGGATGTCCCAAAGGGTTTTCTGGGGCTGGTTAGGTTAGACTGAAAGGGTTTCTTGGGATCTTTCTGACACCCAAATGGAGTGAGTAATTGGTGGCAAAGGCAGGGACCCAGGTTTATTTTATGGTTCTCTGTTTCTGCAGGGCCAGCAGCCTCTGGAATTCCAAAGAAGCTGGTTGGTGCCATTGGTGGGTCTGTGATTTTCCCTCTGAATCTCTCAGTAAATCTAGTTGACAGCATTATTTGGGTCTTCAATTCAACTACTCTCATCACCATACAGCCAAAAACAGCAGACAAAAAAGCCCTTATCATAGTGACCCAAAAGCGTAACAAGGAAAGAGTGAATTTCCCACATGAAGGCTACTCCCTGAAGCTCAGCAGACTAAAGAAGACTGACTCAGGTATTTACCGTGTGGAGATACACAACTCAGCCCTCCAGGATCCCCTCACTCAGGAGTACGAGCTGCGTGTCTATGGTGAGCAGAATCAGGTCCGAAGGTGGATGACTGCCTTCATAACGTGGTGAACTCCCTGGTACTGAAGCTGTTCAAACAAAGACTGGATGTCTATTCGGTTGTCTACTTCTCTTACAGAGTACCTGTCAAAGCCCAAAGTCATCATAGGTCTGCAGGACAATAAGAATGGCACCTGTGTAACCAACCTCACATGTTCCATGGAACACGGAGAAGAGGATGTAACTTACAGCTGGAAGTCTCTGGGCCATGCAGCCAATGAATCCCACAGTGGCTCCGTCCTCCACGTATCCTGGAGGTGGGAGAAAAGCGACATGACCTTCGTCTGCATGGCCAGTAACCCCATCAGCAGCAACTCCTCAAACCCTATCTTTGCCCAGAATCTCTGTGAAGGTGACTGTCTCTCCTCTTTCTCCAGGAGCCCCTGTTCTTAAGACCTATATCTTCTTCTCCTGGTTCCCATGTGAACAAATATTTTGTGAAAACTAGAAGCCCTGGGGAAATCATCAGACTGGGAGGAAGGTTGCAATTGCTCCAAAAGTTGGGCCATTTCCCCTAGCTGACTCTTCCCTTGCCCTGTGCCTCCACCCATTCTCTTTTTAAAGGTGCTGCTGGTGGCCTGGCTCCCTACGTGATCCTCTACATCCTGTTGCCGTTCATCCCGCTCTGTTCCCTCGCACTGGTGTTAATTATTTTGATCCTAAGAAGAGAAAGAAAAAAAGGTAGAGTATGTGCTGTTTACCTCAATCTTGCATCTTCTCCCTCATTCATTCAACAAGCATGTTGGGCTGTGTGCCAGTCTTCGTGCCTGGCACTAAGGATACAGAAATGAAGAAGCCACAGTCTGTCCTAAAGGACAGCACCATCCATTGGCACTCCTCTGCTCTGGAGTGGAGAGAATACTTTAATTTCTACCCAGAGACCAAGGTCTTCTCAGTTCCTTCTCCAGTGCCTGCCTTCTCCTTGCCCCCAGAGGGACTTACTCGTGTAGCCCTCCTGCTGTCACAGGCCCCATGCTGCTGACTCTGCTCCCCTAACTGGGAGGCCATGGCCTCCAACACTGAGGTCCACAGACCAGCACCCTCCAGTCAGCCCATCCCTGCCAGAGCCCCCAGCCCATCCCAGTTCTCTCCACTGGATCAACTCCAGAGATTTCTCTCTGCTCCCCACCTCAGCCTAGATATATTCCTCCTGCAGAAGGCATTGTCTCTCTTTCTCCATGCTATACCCCATGTCCCTAAACCCTGCCAATTTGTCTGCTTGGGTTCCCACTGATACCATCCACTCAGGGTACCAGGGAGGGACCTAAGCATTGGTTAGGAATGAACTGCAGCCACTGAGATCTTCTTTCCCTCCTGGAAACACTGAGGAAGCATTTATGATCTCCTCTGCTTCCTATTTAGAGTTTGGGAAGCAACGTGATGAGGGTTACCAGTTTATCTTGGAGTTTTCCTGGGTTTAGCATTGAAAGTCCCATGTCCTAGAAAACCCTTCAGTTACAGGGAAGTCAGAATGATTGGTCACCCTAAATGGGTTATTCAAATGGGATGGTGGGCCAGTAGGGGTGGCCAGTGGAAGGAGGACCAGCTCTGATTCTCTTTCAACTTGGTTTCAGAGCTCATTGAAGACAAGAAGGAACTGGACACTCATCAGGAAACTCATGCCTTGCCTTCCATTTCTGAAGAGATCCCCGAGTATGATACAATCTCTCATTTTAATGTGAGTTCTTTCCCATTTTTTCTGGGGCCTGATTCTCCTCTGAGCCCCTCCTTTGTTTAGTTGAGCTTTTTCCAAGGATTCGGGCAACATGAGAAATGAGAATGTATAACCCTTGAAACCCAATGCACGTTATCTCTCCCATCTTTATGGATTCTTTCCTGTGCAGGAATTGATGGCCTTTGGTTCTGACCCAGCTGGGAATGCTAACACAGTGATCCATGGAATCACTCCTTCCCCTCAGCTGGCACAATGACCACGCAACAGGCCTGATTGCTTTTTTACAGGACGATGGGAACAGAAATATGATTATGACATGATGTTTGAGCTATGGTGTCAGAAGATGGGCTTCAGAGATGCTTTTTCCTCTGAGGCAATTCAAGGAACCAGCAGGAAGGGTCTCAGATGTCCCACCGCCAAGACTTCCCACTTGTGGGTCATCAAGCTTCAGTGACCACAAGGTTAACTCAGAGAAAACTCTTTGAAAAGAAAATCCCAAAAGAAAGTTGAAAGAAATCCAAATAACAAGAGACAAGTTGGCGACTTCACTGGTGGTCCAGTGGTTGACTCCACACTCCCAGTGCAGACAGCCTGGGTTTGATCCCTGGTCAGGGAGCTGGATCCCCCACGCTGCAACTAAGAGAGCCTGCACTCAGCAATGAAGATCCTGTGTGCCACAACTAAGGTTCAGTGGAGCCAAATTGATTAATTGATTATAGAAAAGAGAGAGAGAGAGAGGCAGTTTTGAGACAAGAACTAGGTAGACAGCTTTAAAAGTTCCCCTGGGAGCAATCATTGTAGACAAGGCTGGGCTTGTTCCTTAGTGGTCACAGTGCTCTTTTCACATTGGCCCACTTAATGAAAAAATTAAAGCACTTTGGAGCTTCAAAAATCTTAATGTTACTCCAGCCATCAGCACCTCCAGATCAGGATGCATCTTCTTACACTTATCTACAACTTTTCCAAGAGGAGTCATTATGTTTCCTCTTCCAAGTTGTTGATGCCCTGAGAGCTCCTTCCTTCCTCATGGGAGAGACCTCTCTGTGCTCCACTCAGCCTGACTTTTGTAAATTTGATCACTTTCCCAACATCCTCCTCTTCTCCTGCTCAAGATACATTCCTTGGAGACCACAGTACTGTCCTCAATGCTCAGGAATAACTTTACTGACCCAAGATATCTTTCTCTGGCCTGGAAGGAGCTTTTATTATTATTGTCATCATTGTTTTATCCCTTTCTGATGTGAGTTTGTTTGCAACATTAGTAGTATTATTTCAAATTATTCTTTAATCACTTGGGAGATTCATAGTTCACAGGACTTATTTATCTTACATATTTATTAAGTGATTTAAACAGAACACAGTTTAAAAATAATGCAATTGCTTCTTGAAAAAAGTCATTAATAATTACAATGGCAGTCATGGGCAAGAATACTTCTCAGTCCCCATTCTTGCTCCAGAACCCTCTCTTCCCTCTCACCATCTCCTCCCACCTCTGCTTTCCCTTCTCTGGATTCTGGATGTCTCTTTAGCCTTGTCTGTGTGACACAGGGTGTTCAGTTCAGTTCGGTGTAGCTGCTCAGTCGTGTCCAACTCTTTGCAACCCCATGGACTACAGTACTCCCTGTCCATCACCAACTCCCAGAGTTCACTCAAACTCATGTCCATTGTGTCAATGATGCCATCCAACCATCTCATCCTCTGTCATCCCCTTCTTCTCCCACCTTCAATCTTTCCCAGCATCAGGGTCTTTTCAAATGAGTCAGTTCTTTGCATCAGATGGCCAAAGTATTGGAGTTTCAGCTTCAGCATCAGTCCTTCCAATGAACACCCGGGACTGACCTCCTTTAGGATGGACTGGTTGGATCTCCTCGCAGTCCAAGGGACTCTCAAGAGTCTTCTCCAACACCACAGTTCAAAAGCATCAATTCTTTGGTGTTCAGCTTTCTTTATAGTTCAGCTTTCACATCCATGCATGACTACTGGAAAAACCATAGCTTTGACTATATGGACCTTTGTTGGCAAAGTAATGTTTCTGCTCTTTAATATATTGTCTAGGTTGGACATAACTTTTCTTCCAAGGGCCCAGGGTGTAGGTGATGATTTCTTTTGTTTGTTCTTTGTTTTCTAACAGAGCACTATTCCAGAGGAAAACCCAGCAAATACTGTTTATTCTGCTGTGCACATACCCCCAAAGGTAAGAACCCTTAGGGCTGAGTTTCATCTTAGGTGTCCCATCCTCTTTTCTTATTCAGGATTACCTAGAATTTCTTGGGCCTCAAGGATCTCATTTTCCCTGGTACTAAAAGGCACCTGATATATCCCATTCCCTTTGCTTAAGTTTACACAGTATGTGGGGGAAAGAAGAGTATTGTGTTTTAGGAGCTGAAGTGGGGATAAAGTAGAACAAATAGAGTAGGAGAGAGATTCCAGGTAGGAGTGACAGGGAAAATCAGCAGGATCCTGATTGAGGGCATGGGAAAATGTCCACGGCTTAGGCTGTGCCTGGGAGAAAGGGATGGCTGAGGAGACAACTCCAGCTTATTTCGCATCACTTATAAACTGGAGGCAGAACATTCCTCTTTTTTTCCATGGTCTAGCTATGTTGCATCTAGTTTGCACCTCCCCCAACGGTCAAATTACTACCAACACGGTGAGTTTGTAAAGCTTATTCCTTCAGAGGTCACTCTTGGTGGAAGCAGGGATACCTTCCTTTCTCCTCTTTAAACCAGATCAGAAAACTGAGGATGGGGCAAGCACTGTGCTTAGTAATAGGAAAGGTTGGTTTGGATAGATTGTTAGAAGGAAAGTTCAGTCCATTAAGCATTCAAGATAAATGTGGGTTAAGCTTGAGGGACAGTTTTTCTAAGGTCAAAATGATTAAACAGGGAGAAGCACAGTGCGGGGTTTGGGTTGGGTACCCTTGGCAGTGAAGTGTCTGGGATGGTGGGGTCTCTTGGTGGGGGATCCAGAGCCCTGCTCCCTTACAGTGTTCTGCATCTTTATGTCTGCCTGACAGGTAACAGAACCCCACTCCCTGCCCACGTCGTCAGATACACCAAGGTCATCTACCTATATTAGTGTCATCTAAACAGTCATGTGCTCCAAAGAAAATGGTCAGAAGAATTCACTGACTTGACCAAAACATCAAAGAAGAATGAAGAACACTGACTTCCTTCCAGAATAAACTATCCCTTATGCTCCTTCAGAGTTAAGAGTTCCTAATCTGGGAATTGCCTTGTGGTCCAGTGGTTAGGACTCTGTTCTCACTGCTGAGGGCCCAGGTTCAATCCTTGGTCACAGTACTAAGATCCCACAAGCCATGAGGTGAGACAAAAAAACAAAAAGAGTCCCACATCCGATCCACTGCTGACAAATCTCCTCAAACCCCAAATCCCTCCCTGGAAATTTGACTAGAAATCTATTGGCCAACTCAAAGCAAGGGGCTTAGAACCATCTCTGTTGAAATGTTAACATTTGAATAACAGCTCCCTTTCCAGGGCTTGGAGATGAGAAATACAAGCGTTTGGTTGCCAAGAGGGCAAGAACTTCAGGGTGGCCAGATGACCTTAGCAGCAGAAGCAGAAGACAGCAGTCAGAAGGGGATAGATTTACTGACTCATCAGTGACATGCTGAGCTCACAAGTGCTGTGCTGAGCTCACACTGATTTTGGTCAGACATGTTCTCTGCTATCCTGAAACTGACCCTTCAGCAATTACTTCCCTGGGCGGTGGCAGCAGGCCTTATCTCAGATTTCTGAAACCCAGAGGGTCAAGCATGGATTCACAAGACTTGGGAGTCACAGTGCACAAGGAAAGAGAAGCCAGGTGGAAGATGGTTTGGCTGTCTGGGAATTCAGCCATGTGACTGGCTCAAGGACAAGGACCATCGCCCCACCCTGTGTGGGAGCCCATCTCAGTGGATGAACTGCACCTGAAGACGTATTTTGAAGCTATTTATAGGAGACATCATGCTTGTGCTTGGTCGCTTCAGTCGTGTCTGACTCTTGTGACCCTATGGACTGTAGCCCGCCAAGCTCCTCTGTCCATGGGATTCTCCAGGCAAGAACACTGGAGTGGGTTGCTATGCCCTCCTCCAGGGGATCTTCCTCACTCAGGGATTAAATCTGCTCCTCTCATGTCTCCTGCATTGGCAAGCGGGTTCTTTACCACTAGTGCCATACTCACAAACCTTTAAATGTGTTTAATTCATTTAATTAAACAAATAAACTCTGCTAGGTCAGTCTAGCAAATAAGATAGACATGATGCTGTATCCATAGAGACCACCTTTTTAATGAAACAAGGAACATGAAGAGAGAGAAGGTTGCCTTTGGATGTCTTTCTGGATACACAACTTGATTGGGAATGTTGGGAACAGATCTGAGATTCCACGTCTGGGGCTGTGAAGTGTCTCCTTTATTTAAGGGAAAACAAATTCTGCATTGGGGAAGTGTAAATATAAATGTTACTTACAAAAGAGGAAGGTCTATTCATTTTCAGAGCTTTTGCTATTTCTGTAAAAACAACCAGCACAAAATAATCCTTATGCCAAGGAGACATATTTTTGAGGTTACAAATTCTGCTCCCCTTCATAGATGTGTCCTTCTGAGACACCACACCCAACGGAGTGATATTCACATGATAAATATTGTAAGTGATTGTATTTATTACTATAATTACTTTTTAAAGATAAAATCAACATGTCTTGAGGAAGAGGTTTTTTTCTAATTTTCAGAAAGATTGGGGGTGTGGAACCTTCCTGGACAGACTTCTTATCTTAAATTCTTTTAGGCATCAGTGTTGTTCCTGAGTCACTAAGGTTTGCAGGAGAGGAAAGGTTTATTCATAAGACAGCCAAGTGAGGAGACAGGAGAACAAATCTCAAATCTACTTCCCCAAAGGTGAAGGGCTCAGGTAGGAAAGCAGGTGGTCTGAGGCATGAGGAATGTGGGGAAAGGTTATTAGAAATAAGAAGAAAGGTGAGATAATAATCATTGTGCACTACAGCTGAGCTACAGGCTTCTTCATTGGACACATGTTCTGAAAATGGCTGCATTAGTATGCTCCAAGGATGGACTTTTGGACCCGCTAATGCTAAAATGTCATCAAGAGGACACTCATGCATGCCCAGGTGAAGAACCAGAGCTCTTCATCAGTCGTAACTGGCTCAGTCTCCAACTGAACAGCTGACTCCAAGTTCCTGAAAAATAATTAGGGCAAACATCTTATTTAGGCTGTATGATGCTTGAAGGACACGGAAGTTTTTGTAAAAACAATTAAAGCAAGTTTGATCAAAAGGTTAGACCTAGCTGATGACTAACCTCATTAACTGATAACTAATTTTCAGCTCAAAATAATCTGCTCACCACAGTTGCACATCTTGAGGTGGCTCGCTCTCAGTCCCATCACTGTAATGGACAAAATATCAAAATTTTAAATAAATGCATGCCTTGCCAAGGCAGACTGTAGACCAAAGGAAAACGAAAGATTAGTAATACTGATTCTGTCTTTAGTTAAAATTTTGATACTTTATTCTTTGAGCTGTGCTGCTCTCTCTTCTTCAGTCCAAAGTCAGGTGGGTCTTTAGGCAAGAGTGTGACTTCCCCATTATTCTAACTGGAAAAAAATACTACTTTACCGTATTCCCTAGACTGAGATGACAATCTCTCAGAATGTTTGCCTGACTCCACTGGAGAAAATGTGTCATTGAGATTCCATTAGCATTTTACACCCACCTAAACCTCTGAACAAGTGAGTCTTCTTAGACTCCCCTCTCTCCCCACGCCCCTTCACCCGACAATCCCTCACTAGGGGCCAGTTACTTTCATGTAAATTTTGTCCCATTGGGTCCTTATATGACTCCTATGAGGCAAGCTACTCTGGGATATGTATGTTCAGTTTGCGGATGTTGAAACTGAAACCAAGACAAACTAGGAGACTTGCTGAAGTTGTATACTTCATTATGCAACCAAGGCTAGAACAAAAGCGAAGCCCTCTCCACCACCTATTAGCCACTGCAGAGGAAGATGTGCCTCAAAGCTTGAGAAGGGCGAATCTCCCTCTTCCCAACTGTAGACGGAGGAAAGAACATAGCTTTGGAGACAGGCCTGGGGTTGAGAACACTTACTCGCAGAGCGACTGTCACCAAAGACTTGGGTACTGTGAGCCTCTGGTTTCTTTTCTCTAAAATCCTTATAGGGCTTCCAGTGGTGGGGATTATATGAAACAAGCCCTTGGTCTGTAATCAGATTCATATATGGCACTGATGCTTAGCAAAGACAATAGTACTTTTTAAAAAATGGTTAACTTCCCAAAAGTCAACTCAGGATAAGGTAACAGAAGCATTAAAGTGAATACTCAGCCCTCAAAAGAGAGACATCTATTGTAGGAGAGAAAAAAATTCCTCTTTTTATCTTCTAGGTTTATTGGCTGAGATAATTAGATCAATGGAAGACAGAGTTACAAGACAAAAACAAGTTTAATTTTATATGTATGGGAGACTCATAGGAATATGCAATTCAAAGGCAGTCAGGCAATTAAGGCTTACATAGCATCCTAAGCTAATAAAAGAAATGGGGAGCTAGGACTTCATAGGCGTAGGAGAAGCTCACAGGAAAACGGAAGAACAAATATTTGGTTAACAGATATTTGGCTGCTTACAGATAAGTGTCTCAGATGAAAAAGCTGTCTCTGGTAATAACCCTCTTTCTGGTACAGACCACATTTCTAAATTATTTTGGCAATTTTAAGGGGTGGTAAAAAGTTTTTCCTTTTTAAGAAAGGATCTTAGTTGACTTCAGCACAAAATAATTCACCTGCCAATGTGGCACATTCTAGGGTGGCATATTCTAGTCCCATTTACTGGCATTAAAAAATGAACAGCTTAGGTGATAAAAACAAACTTAAACACTTCATGAAGTGTACAGCCTCCGTTTGGAGAACTGCAAATTGGGCAGGAGACAGGACACTTTTACAGGATGAAGAATAAAGAACAAGGGAAAAGAAAACAGAAAATATCTGATTGGCCGGAGCCACATCATCAACCTTGTTTGGGGTGAGAAGACCCAAAGTTGGCTTGGCCTTTGGGGATTGGCTGACCAGATACACTGCATTTCTGATCAAGGGAAACATTTGGAGAGACACAAGTTATCTGGGTTTCACTTTGCTCACTTGACACCCTGGGCTGAAGCAGCTGCATCTTGGACCAAGAAATTTATAACACTGACTTACAGCAAAAAGGGGCAGGAAGAGAGGGAGGAAATGAGAATTGATCTCTCCCCCTACCAAGTGTTAAAAGAACTTAAAAACAATGCTTCTTGAAGAAGTTGGATTGAGGATTATCTTGTCTCAAAAAGGAAAATGAGGCTTACCTACAGAAACATGTGTTATTTTGCCATGTGTGATGGTGAAGTTCTGGAAAACACTTAAGAGTCTGGCCACAAGGGAAAGACACACAAATGCTTGCATCAGGAATTAAGGCTTATAAACTAGAGAAAGAGAATAGACAAAGCCCAAAGTTAATAGAAGGAAAAGAAATCATAAAGATCTGAGAGGAAATAAATAAAATATAGACTAAAACACAATAGAAAAAAACAATGAAATTAGAAGCCAGTTCTTTCAAATAATTTCACAATTCACATGCAATTATAAAAAAAAAAACCTCGAATAGCCAAAGCAATCTTGAGAAAGAAGAATGGAACTGGAGGAATCAACCTGCCTGACTTCAGGCTATACTACAAAGCTACAGTCATCAAGATAGTATGGTACTGGCACAAAGACAGAAACCTAGATTGATGGAACAAAATAGAAAGCCCAGAGATACATCCACGTACCTATGGACACATTATCTTCAACAAAGGAGGCAAGAATATACAATGGAGAAAAGACAATCTCTTTAACAAGTGGTGCTGGGAAAACTGGTCAACCACGTGTAAAAGAATGAAACTAGAACACTTTCTAACACCATACAGAAAAATAAACTTAAAATGGATTAAAGATCTAAATGTAAGACCAGAAACCATAAAACTCCTAGAGGAAAACATAGGCAAAACACTCTCTGACATAAATCACAGCAGGATCCTCTATGACCCATCTCCCAGAATAATGGAAGTAAAAGCAAAAATAAACAAATGGGACCTAATTAAACTTAAAAGCTTTTGCACAAATAAGGAAACTACAAGCAAGGTGAAAAGATAGCCTTCAGAATGGGAGAAAATAATAGCAAATGAAGCAATTGATAAAGAATTAATCTCAAAAATATATAAGCAGCTCATGCAGCTCAATTCCAGAAAAATAAGGGACCCAATCAAAAAGTGGGCCAAAGAACTAAACAGACATTTCTCCAAAGAAGACATACAGATGGCTAACAAACACAAGAAAAAAATGTTCAACATCACTTATTATCAGAGAAATGCAAATCAAAACCACAATGAGGTACCATCTCACCCCAGTCAGAATGACTGCTATCAGAAAGTCTACAAACAATAAATGCTGGAGAGGGTATGGAGAAAAAGGAACCCTCTTACACTGTTGGTGGGAATGCAAACTAGTACAGCCACTATGGAGAACAGTGTGGAGATTCCTTAAACAACTAGAAATAGAACTGCCATACGACCAGCAATCCCACTGCTGGGCATACACACAGAGGAAACCAGAATTGAAAGAGACACGTGTACCCCAATGTTCATCACAGCACTGTTTATAATAGCCAGGACATGGAAGCAACCTAAATGCCCATCGGCAGACGAATGGATAAGAAAGCTGTGGTACATAAAGACAATGGAATATTACTCAGCCATTAAAAAGAATGCATTTGGATCAGTTCTAATGAGGTGGATGAAACTGGAGCCTATTATACAGAGTGAAGTAAGTCAGAAAGAAAAACACAAATACAGCATATTAATGCATATATATGGAATTTAGAAAGATGGTAATGATGACCCTAGATACAAGACAGCAGAAGAGACACAGATGTAAAGAACAGACTTTTAGACTCTGTGGGAGAAGGCGAGGGTGATGATTTGAAAGAACAGCATTGAAACATGTATATTATCATATATGAAATAGATCACCAGTCCAGGTTCAATGCATGAGGCAGGGTGCTCAGGGCTGGTGCACTGGGATGACCCTGAGGGATGGGATGGGGAGGGAGGGTCAGGAAGGGGAACACATGTACACCCATGGCTGATTCATGTGAATGTATGGCAAAACCACCACAACATTGTAAAGTAATTAGCCTCCAATTAAAATTTAACAAAAAGAAAGAAAGAAAAAAGAAGGTGGGTCTTTGAAAAGGTAAATGAAATTGATAACCTTTAGCCAGACTTGCCAAGAAAAAAAGAGAAAGGGCCCAAATCAATAAAATCAGAAATGAAAAATGGAGAAGTAACAAATGACACCACAGAAATATAAAGGATCATATGAAACTACTGTGAACAACCATATGACAGTAAAATGAACAAGCTAGAAAGAAATGGACAAGGTACAATCTCCCAAAACTGAAACAGGAAGTAGAAGATATGAACAGATCAATTTTTGTTACTGCTGTTGTTGTTCAATCACTAAGTGAACAGATAAATTACTAGTAATGAAACTGAATCAGTGATTTTAAAACTTACAATAGAGAATTATGCATTATAAAACTAGAAAATGTTATGCCATTGAACGATAGCCAACTTTACCACCCAAAAATATGCCTCTTGAGAATGATTACTTTGAGCTGATTTGCTGTGTGCATGTTTTGTTTGTTTGTTTTGGCCATACCACACAGCTTGTAGGATATTTGTTCCTTGACCAGGAATTGAACCCTGGCCCTTGGCAGTGGAAGCCTAGAATCCTAACCACTGGACCACCAGGGAATTTCCTTGAGCTGGAAATAAATAAATAAAGGAAAAAATTAATTTCCTTTATTGTTAAGAACCAGCAGACACAGGAGAAGCTCTGAAAACCAAGCAGAAGTTTTCCTTTTGTAAGGGATATTTGTATTTATAAAGGAAATCTCCATGTGAAGGGTGTCTCCCCTTTGTACCAGGAAGAGGAGGGTGAGTAAATCTCTAAAAACTCTTATCAATGGAAAAGGCAGTTATTTATTTTTTTACAGCAAATCTCACTTCATTATTCATTATTGAACAAATATAGCTGTCAGAAAGTCATGAAAAAACATTGGTTAACCAAAGATCTAAGCAAACACATTAAGTGTATGACAATGAAGCCTCATTCACATCCAGCTGATAAAAACAAAGGCGGAACCATGACAACGTTAGTTTTTAGGACTACTCCCGGAGCAGTGTGATGTTGTGACTCGGCTCTGGAAAGCTCCCCTGAACCAAGTGTACACCTCCATCTTGTCACCCTGACGGATCCTTCAATCTTGGCTTCCCCAAGACAGCCTCCTCATTCGGACTCCAGGATCATGGAGAGAAAAGCAAGGAGGGATCAAGTTTAAACCAGAGCCTGGACTTTGCTCTGAATAGGACCACCCACGGGCCTGTGGCAGACGAGCAGAGAAGAGTTTCAAATACTAGTAAACCTCTCTGTCCAATAAAAGAACATGTTACTCATAGTTGACTCTTCAATGTTTTTAATTTTTTATTTTGTACTAAGGTATAGCCGATTAACACACACTGTTGTGATAGTTTCAGGTGAACAGGGACGGGACACAGCCACACATATACGTGTATCCATTCTCCCCCAGACTCCCCTCCCATCCAGGCAAGAAGTGATCTAAAACTGCATAACAACCATGCATTACCGTGCTTCACCCAAACCTCCCATGACTGCCCTTCACATTATCTTTTGTCTTTAGCTAGGTGGAGATGGAAGGGGCCATTTCGGCAGGGCTTGGGGTGGGGGGGTTAGTTTTCCTGGGTATCTCACATGTATATAGGAGGTATACTTGTTATTACACTTCTGTCTATTTTTCTCCTCTTAATCTTTGATTAAGGGAAAGGTCTCAGTCACAGAACCTAGAAAGGGAAAGGGTAGAAGACTGGGCTTCCTCCCCTACAACATTGCAAGTGTAAAAACTAGAATACAAATTTTAATATGTTGTATGATTACAATTGCATTTTTAAAAGGCCTATGCAAAAAATTGTGTCAATGAAAAAATTAATCAATACTGACCTAAGAAAAAAATAGAAAATTTTATTCACACCAACCTGAGAATTATGACCCAGGAGATGCTCTTTAAGAAAGTTCTGAGGACTGTTCATCCCTTGTAGAAGTCAAACCACAGTTATATATGATCCTGAGATAAACGGTTATAGTCAAATGATGGCTTATCAACGGTTTACACAATCCAGATCTATGCATACAAAGCAAGTGAGTCATAGGTCCTGACCCCTTAAAGATTAAGAAGGAAGATTATCTCCTAAGAAGTTATGATGTTTTATAATATTAAAAAGAAGTGTTATTCCTTAGGAGGTCTGGTTATGTGGACGTATAATACACAGTAAGGGGGAGGGAGGAGCCCCAAGTGGTCAAAGAAAAATTTTATGTTTAAGTTATTTTTTTTTGTCTTGCCATAAAATATGGATTTGTTTCATAAAGAAAAAAACATCAAAATATTAACACTGTTTTTTGCGGGGAGGGGTGGTAGGTAGCATCATTTTCTTCTGTTTGTCTTCATTTTCAAATGTTCTTTAGTGAGAAGACACATGTTACATAATGGAGTGGAGGAAATTTTAAATAAACATTCAGTGAGGAAAAATAGAAGTGTTACCCACTGTGAGGGGCAAGGGAAAATCTGAGACCCACCTGTTGGGGTGAGATGGCGGAAGATGGAAAGTGCCTTCTCCGAAGGAGGATGGGTGGGGAGAAGCCCCTCCACAATCATCGGAGGAAAAGGTTATGAGAGGGCGGCTTGAGGTTGGAGGAGCTTCAGAAGGGGTGCCGATTAGGAGGGGGAGAACTGTAACTGACAGCTTTCAAATGCATCCGTTCCCCCACCCCCTCTCTCCTCTAAGCCAGTTTACGTGTTAAAACGGTTAGAATTACTCTCCCCACTTCTTCTTTCTCTTTCCCACCAGAGCTGAAATCGGGCCCAGGGGTGCCAATAGATCTGGAATCCTGACATGCAAGATCTTTCCCAAGGCCAGATGCAGAAGGACACCTCACCTCAAGAGTTCAGCCAGCAGGCAAAGGACGTCACCAGCTGGTAAGAACAGGAAATCACCTTTTACATCAAGGCCCAACACTTGCAGCCCCCAAAGCTGCATAGTTTAGGGCTTGTGAACTGTAGATCCCACGTGCTTAAATGGAAATAGAAATACAGGAAATATGTCTATACCATTTCAGGCAGATATTTATTCATTCATGCATGCCTTCATTATTTACTCATTCAGCAGGACTTATTGAGCATCACACAGTGCTAGGAACTGTGCTGAACACAAAATAAAGCAGTGAGCCCAAAACAGAGGTCTCTGCCATCAGAGTGCTTATATTCTAATGTGAGAAGCTGTGATATTGTGATATAATAAAAAATATATGTTGGTCTTCTCTCACATTCCTTACACACAGCTCCAAAAACCCTTGAAATCTTCAAAGTGATGTGGTGTGTGTGTGTGTGTGTAATAAGATGACTGATCTTATTACAGTCATGACTGAAGTTCCTGGATAGTCTCAGGATTTTAGCTGGTCACCAGAGGAACCAACCACATGGTTAGTGGGTTGGAATTTCATCCCCATCATCCCCCAGTTCTCCTACCCAGCCACCTCCAATCTCCAGAGATAGGAGAGGGGCTAGAGATAGAGTTCTGTCACCAGTGTTCAATGATTTAATCAATCATGCCTGTATAACGAAGCCTCTGTTTTAAAAACATTGCCAACCAAGAGGTACAGAGAGCTTCCAGGCTGATGAACACATGGAGGTTCTGGGAGGGTGGTGAGCCTGGAGAGAACATGGAAGCTTCACACTCCTTCTTACGTACTTTACTCTGTCCATCTCTTCTATTTGTCTGTTCCTGAAATATATCTTTTATAATAAACCAGTGATGAAATAAAAATTCACATTTTAAGGCAAGACAAGAAGAAAACTAAGCATACACTTTTCCTCTGACCTCCTCGTCCCCTCACCACCCCCTGACCAGAGCTAGTGTGTGATGTACAGCTGCATTATGTGTTAACCAGATCTCACCAATGGCAGAAATATCTACTCAACCATAAAGATAAAACTGTCTCCTTCTGGGACCAGCCATGTCACTCCTTAGAAGATAATATTCCTTTCTAAATCCTGTAAGGAGTCCCAATAACCCACTACTCACCTTGTCGGACATGACTGAAGTGACTTAGCAGCAGCAGCAGCACCTTATCTATGCATGTGTCTTTGGAGATGCATCCATCTTATGCATATAGATTATATGCATATGCAATATATAGCTTTTCATAAAGGTAGTAGTGGTACAGAACAGAATGATCAGACAACCTGAGGGGATACTGGGCCACAATTAATGAAAGTTCTTAGCTTAAATATTAACTTAAGACCACATTAGTATTACTAGCTGTCTTACCTATATTCTGCCTTTTTTATAAGATTATCGTTTCTTGAATTACCATATGTATATCTGAGCCTCCGATAAAGTTTATGTTGACTGCTGCTGCTGCTGCTGCTAAGTCACTTCAGTCATTTCCAGCTCTGTGCAACCCCATGGACTGCAGCCCACCAGTCTCCTCCATCCATGGGATTTTCCAGGCAAGAGTGCTGGAGTGGGGTGGTTGACTAGGGACTTGAAATGATTGACTAAATATATACTCCTAAAGATGGAGGATTGTAATGTAACTCTAGATATGGAAATATGGGAATGAGCAGTCTTAGTGCCATGGGACAAATTGGTCACAAAATGCCTCCCAAATCTTGGTCAAAATTAAGACTAAAAGGGAAGTGATAGTAAAGAACGCTGTCCATCATCCAGTTCTATAAGCGTCAGTCAGAGTCTATAAGTTCCACAATAGCCATAGTCACTGACCCGCAATATATCCTGTAAAGAATTCAGGATGATGATCAGGATGAGGCACTCTATACTCTGGCAAAACTGACAGAACTGGCCTTCAGATGGTGAGATATTCTCAGGAGAAACTTCTTATGAACCTGAATCCTTGCCTCTTCCCATATTTAGAAAAGCACTAAGCCATTAACTGAGATGTCTGTTCCTGGTGACTAGGAGCAAGGAGATGTGTGCTTAATTGCCTGTATTACCTTTGCCAAAATCCATGTGTACTAGGCTCCCCCTTCACCTCTTAGAATAATCCTCAGAGCTTTCAGATAGATTGTCCTTTCAGTTGCATCCTCAGTTTGGCTTGAATAAAATTTGCCATTTCTTTCTCAGATTGATTATTGATTAAAATTTTTGTTGACACCAGTAATCCAACAAGTAAACTGTTTTCCTGAATTCTGTCAGCCATTCTAACAAATTATTGGGAAAAAAAAAAGAAGTTATGCTCCATTCATAAAGGGTTGATCAGAAGTACAAGAAGCCCAGACTTGAGACTGATCTCAGAAGTGGGGCAGTCTCGTGGGTCTGAGCACTTAACTTGTGGGATATGACACTAACTCTAGGTATAAATAGTGTCAGAATTGAAATGACACCAAGCTTAACTTATGGGATATGACACTAACTCTATGTATAAATAGTGTCAGAATCGAAATGACACCAAGCTTGTGTCATAGAATTGGTTCAGTTCAGTTCAGTCGCTCAGTCATGTCCGACTCTTTGCGACCCCATGGACTGCAGCACACCAGGCCTCCCTGTCCATCACCAACTCCTGGAGTTTACTCAAACTCAAGTCCATTGAGCCGGTGATGCCACCCAACCATCCCATACTCTGTCGACCCCTTGTCCTCCTGCCCTCAATCTTTCCCAGCATCAGGGTCTTTTCAAATGAGTCAGTTCTTCGCATCAGACAGCCAAAGTGTTGGAGTTTCAGCTTCAACATCAGTCCTTCCAATGAATACCCAGGACTTATCTCCTTTAAGATGGACTTGTTTGATCTCTCAAAAGTCTTCTTCAACAGCACAGTTTAAAAGCATCAATTCTTCGGCGCTCAGCTTTCTTTATAGTCCAACTCTCACATCCATACATGACTACTGGAAAAACCATAGCCTTGACTAGATGGACCTTTGTTGGCAAAGTAACATCTCTGCATTTTAATATGCTGTCTATGTTGGTCATAACTTTTCTACCAAGGAGTAAGTATCTTTTAATTTCATGTCTGCAGTCACCATCTGCAGTGATTTTGGAGCCCCCCCAAAATAAAGTCAGCCACTGTTTCCACTGTTTCTGCATCTATTTGCCAGTGATGAGACCGGATGCCATGATCTTAGTTTTCTGAATTTTGAGCTTTAAGCCAGTTTTTTGGTGTGGGGGAAAAAGCTCACACATTTGATGTCAGATGTCTTGGTTGTCAATAGAAAGGAAATAGAGAAGTTTCCCTTTCACTGGTGTAACAGAGAGAAAAAAGACTTCACTTTTTAGAGGCCAACAATCAAATTACTCCTCAAATAACATTGTACCAGTGATGACTACTATGAAAAAAAGGTGCATGGTACTATGACAACCTTATAAAGGGGGATCTTGCAAGGATCTAAGAAGGCTTCTCCATTGCAGTGAGGATTGACTTGAGATCTCAATGGTAAGAGAGACACAATCACAATAAAATCAAATCCCATACCTGCTCTATTTGCGACCCACAAACTCAGAACAATTATACCACAGAGGTTCTCCCACTGTTATGAAGATTCTGAGCCCCAAGAAAGGCCAGCAATGGGAGTAGTAGTCCACAGGGAATCTGACTTTGAAGACCAGCAAGATTTGATTGCAAGACTTCCACAGGAGAGGGGAAAAAAAGAGACTCTTGGAGGGCACACACAAAATCTTGTGCACACTGAGACCCAGAGGAAAAGAGCAATGCCTCCATAGAAGACTGAACCCAACCTGCATACTAGTACTGGAAGGTATCCTGCAGAGGCACGGGGTGGCAGGGGCTCACCATGGGGACAAGGGCGCTAGTAATAGTGGGAGACTTTAATGTCCCATTATACCAATGGACAGATCATCCAGAGAGAAAATTAGTAAAGAAACACAAGCTGTAAATAATATACGTTTGGCCAGTTGGACCAAACTGTTATCTATAGGGCATTTCATCCAAAAACAGCAGATTTCACATTCTCTCAAGCTGCAGTCCATGGGATCACTGAGTCGGACACGACTGAGCGACTTCACTTTGACTTTTCACTTTCATGCATTGGAGAAGGAAACTCCAGTGTTCTTGCCTGGAGACTCCCGGGGATGGGGAGCCTGGTGGGCTGTCGTCTATGGGGTCGCACGGAGTCGGGCACGACTGAAGCGACTGAGCAGCAGCAGCGGCCAGTGTGCATGGGGCTTTCATTCTTCAGGGGAAATCACATCTTGGACACTAAATCAAGCCTTGGCAAAATTTTAAGCATTTGTTCCTTCAGGCAGGGGAGAGGGATGTACCCAAGAGTGCCTGGGGTGGCAAAGACATGCCAGATGTTGCAGTCTAAAGCGGGAGGAACTGGCCCCAGGTCGTGGGCCCCAGTGTGTGTGTGTGCGTGCTCAGCCGCTTCAGTCCCGTCTGACTCTCTGTGACCCCGTAGACCGTAGCCCCCCAGGTTCCTCTGTCCATGGGATTCTCCAGGCAAGCATAGCAGAGTGGGTTGCCAATTTCTTCCCCAGGGGATCTTCCTGACCTAGAGATGGAACCCGCATCCCCTGCACTGCCGGCAGACCCGTTACTGCTGAGCCACCAGAGGACACACATCTCAGGACAATAAAGACCACATATGGCAAACCTGGGGCTCCCCGGTGGCTCAGTAATAAAGACTCTGCTTGTAATGGAGGAGCTGTGGTTCCAACCAACCCCTGAGTCAGGAAGATCCCCTGGGGAAGGAAACTGCAACCCACTCCAGAAATTTTGTCTAGGAAATCCCATGGACAGAAGAGCCTGGTGGGCCAGGGTCCACGGGGTCATCGAAGACATGACTTAGCAACTAACAACAGCAGTGTTTCCTTTATGCCTGCTTTCTGGAGAGTTTTTTTTATAACTGAATTCTGTTGAAAGCTATTCCTGGGGGGAACTAAGATGGCGGAGGAATAGGACGGGGAAACCACTCTCTCCCCAATAAATACACCAAAAGAACTTTTAAAGACCGCGCAAACTCCATAAAACAGGATCTAAATGCTGGCAGAGGACATCGGGCATCTGAAGGGACGGCCCATTGCTGACGAGAGGAGGTAGGACAAAAGAAAAAAGAGAGAGAAAAAAGTAAAGGGAAAGACAGAGTTGGGGGCGGGGATCCGTCCCGGAAGGGGAGTCTGGAATAAAGAGGAAAAAAAAAAAAAAGAGGAGAAAGGTTTCTGAATACCAGGGAGCATTCTCTCGGGCGGATTTGTGGTGAATCTTGGAGAGCAAGATAGCTGGGAGTAAAAGCAGATTAATAATTAAGCCCTGCAAGCTACATTTCTGGCTGGAAGGCACAGGGAAGCGGCGGCGGTGGACGCCCCACCCCCACTAGCCAAAGCGGACTGCTCAGGGAGGGGCGGGCCGCGCGCTCAGGGAACGGAGCAGCCTGAGCGACCCAACCCAGGGGGCTAACCGGAGACAGACTGAGAAGTAGCCTTCCCCAGGAAGAGCCCCCCTGCCAGGCCCACGCAGAACAAGGAGAGGTGTGGAGTCGGCAGAGAGGCTGCCGGCCGGGTGGCACAGAACAAAGGGCGTGCGGAGTCGGCAGAGAGGTGGCCGGCCGGGTGGCACAGAACAAAGGGCGTGCGGAGTCGGCAGAGAGGCGGCCGGCCGGGTGGCACAGAACAAAGGGCGTGC